>SJYT01042623.1:698955-778257 GCA_006410635.1 Cephalophus harveyi
CCCCGTCCCTGGGATTCTCCAGGCAAGAACACTGGAGTGGGCTGCCATTTCCTTCTCCAATGCATGAAAGTGAAAAGTGAAAGTGAAGTCCCTCAGTCGTGTCCGACCCTCAGCACCCCCATGGACTGCAGCCTTCCAGGCTCCTCCGTCCGTGGGATTTTCCAGGCAAGAGTCCTGGAGTGGAGTGGGGTGCCACTGCCTTCTCCCATGGTGGTCATAAGGTTTCCCAATGTGGCTGGTGGGAGCAGGTGCAATTCCCAGCCCTGTGTGAGAGTGTGGCACTGTTATCTGGATGAGATTTTCCCCAAAACCACAGGTGGATTCCTCACATGTTTATCCTGATTAGAACTCAGTTGAAAACTCAAGAGGTCCCTCTACAGATCTCTAAATACCTCTCTCTGTGCATCTCTCTCTTTTCCGGCCCTCTGTCCATTGAACCCTCACCACAGTGGTCTCCAGAGACGCTCAGCTTCATCTCCTTGTGCCAAGGGGTCCTCTGTGCCCTGTTCGGGCTCCCCTACTCTGCATTACATCCAGCTGAAAACTCCCTCAAGGGAGTAAGCTAGTGCAATTGTAGGGCTCACTTCATTTGTTTCCTGCCTCTCAGAGATTACCGTTCCTCCTTGTCTGATATCTGGCATCCTGCTGAGGGCTGTTTTATATATTTTGCCCATTTTTTGGTTCTTCAAGGTGGCAGGAAAAAAAATCCAATTCCTGTTACTCCATCTCAGCCAGAAGCAAGGTCCCTCTCTTCTATTCTTTATATACTTTTATACTGTGTGAGTTTTAACAGCATGCTTAGATTATTCTCTATTAAGACATACAATTAATATTAAGATGAAGTGAGGGAATAACCCCAGCCTAGCGGTTGCCTGTGAAGTGTCCCCTCTGCTGAACTCTACATCCTTGCATCACCCTGAAATGGGGATCCTGGGGCCAGCATGCCGGCCATGGCTGGCTTCAGCTTCCAGCAAATGTGCCTGCCCGACTCCATTCCCATCTCAGGAAAATTGCTTTTAATTCTACAACAGTGATTGTGGGAAAGTAGACAAGAAATGAGCCAGGTCCTGAGAGCATAGTGAGACAGGCTAAGACCATTCCTCCCTGGCAAGGGCTGCGAAGACAGTGGCAAGTGTCCTCATCCTGCTCACACATGCCCTGTGGCTTAATATATGTTGGAAATTTCTCCAGCTGCCTGTGGCCAGGGCTCCAACCACATGAAATTGTGCAGAGAAAAACCCAAGCAAAGGGCACTGAGACCTTGGCTCCCTGACATCTTGCCACTGGCTCGGCCAGAGCCCAGCTGGCGCATTAAATTGCCAGAGTCAATAATGAGATGCTTTAGGCACTGAAATAAAGGGGTGAAGAGGGAGAAGGATTGGGAGCGGTGCAAAATGGATTCTTCTTTGAGAGTCCCGGGGTTCTGTCGCTGTTGTTTTGGCCAGAAGGGGCATCAGGTAAGTCGGGGGAGGCTCCATCCGATTGTGAAGAAGGAAATTCAGGTGACCGGCAGCGTGGCCAGGCGCTGACTCCACAGAAACGCAGACAGCCGCTCTGTGGACTTTTGACCTGCAAGGCACAGGTCACTTTTGTAAAGGAGGCACTTCAGTGAGCTCAGCTGTGTGGTGAAGGCTAAAAAGGTACAGTCCCACACGCTGAGTACCTACTGTGTGTCTGGCCAGTGCAGCCCCCAGGGACACAGCAGTGACGGCACAGGTGAGGTCCTTGTCCATGAACAACCATCAGGATAAACAAGAGTTACTACTAAAATAATAATAACATCGTCATTCCTTGGTTGCTTACTTCCTGCCCTGCTCTGTGCTAAACACTCCACATACTTTTTTTCTCCCCCCTCATTTAACCTTCGCAGACACCCTCTGAGGTAGAACTTTACAGAAAAAGGAAGCTGAGTTTTGGAGCAGTTGAGATGTCACCCACTATGACACACTTTGTATAAGGAGCTTCTGGGTTTGAACCCAGGTCTCCTCTGTCCCCAGAGCCCGCTCCCAACCCCTGTGGGAGTGGCATCTCTCACTCTCTAGAACTGCTCTGGGGCCTGGGGACCTGAGTGCCAGTCCCAGTAGGGTGCTCTGCGGCACTGGGTGGGCCGTGAACCCTGGTATGATTGGTTAAGTCACGCCAGCCCTGAGAACACACTGGACGTTTTCTGACAGCTCATCAATTCAAGAGGACGTTTTCTAGTTACTTTTTTTGACAAGCTTGTGTGTGTGCACGCTCAGCCACTCAGTCATGTCCGAGTCTTTGTGACCCGGTGGACTGTAGCCCACCAGGATTCTCTGTCCATGGAATTTTCCAGGCAAGAACACTGGAGTGGGTTGCCATTTCCTACTCCAGGGGACCTTCACACCTGCGTCTCTTGCATCTCCTGCATTGGCAGGTGGATTCTTCACCACTGTATCCTCAGAGGGCTGCTTCAGTTCAGCTCAGTTCAGTTCAGTCGCTCAGTCATGTCCGACTCTTTGTGACCCCATGAATTGCAGCACGCCAGGCTCCCCTGTCCAAATGTGTCTCTAAAGCTGGTCTTTTTCCAGTGCTGAGATTTCAACCCCCATGTCTCCTACCTTTCCTGACTCCAGAGCTAATCAGGCATAGAGGCCTGGAGTCTCCTGAGCAGGTCCATAGGTTGGGAGAGGGCCTGACAAGGGGAAGTGATGATTCTAGAGGGGTTCCTCTGGACTTAGCTGTCCAACACCCGAGAGACTAAGCTCTGAGCTGGCAAGGTGCTGGTGAGAGAGGAAACTGAGGAAACCAGGTTTGGGACCTTAGGACTCAGTGTCCTCATCTGTAAAATGGGGATAATGAAGTTCAAACTGGAGTGTGATATGATAATATGGGAAGAAACACGGAGCCCAGGCAACAAGAGAAAAGCAACTGATCATATACAAAGAAACCCTGTTTCCTTTGCATCATCAGCTGATTTTGCAGCAGAAACTTTATAGGCCAGAAGACAGTGACAGGATAAAGTGCTGAAAGAAAAACACTTAAAGCCTAGAATACTCTACCCAGCAAGTTTGTTATTCAGAATTAAAGGATAGAGAGTTTCCCAGACACTAATAAACCTACGCAAGGCATGGTAAAGGGTCTTCTTTAGGTGGAAAAGAAAAGGCCACAATTTGAAACAAGAAAATATTGGGGTGACAAAAAAGTTCAATTGTTTTTTTTCCATAAGATGGTACAGAAAACCTGAATGAACTTTTTGGCCAACCCAATCTATAAAAGAAACACAAAGCCCCATCTTCTTCTTGAAGCAGATGCTTGGAAAATGTTAGTCTTTTTTTTTTTTTTGCTGTGCTCACACCTCCTCCCAGCAAAGATAAAGGCACTTGGAGAACTATTTAGAATTTTTTCGTGCAAGGGATAGAAAACCTAATCTGAGCCTTAGGGAAAGGCTTTCCCTCCTTACTTAGGGAAAAAAAAAAAAAAACATTTATTGGATGCAGTAACTGGGAAGTGCACAGGGAGCTCCAGTTTCAGACCTGGCTTCTTCCAGGGGATCCACATAACATCCCCAGGACCTGGTTTCTCTCTCTCCCATCCCTCACTTCCAGTTCCTCTGGCCTGGCTGCATCCTCAGACACACCCTTCACTAACGGCGGCAGGATGGCTGCAGCAACGGTGCACCTGTTCCAAAAGTCAAAAGAGTTTCTCTCTGGTAGACTTCGCCTAGAGAAGTCCCAGAGGCACTTTGATTTCCTCCCTGATCTTTATGATTTCCTTCCTTCAGCCTCCTTTGAATTTAATTTGCTCTTATTTTCCTAGTTTCTAAAGGTACCAGCATCAGTCACTGACTTTAGATCTTTCTGAGTTTGCATACATTTTTGGATGCTGTTCATTTTCCTCTGTATACTGCTTTAGGAGCATCCCACAAATTTTAGTATGATATGCTTTAATCTACATTCAGTTCAAAATGCTTTCTAATTTCACTTTTGATTTTCTCATTGGCCCATGGGTTATTTAGAAATGTTTTAAGAAGGAAAAAGAACAGGAAGCTCATAGACGCAGGGAACAGATTGGTGGTTACCAGAGATAGGGGTAGGAGTGAGTCAAACAGGTGAAGGGAGTCACAAGGTACAAACTTCCAGTTATAAAATAAATACCTCAAGGAAATACAATGTACAGCATGGCAAATATAGTCAATAAAACTGTATTACTTGACTTCCCTGGCAGTCCAGTGACTGGGACTTTGCCTTCCAATGTGGGGGTGTGGGTTCGATCCCTAGTCAGGGAACTAAGATCCCACATGTCTTGTAGCCAAAAAAACAAAACATAAAAAACAAGCAATATTGTGATAAACTCAATAAAGACTTTAAAATGGTCCACAACAAAAGGTCTTTTTAAAAAATACTGTATTGCATATTGAAAGTTGCAAAGAAAGTAGATCTTGAAAGTTCTCATTACAAGAAAAAAATCCTGTAACTATATATGATGACGGAAGTTAACTAAACTTATTGTGGTGATCTATTTGTAATATATACAAATATCAAATAGTTATGTCATACACCTGAAACCAATGCAATGTATGCCAATTACATATCCACTTTAAAAAAAGAAATGTGTGGTTTTTTTGGTGGGTTTTCTAGGGAATTTTCTAATTTAGTTTCTAATTTAGTTTCATTGTGCTTAGAACATATTTTGCATAACTTAAATCTTCCAAAGTTTATTGAGACTATTTAACAGCCCAGAATAAGATATATTTTGGTAAATATTCAATGTGCACTTGAAAATAATGTGTATTTTGTGGTTGTTGGGTGGAGTGCTTTATGATTATCAGTTAGGTCAAGCTAGTTAATTGGTTGCTATTGTTTAGTCGCTAAGTCCTGTCTGACTCTTTTGTGACCCATGGATTACAGCCCACCATGTTCCTCTGTCCATGGGATTTCCCAGGCAAGAATTACTGGAATGTGTTACCATTTCCTTCTCCAGGGGATCTCTCTGACCCAGGAATCAGCTCAGGTCTCCTGCACTGACAGGCGTATTCCTTCCCACTGAGCCAGGAAGGGAAGCCCACTCTAGTTAATAGTGTCATTCAAGTCTTTTATAGCTTTACAAAATTTCTGTCCACTTGCTTTATCAATCATCAAGAAAGTGATATCAAAATCTCTGACTATGATTGTGGATTTGCCTATTCCTCCTTGAAATCCTTTTAGTTTTTGTCTCATGTATTTTGAAACTCTGTTATTAAGGACATAAAAGCTTATGATTCTTAAGTCTTCTTTATCATCATGAAATGTCCTTTATTGCCGATATAGTCTATGCTCTGAGATCTTTTTTTTAATGTAAATATGGCCACTGTGGATTTGTTTTTGATTAGTATTAGCATGGCATGTATTTTCCAGGCCCTTTTATGTTTAAGCTATTTGTTTCTTTATATTCAAAGTGCTGAACTGAACTGATTCAAAGTACACTTCTTTAAATATAGCAGTGTGATGAGATAGTTGGATGGCATCACCAACTTAATGGACATGAGTTTGAGCAAGCTCCGGTAGGTGGTGATGGACAGGGAAGCCTGGCGTGCTGCAGTTCATGGGGTTGCAAAGAGTCAGACACGACTGAGCAACTGAACTGAACTGATTCAAAGTACACCTCTTTAAATGTATCTGTGTGTACATGTCAATCCCAAACTCCCAATTTATCCCTCTCCCTTTTCTTCCCCCTTGGTAACCATAAGTTCGTTCTCTAAGTGTATGAGTCAGTTTCTATTTTCTGAATAAGTTCATTTGTATCAGTTTTTTGATTCCACATAATGTAATATTAAATATTTGTTTCTCTGACTTACTTCACTTAGTATGATAATCTCCAGGTCCATCCAAGTTGCTGCAAATGGCATTATTTTATACTCTTTAATAGCTGAGTAATATTCCACTGCACATATATGTAATGGATATATATATATATATATATGCCACATCTTCTTTATTCATTCCTCTGTTCTTAGACATTTAGGTTGTTTCTATGACTTAACTATTGTAAACAGTGCCATAATGAATATTGGGGTGTATGTATCCTTTCAGACCATGTTTTTCTCTGGATATATGCCCAGGAGTAGGATTGCAGTTTTTCAAGAAACTTCATACTGTTCTCTATAGTGGCTATACAAATTCACATTCCCACCAACAACGTAGGAGGGCTCCCTCTCTCCACACCCCCTCTAGCATTTATTGTGGCTTTTTTGATCACAGCCATTTCGACTGGTGTGAGGTGATGTCTCATTGTAGTTTTGATTTCCATTTCTCTAATAATTAGAAATATTGAACATCTTTTCATGTGCCTCTTGGCCATCTGTATGTCTCTTTGTAGAAATGTCTATTTAGGTCTTCTGTCCATACTTTTATTGGATTGTTTGTTTTCTGGACATTGAGCTGCTTGCAAATTTTGGAGACTAATACCTCATTGGTCTCATCATTTGTGAATATTTTCTCTCATCCTGTGGGCTTTTTTTCATTTCATTTGTGGTTTCCTTTGCTGTACAAAAGCTTTTGAGTTTATTAGGTTCCATTTGTTTATTTTTGTTTGTATTTCTATTACTCTGAGAGATAGATGGAAAAAGATATTGCTGTGATTTATGTCAAAGAGTGTTCTGCCAATGTTTTCCTGTAAGAGTTTTATAGTATCCAGACCTACATTTAGGTTTTTAATCAATTTTGTGTTTTTTTGTGTGTGCATGGTGTTAAATGTTCTAGTTTCTTTTTTAACATGTAGCTGTCCAGTTTTCCCAGCATCATTTATTGAAGAGACTATCTTTTCTCCAACACATAGTCTTGCTTCCTTTGTCGAACATTGCTTGACCATAGGTGTGTGGAATTATGTCTGAGCTTTCTGCCTTGTTCCACTGATCTATACTTCTGTTTCTGTGCTAGTACCATACTGTTTTGATGACTATAGCTTTGTAAAATAGTCTGAAGTCAGGGAGCCTGATTCCTCCAGCTCCATTTTTCTTTCTCAAGATTGCTTTGGCTATTCGGGGTCTTTCGTGTCTCCACAAAATATCTATATTTAAAATACATAACCAACAAAGACTTACTGTGATAAATAAGGTGTCCTTCTTGTAGACACCATACAGTTGAATCAATATGAAACCACCATGACAATCTTTACCTTTTGACTGATGTGATTAGACCACTTATATTTAACATGATTATTAATATAATTAGGTTTAAGTCTCTTATGTTATTTGCTTTCTATTTTTCCAACTGTTTTTTCCTTTTGTCTCTTTTTCTGCCTTTTTTTGAATTGAGCTTTTTGTGATCCCATTTTATCTTATTTCTTGATGTATTAAGAGCCGTCTCTTCATCATGCTAGCAGTTTGCTTTAGTGGTTTGAATATGTATAGAATACGTATTCAACTGATCACAGTCTGTCTTCAAGAAATATCACACTACATCATGTATAGTATGAGAAGCTTATAACAATGTTTTTTTTTTTTTTTTCACCCTTTCTGGCTTCTGTGCTATTTTTTCTTATACATTTCATCCTATGTGTATTGTAAAGCCTACAAAACATTGTCATTACCTTTGCTATAAAACCAGTCAATTATCTTTAAAGAGATTTAAATAATAAGGAAAAAAGAGTCATTATTTACTCATGTATTTAGCCATCTCCAGATATCATCAGATATCTTTGTGTGGATTCCTGTTTCCATGTGGTATTGTTTTCCTTCTGCCTGAAGGACTCCCCTTAACATTTCTCACAATATAAGTCTACTGGTGACAAGTTTTTCTGCTGGTCCTTGGGTATTTTGCACCCAGAAGCCCAATACCACAATTTCCCAAGGTTGACAGTCTCCAAAAATTTAAAATGAATCAACATTTCCTGTCAGCCTGAGGTAGGAGCATGGAGGGCTGCATATCAGCACTCCAGGAGCACTACGCCTTGGTCGTACAAGTTCCTCTTTATGTCTAAGTCAGTAGGGGACCCTTAGAGCTGATGCTCTGGGAGGCAGATAGGCAGAGTGAGGAGAATGCACTGTGCACCAGGCACTGTGCTAAGTGTTACACATACCTCATAAGGTGTAAAGAGGGTGAGATGAGCCCAGCACCTTATGCATGTCATGCTTCAGCAACGGGTAGCTGTTAGGAGGAACTTCCTCAATCATGTTAACATCACGGAGCAGCCATTCTGATTCCTGAGTTACAGGTCAGTAGGCCAGGCTTAGAGAATTGAATCAGTGAGAAAACTGGGATTCAAACCCAGATCTGTCTGTCTCCAAAGCCTGGGCTCTACACCTGCTCTACAGCCTTCCCAGGCAAGGAGTTGGCAGGGACGGGGCAGGGCTGAGCTCCAGGCAATTGAGTCCATGGCCAGAGGAAACACGGAAAAAAAATGTCCGGGAGATAGGGCTGCTCTGAGCCAGATCTTGCTCAGGAATCAATCTGAAGAGTCCAGGCAGGGGTGAAAAGAGGCCCTGGCAACAGCAGCAGGGTGGCGGGGGGGTTGGTGGGGTGGCGCAGGGTTGGAAGGCACTCAAAGCTGGGTCTGGGACTGTTTGCACAGAAACCCGACACATTCCACCTAACCGGATTTGTACCCAGGACACGGAGAGCTTGGCAGCACATTTGATCTTTTTCTTCTAACAAATCAGTATGTTTTTGCCTCAGCTGAGCAGTGTGGAAAGTACAATGTGTGCAGCCATCAGAGGCATAAAAACTCAACTCCAATTCTGCAGGTTTTATTGGTCTCACCCATGGTCGCCCAGGGCCACCCCCCACACACACACTCAGAGGTTACCCAGGGACTGGCTGTGTGCCCTCAAAACCCTGTGCTTCGATCCTCAAAACAATTAACATCTGTTTTCTCCTTATTCCTTTTTTTCCTTTCTTTTTCTCCTCTTCTCTCCTTTTCTCTTTCCCTCCTTTTCCCTTGGTGCTTGTCATCTTTGAGGACAGTGAGATCAGTACTTAATTCCTCATCACAGAGCTCAGAGATGAAAGTTTTCAGGAAGACAAAAAAAAAGAAAGAAAAGGCACTAGTGGTGATTAACACTGCCCTGTTCTCTGGGAATTATTCCAGGGTGTATGTTTCTTTTTAAAGAGCTTTAGCATGGGAGACGCTGGGAGGCCAGCCCATGGATTAGCGGATACCCCATCAAGCAAAGCGAGAATTCAAAGGAAAAGAGTTGCAAGCTAGGACGACAGGAGAGAATGAGCCTTGAGGAAGAATTAGGAAGACTCCGGGATGGGGGCTGGAGTGGGGGCTAGTCTGCCCCACCCCCAACACTACCAGGGAAGACTGGATTCTTGGGGGCGGGCGCAGGAGGCGACAAGGGCATCTGAATCACTTCTGCCAAGTTTGCAAGACTGTTTCTGTTGTAAACCCTGCCTGATTTTCTTTCCCTGCCACCGCCCATTATGCTGTGTTAGTTAAGATGGTCTACTCCATCCCAGAAGGTGATGGGAGAGAATTCCCATGGCCAGAGTGGAGCGTACTTTGGGGTGAACCAGTAAATGAGGCCAAAACAGGCAGACCCAGGAGGAGCTGTTCCTGTCCTGGGAAGATCGATGCAGCCAGGGGAGAGGGGACAGATCCACCCAGGAGGCGGCAGATGGAGTGGGTGAGACTTGGTGACTGTGGCCACGCACCAAGCGCTCAGTGAGGAACGGGCACAAAGGCAGCCCCCTTACTAAGCAGCAGGGCCACATCAAAAACTGGACTGCGCTCAAAAGATGATGTTCCTGAGGCGGATATGACAGACAGAGGTGGAGGCGGGGAACAGAGGCGCGGCGGTGTCTGCATTTACCGTATCTCTCTTCTTCTCCTGCACGTTCCAGGCCAGGCCCTCTTTTTCATCCAACACACACGATTGACCCTGTCTCCTGACCCACAGTCCTGGCCTGGCGGATCGACCCTTCCCTAGCTGGTGGCCTGGTCTCCGGCCTTCCGTTTCCTCCTCTGCCAAGTCCCACCCTATAGAGGCTGCAATGAAATCAGGGCAGCAAAGGGAGCCGGGGGTGGCCCAGCCCCAAGGTGACGAGGGACCAGCATCTATGCCCCTCTGTGCAATCGGCCCTTTCCAAGCCCTTAGGTAACACTGTGAGCGCTAAGTTGCTTCAGTTGTGTCCGACACTGTGTGACCCTATGGACTGAAGCCCTCCAGGCTCCTCTGTCCATGGGATTCTCCAGGCAAGAATACTGGAGTCGGTTGCCGTGCCCTCCTCCAGGGGATCTTCCCAACCCAGGGATTAAACTACATCTCTTGTCTCCTGGTGGCAGGTGGGTTCTTTACCACTAGTGCCGCCTGGAAAGCCCTACATAACAAAGCCTAGTACCAAGTGGCTCCTAGGTAACATTGGATTGGATAACAAATCAGGGGAATAAGACGGTCCAGCACAAACTAAGACCCTAAGCAATAAGCGTGTCACATGAACACATTAGTTGATGGGTCTGAATTCTTGCTTTGACATTTAATAATTTCATGACCTCAGGCTAGAACATAAAGTCAGTCACTCTCTGGATTCCAAGCAAAAAAAAAAAAAAAAATCTCAGTAAAAACAAACTCAGATTCAGGGATGGGGCTGGGGGCTGAAGTACAGAAATATTTCTAAAGACACCATCAGGGAAGAAGGGCGGCACAAAGACACCCAGGACCCGGCACGTTTGGTTAAATTCTCCACTGTCACCATCTTGAAAGTCTTCAGATCTTTAGCTTATGCTTTGTAAGTGACGTCTGACGGGACCGTGGAGTTCATGTGTGTGAGCAGAGGGAACATGCAGTGTGTGTGGCCTCTGTTTATTGCTGCCCATTCACATATAATATCTATGATGCCCCTGTTAGCTCAGAATCCCAGGGATCCCTGTCGGGGGGAAATCAGTGAGATTCCATGTGAATACAAGTCAAGAGGGTTACGTCTAGAGCTGAGTACAGGGTGCCTGAGAGCCCCCAAAGGCCAGGCTTCTCTTTTGAACCAGGACATTCTACAAGTGCAGAAGGAACTCAGCGTTATTCTAAGAAAGGTAAATGATCAGAGAACCTTTCTTTCCTACTTGTGTTACTTCCCTGTACTAGCCAACCACTGAAAATTATGATGGGAGGAAAGGAAAAGATAAAACAGCTCCTGATTCTTTTGCTTTCAGCCTTTCCTTTCTCACCAGTGAGCCAAAGGGAGAGCCTGTTGGTGGCGGGGAGGCATACCAAGAAGTGGAATAAAAGCTGCGGAGCTGGTTTTATGCAGTTTCCATTCTTCCGGGAAAAATGAAATACACACTCTGAAATGAGCTTTGAAATACAAATTGTGTAATTTCAGTGATTCCTTATACGAATGAAATGCTCTTCTATTTGCCTTTAAAACTGGCATTGCACAATATAAAGAAGAACAGTAAAGTTCATGCTAATAATTTAAAATTCTAATTTTTCTTTACTTAGAACAACACTAACTAGGAAATAAAAAACACCATGACAAGAGAGAGAGAGTGTGGCAGAAAGGATAAAGCTTCATATTTTCCAATGCTTAATGGCATTTTTTCCAACTTTCTGAACAAAGGCCCCCAAATGTTCATTTTTCACTGGGCCCACAAATCATGTAGCCGGTCCTGCAGGGAAAAGCCAGGCGTCAACAATGCACTTTGCCTGGGCAGAGAGGCTGGGTTTCTGTTACATAAGTTCTCAGCTAGTGGGATGTGCTAATTAAGGACAGGATTTTAGGAAATGTGAGTCCTGGCAGAAGTTTCTGATTGACTTTGCTCTGAAGGTAGGGAGAAGGTGGGCGATGGGAAGCCTGAAGGGGAGAGGAGCCATGAGCCCTTCAGAGGCCCAGGTGAGAATGGGAAGAAGGGAGGCAGGAGGGAGGGAGGGAAGAGGAGGGGAGGAGGTGGTATCTGGGGAGAATGTACTGCTGTGAGTGCCAGGCGGCACTGTGCTTTCTGCACACGGCTGGTTTCATCCCACAGCCATCCTAGGGGGTGTGAGTTCACCCCTTTTACAGATGAGGACACTGAGGCTCTGAGTGGTCAGGAGACTTGTCCAAATGATGGAGGTGGGCCCTGTGCTCACCAGGGGGATGGAGACAGCATTGGTTCGCCGCTAGTCCCCCAGTCCATGGGAAACAGACAATGAGGTTGCAGGGGGGTCTGATGGGGGAGCACAGGTGATGTGGGAGCCGGAGGAGGACCCTAACTAGCCTGGAGTGTCAGGGGCTCCCCAAGGAGGGGCTGTCTGCTCCAGGGTCTGAGGGTGAGCAGGGGTTCACCCTGCCAGGAGGAGGAAGTGGAGGAAGAGGAGGCAACAATCAGTTAAAAGACTCTCCTGGCTGAACAACTTTCATTCCCTCCCTAAAGAAGAAGCACCTTAAACTCACTGTCCTGTTGGCACAGACACCCCAAAGGTCCCCAGACCTATGCCCCTTCCCTGGGCAACCCCTCCCTTCCCCACGCCTCCCCACAGCAAAGGCAGCCCCTGCGGTCCCCCGGAGCAAGGCCTCCTGTGTGTCCCTGGGGAAGTTACTTGCCCTCTCTGAGCTTCATTTTCCCCATCGGTCAAGTGAGGGGCTTGGACAAGGGAAGAGAGTTCACCTGGATGAGCCCCGTTGTGTGCTGAGCCCTGACTCCTCCTCTCCGAAGTCCTGGGCGCCAGGAGGACGGTACACTCTCATGAGTCCTGAAGCGCAGGCTCTGTTCCCTGTCCTCCCCGCCTCCTGCCTGACATCAACCGTCCCCAGGCAGGACAGCCATCCTCCACATCACCTGCACTGCAGCTCTGGGACCTGCTGTGGCTCCTGCTGTCGGCTGCTCTCATGGCCTGAAGCCTCCCTACCCAGCAGCTCTACCACCTGCCACTCCTCCCATCCCTCCCCTGCCAGGAAATTCAGAGCAAATTGGGTCTTCACTGTATGCCCAACGCCCTCACTCCATCCCAACCCTGCCAGGGCTTTGCTTTATCCTCTCTCCTTTCCCCCGCTCCCTCTAATGAACTCCTATTCATTCTTCAAGGCCCAGAGTTCATCTCTCAGTGAAGGCCATTCCAGGCAGACTGATTGCTGTCAACACTGTCCCAGAGTATCTGGTAGAGAACGTGTCCGGAGCCCAAGTGCTCTCCCATCACACCCGTATCATCTCCCTTAATCCTCACCCCTACCCCGGAAGGCAGGATTACTGTTATCCCTGCTGTACAGATGACAAAACTGAGCTCAGAGATGCGCATAACTTGCCTGAGGCCATATAGCCAAGAAGCAATGGCGCCCCGCCCTCCTCTCCGTGTGATTATCTACATCCCAGGATGTCTCCCCACGGAGGTGCTCCTCCCTGTGTACCCGGAAGCTGAGAAAGTGGGCCTGGCAGGCTGGATAACAGTTTATTCAGTGATCACCCCTGCCCCTGGATTCCCCCTTCCAGCTGCCCCCTGCAGGGCCCCCACCTCCATGCCCTTCCCAATCCATCTGCCAGCCCATCCTCTGCAGTTACCAGAGCCAGCTCTTCCAGGGACCTGGCTTCCCCAGAAAGCCCTGTGGCCTCTTTCCCCAGCTGTTTGTTTGGAGGTTGGCCCCCCAAGGAGGTGCACATTCCCAGGGATCCAGGACCTGCCTCTCTCAGACCCTCCTCAGTGTGACCAGCCCCGGCTTCACAGAAAATGCTCAATGCTCAGCTGAATGGAATGTGGGTCAGTGACAAGCCCCACCTCTGGCATCTGGGTCCCAGCTCCCCTGATGCACACGTCCCTGTCCCTGTGTGCCTCCACACAGGGCCAGAGAAAGAGCGAGGACCGCAGGGTCAGCCAGGCCTGGGCTCCCATCCTCACCCAGACCTGCCATGGGTGAGCCCAGTGACCCGGGACAAGTCAACTCAGCACTCAGAGCCCAGCCTGCCCTGCAGAAAAGTGGGAGCAGCAGCGCCCCCGGGGGGCAGTGTGAGTGCTGATGGGTCAGCATGTGCCCGGCCCCTGCACGCAGTAGGTGCGCAGTAGACGTCAGCCCCCACCCCCTGCCCCGCAAAGGCGGGCTACCTGTAAGTTGCATCCAATTCAGAGCTTTCAAAAGATTCCTTTATCCAGCAGCCTCCAACCCAGCCCCCAGCCCCAGGCCCTCCTTCCCAGGCCCCAGCTCAGCCTCCAGCCCACCTCAGCCCCACTGCACTGAGCATAATTCCTGTCCTTTCCACATAGCCAGACTGTACGTCCACCGTACAGGATAAACCTTCCAGGCTCTTCAGATTTCAACTTTTCATCCCCCTCCCCCGAAGCGAAGGCTGTTTGGCAAAGGTCACACATAAAACACAGGGTACAGGAGTCGCAAAGAGTCGGACACCACTGAGCGACTTTCACTTTCACAGGACCGGAACAGGGGGGCCAGGACTCGATTAGGGAGTGGGTGCCATTCATTAACGAAATCGCAGCTCTCCCAAGGAGCATGCGCTCTTCCAGGCTGCAAACCCAGAGAGAAGGCACTTTTCTCCGGAAGCCTCAGAAATGCATGATGGGCAGAAATGCCTAGCTCCCCAGCTCCAAGCTGGGCGGCTGCTGCAGCAACACCGTGAGCTCTGGGGCGCCTGCTTCCTTGGGTCCCAAACCCACCCGGCCCAGCGTGCAGTGAGGACGCCGCGCTCTGAGAGGAAGGACTTGCCCAGGATGGAGTAGGGCAGTGTGAGTTGGGGCTGGGATTGGAACCCAGGTCTGCTGGCTCCACTCGCAGGTCCCTGCTCCTCTCTGGACTCTGCTCCCCGGGAATGTGGGAGCCTTTGAGATGGAAAAATCTGAGCAGAGAAGTCAGCCCAGCCCAGGTGGATGCCCATCAGGCTTTGGGTTCAACCCACTCCTCTGGTATTTGCATATATTTGCATGCCGGGCTCAGAGGGCTTGGGTATAGGCCACAAAATCGATTAATTAGTGCAACCAACCAGTGGGCAAGAAGCTGAAGCAACAAATTTTGAAAATGATCCATCTCATCACCTCCTGAGTCTGCAGAGCCAACCCTGAACTGGCTCAGCCTCCAACCATCAGCCCCTCCAGGTCAGAAGCGACACCCTTGAGGGGAAGAGCCTCCCCTGCCCCATTTACTGGAAGAACAGATTAGGTATGGATGATGCAGATACAGACACAGATATATGTCTGTCTCTGATATAGATTAGACAGATCGATACATAGGAGATAGTCACAGCCACATAGAGACAAAACTGGGGCGCTGGGCAACAGGCTGGCAGGCAGCCTCTGCTCGCTGCAGACGCCCTCGAGGCAGAACCTTGGTGCTCAGACCCCTCCCCAGAGGTGAAGGGCTTCCTGGGGCAGAGCACGGGGGTGGCTTGACCCAGGTCACCCAGAAACCCAGAGGGGCCGTGGGCACCCCTCTGGGGTGGGTGGGCTGCTCTGACCTGCCCTCCAGGGTTCACCTGTTAAAACCCTGTCGCTGCATGACCAGAGAGGAGAGGCGGGCAGGAGTCACCCCCGAGCTCCTTAAACTGCCCTGCCCCCTCACAGGGTTGGGGCCACCCTGGCTGTTCACAGCGGAGGCTGGAGGCCAGAGTCACTGCGGGGCCAGGGGCGGGGAGGGGGGTGGAGCCAGGCTGGAGGCACCAGTGAGCAAATGTGCTGCGAAGGAGCACGTGACCCAGTGGGGGCGTAAATCCGCGCTCACTGCCTGGGTGCACGGATCCAGCGCGGACAGTGGAGGAAAGGAGAGAGCAAGACTGGACTGGACGGAGCCCAGGAGCAGACCCAGGGAAGACTTGGGGCGTGAGGAAGCAGAGGTCTTCCCTGCACCGTCTCCTTCGGTCTGGCCACTGCCTTGTGGGGGAGCCCCATCAGGACCGTCCACGTGACCTCACGAGGGCAAGACTCCAAGCACAGAGAGGCTAAGTAACTTGCCTCGTGTCACACAGATCATGGGGTCAGCATTGAATCCCGGCCCAGAAACTCGGCCCCCACAACACGCCTCTGGCTGCTTCCCCAGGGCTACCAGGCTCACTAGGAGACTTGGCCTCCTTTATAAACTTAATAAAATCCAGCTCTTTATGGCAGAATAAAACCTTGCCGGATCCTTCTAAATTGCTCCAGTGTTCCGGGCTGGGATTCACCATGAGACAGCTCCATGTGTTGGGGCTGGGTGTTGGCTGGGAGCTCTTGTCTCTAAGGACGATCGTTCCTGACATGTTCCAGTTTGCTCAGCTTTCCTGGCCCTTCCGTGCTTCGGTTCCCAGTGGGTCGGGCTTGAACTCTGTCCCCAGGCTGAGGATGAAACGAGGATGGGGCATCTTCCCAGGAGGGCACCTCCTCCTGCCACAGCTCCCAGCATCCTCACTCCCGGCTCCAGGACAGGGGCATCCAGGGTCCTGCGCCCCCAGACCGTGCCTGCAGCTTCACCCCTAAACCCCAAGCTCCAAGAACAAGTGCTGCTCCCCAAGTACTCTTGACAGGGCCGTGGCTCCCAGGCCTTTGCACAGGCAGTTCCCTCTCCCAGGAATGCCATTCCATGTCTTTTCCACATGGAGGAATCCTGCTCATTCCCCAAGACCCAGGCTTGGATGGAGGGTGTGGCGGGAGTTAATGTATTTACCCTGTGCCAAGGGCCCCGAGAGATGAGCACCCTCAGCGAGTCTCCCGGGTAACGATCACAGAGAGGGCTTCATAAGCCCATCTTACAGATGGAGAAACTGAGGCTCTGAGACACTGAGTAACTTATTCTAAGTCACCCAGTGGTCAGTGGCAGGGCTGTGATAGCTCTGACTGGGTCAGCTGACTCATAGACCAATCTTGCCCACCACCCCTGGCTCTGGGCATCCTCCTGACCCTGGGAAAGGCATCACTCCTTCCTTCACGCCTCCTGGAGCATTACTGAGCATCCATTCCTCGTGGTCATTCCCTGTCTGCCTGCATCACTGACTGGTCCCTCCTCAAGGAGAGGAGCAGACTGAACTCTTGTCACTTTGTGGATCGAGGAGAGCCAAGGGTCCCCATCCCATCCCCAAGCCCTGGGGGCCAGCTCTGCCCTGGAGGGAGACAGATCCCAAGAGGATCAAACTGTGCGTGCCTAGGGGAAGCCCTTGCGTTGGTGTGCAGTTCACTTTTTCACATGTTTGGCTCCTCATGAGAAGCTGCGACGCACAGGATGAAACGAGGGGTGGGTGTCATGTGGGAGCAGCTCTAGGCTCAGCAGCAGCAGCCTGATGTGCCCAGTCAAGGGACAAGCTCCCAATCCCTGCAAGAGGTCAAGTTATTACAGGAAAGGGAAGAGAGGGCTCCTGCATAACCAGCAGTTTTGGACGAGAGGGACTTCCTGTGCTAAGATACTGCCTCCAGGGTGTCTATTTCAATGCCAGTTTCCTCCGGATTGATTCTTTGATCCCAAGTGTTCAGTAAGTGAGGCTCCAGGTTTTCTCCAGGGACTCCTTAATTCTGTGGCTCTCGTCCCGTGAGTCCTCGAACACTCCTGTGATTCCAGAATTCTAGGATTCTGTGAAAGGGACCAGATGCTCAGGTTCTGGGATTCAAAGACTGTGAAAGCGTCTGTGAGTCTGTGAAAGATGCTCTAATTCCAAGATCCCGTGCATTGCAGATGCCGTGAAAGAGGCTGACAGATCTGAAATCCTGGGCTGGGAGAGAAGGAAGGTTCCATAACCTTCTGCTCCCTGGTTTCAGCATCTGCAGGGGAGGACATGGGGAGCTCCTCTCGGCACTAACTAGCGGGGTCCCAGGAAACCCCCACATGCTTCTCACCCTCCTCTCCCATCTCACCCTCCGCCCCCAAGCCCAAGATGCTGAGGGGGTGACACGGGTCCTGAAAGCCCAGGGACAGAGCCCACGTGGCCAGCACAGCCGTGGACGTGCCCCGGAGGAACCCTTTGCCGTTCTGTCCTTGTTTCCCTCTTGCATTAATTATGAGGAGCAGCCTTTGCTGAGGGGAATTTTCTGGTGCATCTCCCTTGGTGTAAGCAGGTCGGGGACAGGAAGCCAGGAGCGCAGTTCCTCCCGGTTCTGGTTGTGCTCCCCGATCCTCTGGCCCTCTCCAGGAGCTCTCCTCCTCTAGTCCCTGTTTAATCTGGGCTCTCAGTGGGCTCTGAGCACTGACTGGACATCCTGCTGGGTTCACTTTGGTTTCTCTAGAAGGATCTGGATCCCGGGGAGGGAGGCATGGGAGAAGGCAGGGAGGGGCGGGAATTCTGGAGACAGTCCAGAATTCAGTCCACAGTCGGGTCCTCCAGGACGTCCCAGGGGGGCCCCACCCACCCACCTTGACCTCAGCAGGCAGGTTGGGGTCCCAGGCGCCTGCAGCAGAGAGGAAACCCAGAGCCCAGAGCCCTGCAGTCTTAGCCCTGGCGATTGGGACAAGCCACTTCCCGCTCTGCATCTCAGGAGCCTTTCTGAGAATTTCCCCAGGGCTGGCTGGGTGCTTCCGTAGCCCTGAAACACTGTTCCTGTCCAGGCCACTCTGATCCCCACTGGCTCAGCCAGGGGTCATCCTTCAACCCAGACTTGGCCTCTGGGCAACACCCAGGCTGTGACCCTTTCTTCTTCAAACACTCTCTCCTTTGGGGCCTGAGACTTCTCCTTTCCCTCTAACCCCTCTGGCCACTCCCCAGCCTCCCTTGCTGCTTCTTCCTCCTGCCTCCTAAGCCTAGGGATCCTGGGGCTCTGTCTTGGACGTTCCTCCTGAGCTGCCCTGTCTATGCCTCTCTGGGGGGCTCTCCACCCCCTGAGGCTTCAGTCACCTACCTATTTGCTCATGACCTCAAGCCTCTATCTGCTGCTAGAAACTGCCTCCTGATTGTCCCCTAGAACCCACAGATGCCTCAAGTTTATGGACACAGCCATGCCCGGCATCTCCCCCTACCTCAAACCTGCTCCTCTACCCAGGGACCTCCGCTAGGGTCCCCGAATCAGCCACTCGGGCAGGAAACCTGGGCACCCACCCTGACCACCTGCTGCTAGAACCTGCCTCCTGATTGTCCCCTAGAACCCACAGATGCCTCAAGTTTATGGACGCAGACATGCCCGGCATCTCCCCCTACCTCAAACCTGCTCCTCTACCCAGGGACCTCCGCTAGGGTGCCCGAATCAGCCACTCGGGCAGGAAACCTGGGCACCCACCCTGACCCTCCTGCCCCTCACTGGGCTCTTTTCCTTCATCACTGAGACAGACCGAAGGCCTCACCTTCTCCAGCCTGAACTGCCGCCACCACTTTCCCACTCGCTTCTTCTCCCCTCAGCCCTCTCCACGCCCCCACAGTGGCTGGAGGGACCTTCAGACTCAGATCTGCTGGGGTTCGCCCGCCCTGCTCATGCCCTGCACTCCTTAACTCCCCAGCACGGCTCCCACTGCGCCTGCCCTCACACCCCCTTCCCCATCCCAACAACAGCAGCTATGTTTCTCCTCTTGGATCCATCCCAATACCCTATCTACACCCCCCAGGGGAGCCTGGGAACTCCACCTGGACAGCCCCCCCTCACCCACTCCCCTTCACTATGAGCTCCTCCTGGTCCTGCAGGTTCCTGCTCAGATGCCACTTCCTCCAGGAAGGCATCCCTGAATTTTTCATGGGCCACCCTCACAGCAGCCATCCTCATGCTTCCTGGTGATATGTGCTTAACATTGGTGTTTCTGCTCCACTGTAGCACCATCAAGGCAAGACCTCGGCAATTTTGTTCAGAACTGCACCATGGCATCCAGCACTTAGTAGGTGCTCAGAACCATCTACTGGATGGATGGATGGATGGATGGTGGATCACAGTTGGATGACAGATGAATGGATGAATGGATGGATATATGGATGGGGAGATAGATGATCATGCTAGGGATAACACATCCAACACTCTGAGTTGGTTCAGAACCCTCCAGGCTGCATCAGACTGTGCCTGCAAGAAGCAGAGCTTTGCCTCATGCAAGCTAAGTGGGCTGCCTAGGTGGCACAAATGGTAAAGAACCCAGATGCCAATGCAGGTGGCATAGCAGTCCCAGGTTTGATTCCTGTGGTCAGGAAGATCCCCTGAAGAAGGAAATGACAAGCCCCTCCAGCGTTCCTGCCTGGAGAATCCCATGAACAGAGGAACCCGAGGGGCTACTGTCCACTGGGTTGCAAAGAGTTGGACATGACTTAGCAAGCAAAACTATACTTTAGCATCAAATTGTGCCTGCCCAAACAACAGAAGTTTACCCCATGAGAAGACAAAATCTAACACAGGATGAAGCCCTACTGTTCTGGAGACCTGGCCGGCCCTTTTTGCTGCTCTTCACAGCCATGACCCTATGAAGTGGGTCTCTTGGTCTAAGGCTACAGTCAAGGATATGGTGGCTCAAAGCAGCCCAGTGGTTGGCCAAACTGGACGGACACCCAGCCTGCCTGGCCCAGAGCTGTGAACGCGTGCAGGGCGCCCCTGCCGGGGGCTGCTCACATGGAGCTGTGCTGAGGATTCTTCCCGGCTGAAAGCCATGGGTCAGGGCACCCAGAATAAGCTCCTGAGGCTTCCACAGTGATGCTAATACTACCAATAATGCCACCACGCGCTGCTGCCACAGCTCCAAGCAATGACTCAGTGCTGAGCTCCAGGCCAGCCCCCGACCGGCCTCACCCGGTTTCACCCCGCCACAGCCCCTCGGGCTGCTACGGCTCCTCCCCATGTGACAGAGGAGGAAACTGAGGCTCCTGAGGTGCAGTGAGCTGCCCCAGGTGCCCCCATCCTGCCACCGGCAGAGCCATGCTGCACCCTGGGATCTCGTGGGCCTCCTCCGTGTCTCCCGAGCTCCAGCAGCTTCTCTGACCCTCCCGGAGATTGCCACCCACACCTCTCCCTGCACGATACTGGTTTTGATTCAGTCCATCCCTTTCACTTGAAATGGTCTCCCTTTTTCAATTTGCCTCACCCTAAGCAGTAAGATCCATGAAATCAAGGGTTTAATGCATTAATTGTTTGTGGACCTTTTTCTGATACCCATTAAAATAAAAACATGATTGGTGAAAATATTAATGTTTGTCTGTGCACCACCTTTGATCACCTCTCAGAACCCCCTCCCTGGGAGACCCCAGGGCTGCTGCTGGAGAGGCCGGGAAGAGGGGAAGAAGGTACCATCTGAGCAGTGAAGCCTGTCTGGCCTCTCCAGCCCAGCCCAGCCCAGGACAGCTGCAGTTCTTTCTCCTGGGGAGGCCCCACCCTCATCTGCTGCCCCAGGCTGGACCTTGGCAAAGGGAAACACCAGCGCTGACCACAGCCCCGTGAGGGAAGATGGGACCCGTGGGGATAAGGGACCAAAAGGCTGTGATGGCCCCAGTGAACCTTTAGTTAAAGAGGGATGTGGAGTGCTCATCACATGCCCCTCGTCCCTCCCAGGGGAAGCCCCAGGCACTCAGGAGCAGAATTCCTGGCTCTGAGCCATCACAGGGAGAGAAGCCAGGAGGAGCCTTCTGTTCATGTGCAAAGGGTCCTGCCAGGAATGAAGACAGGAAACTGCAAAGGAATATCTGACAACAAGAAAAGGGAACAGACCTTTCCAGAAAGGCAGCCACATCTCCAACCAGCTCCAACCAGCTGCAGCAATTGTGGCAGGGTGAGGAATTGGCAGAAAACCTCTAGGCTAGCATGGGGACTATGGGGATGGGGAAAGCATGCTAAGACAGGGTGTCTGCTCTAGGATCCCGAGAGGAGGTGTGGTCAAGCTGGAGGAAGTCCAGACATAGCTCCAGCAGGGGAGGGGACCCCAATTCAACTGCCCCCAAAAAGTTTGTGGAGGAATGAAGGTTTTCCACTAGGAAAAAGAAGCATCAGGGGCCACTTGGGGCAGACAGGCCTGAGTTCGAGTCCCAGCTCCTCCTCTTACCCACGCCGTGCCCTTCTGCTTGCTGAGCCTCATTTTTCTCCATCTGTAAAATGGAATGGGCTTCCCCGGTGGCTCAGACAGTAAAGAATCCTCCTGCAAGGCAGGAGACCTGGGTTCAATCCCTTGATCGGGAAGATCCCCTGGAAAAGGGAATGGCTACTCACTCCAGTACTCTTGCCTGGAGAATTCCATAGACAGAAGAGCCTGGTAGGCTATAAACCACGAAGTCCCAAAGAGTCAGACATGACTGAGCGACTAACACACACACAAAATGGAATAGACTAGAACCTGTGTTCCAAAGTTATTGTGGGGAATAACAATGCTGAGTACACAGGAAGCAGTTGGTGTGCATCAGCTATCACAGTTTTTGTCTTATTGCATATTATTTACTATTCTTCCACCTGAAGGGCTATGGGGAACAAAGGTGACAGGTATGTAATATGCAGTCCCAGATATCACTCATTTACTCAATAAATGTATTTACTGAGCACCTGTTTTGAGCCAGATTCTGTACTGGGTGCCAGGTGAGGGTACAGGGCAGAGCTGGACCCATCTGGGAAGCAGAGTTGAGGACACTCTCATGAGTCCTGAAGCGCAGGCTCTGTTCCCTGTCCTCCCCGCCTCCTGCCTGACATCAACCGTCCCCAGGCAGGACAGCCATCCTCCACATCACCTGCACTGCAGCTCTGGGACCTGCTGTGGCTCCTGCTGTCGGCTGCTCTCATGGCCTGAAGCCTCCCTACCCAGCAGCTCTACCACCTGCCACTCCTCCCATCCCTCCCCTGCCAGGAAATTCAGAGCAAATTGGGTCTTCACTGTATGCCCAACGCCCTCACTCCATCCCAACCCTGCCAGGGCTTTGCTTTATCCTCTCTCCTTTCCCCCGCTCCCTCTAATGAACTCCTATTCATTCTTCAAGGCCCAGAGTTCATCTCTCAGTGAAGGCCATTCCAGGCAGACTGATTGCTGTCAACACTGTCCCAGAGTATCTGGTAGAGAACGTGTCCGGAGCCCAAGTGCTCTCCCATCACACCCGTATCATCTCCCTTAATCCTCACCCCTACCCCGGAAGGCAGGATTACTGTTATCCCTGCTGTACAGATGACAAAACTGAGCTCAGAGATGCGCATAACTTGCCTGAGGCCATATAGCCAAGAAGCAATGGCGCCCCGCCCTCCTCTCCGTGTGATTATCTGCATCCCAGGATGTCTCCCCAATGAGGTGCCCCTCCCTGTGTACCCAGAAGCTGAGAAAGTGGGCCTGGCAGGCTGGATGATGGTTTATTCAGTGATCACCCCTGTCTCTGGATTCCCCCTTCCAGCTGCCCCCTGCAGGGCCCCCACCTCCATGCCCTTCCCAATCCATCTGCCAGCCCATCCTCTGCAGTTACCAGAGCCAGCTCTTCCAGGGACCTGGCTTCCCCAGAAAGCCCTGTGGCCTCTTTCCCCAGCTGTTTGTTTGGAGGTTGGCCCCCCAAGAAGGTGCACACTCCCAGGGATCCAGGACCTGCCTCTCTCAGACCCTCCTCAGAGTGACCAGCCCCGGCTTCACAGAAAATGCTCAATGCTCAGCTGAATGGAATGTGGGTCAGTGACAAGACCCACCGCTGGCATCTGGGTCCCAGCTCCCCTGATGCACATGTCCCTGTCCCTGTGTGCCTCCACACAGGGCCAGAGAAAGAGCGAGGACCCCGGGGTCAGCCAGGCCTGGGCTCCCATCCTCACCCAGACCTGCCATGGGTGAGCCCAGTGACCTGGGACAAGTCAACTCAGCACTCAGAGCCCAGACTGCCCTGCAGAAAAGTGGGAGCAGCAGCGCCCACTGGGGGCAGCGTGAGTGCTGATGGGTCAGCATGAGCCCGGCCCCTGCACACAGTAGGTGCGCAGTAAACGTCAGCCCCCACCCCCTGCCCCGCAAAGGCGGGCTACCTGTAAGCTGCATCCAATTCAGAGCTTTCAAAAGATCCCTTTATCCAGCAGCCTCCAACCCAGCCCCCAGCCCCAGGCCCTCCCTCCCAGGCCCCAGCTCAGCCTCCAGCCCACCTCAGCCCCACTGCACTGAGCATAATTCCTGTCCTTTCCACATAGCCACACTGTACGTCCACCGTACAGGATAAATCTTCCAGGCTGTTCAGATTTCAACTTTTCATCCCCCTCCCCCAAAGCAAAGGCTGTTTGGCAAAGGTCACACATAAAACACAGGGTACAGGAGTCGCAAAGAGTCGGACACGACTGAGCGACTTTCACTTTCACAGGACTGGAACAGGGGGGCCAGGACTCGATTAGGGAGTGGGTGCCATTCATTAAGGAAATCGCAGCTCTCCCAAGGAGCATGCGGTCTTCCAGGCTGCAAACCCAGAGAGAAAAGGTACTTTTCTCCAGAAGCCTCAGAAATGCGTGATGGGCAGAAATGCCCAGCTTCCCAGCTCCAAGCTGGGCGGCTGCTGCAGCAACACCGTGAGCTCCGGGGCGCCTGCTTCCTTGGGTCCCAAGCCCACCCGGCCCAGCGTGCAGTGAGGACGCCGCGCTCTGAGAGGAAGGGACTTGCCCAGGATGGCGTAGGGCAGTGTGAGTTGGGGCTGGGATTGGAACCCAAGTCTGCTGGTTCGGCTCGCAGGTCCCTGCTCCTCTCTGGACTCTCTCTCCGGGAACGTGGGAGCCTTTGCGATGGAAAAATCTGAGCAGAGAAGTCAGCCCAGTCCAGGTGGACGCTCACCAGGCTTTGGGTTCAACCCACTCCTCTGATATTTGCATATATTTGCATGCCGGGCTCAGAGGACTTGGGTATAGGCCACAAAATCGATTAATTAGTGCAACCAACCAGTGGGCAAGAAGCTGCAGCAACACATTTTGAAAATGATCCATCTCATCACCTCCTGAGTCAGCAGAGCCACCCCTGAACTGGCTCAGCCTCCAACCATCAGCCCCTCCAGGTCAGAAGCGAGACCCTTGAGGGGAAGGGCCTCCTCTGCCCCATTTACTGGAAGAACAGATTAGGCATGGATGATGCAGATACAGACACAGATATATGTCTGTCTCTGATATAGATTAGACAGATCGATGCATAGGAGATAGTCACAGCCACATAGACAGAGACAAAACTGGGGCCCTGGGCAACAGGCTGGCGGGCAGCTTCTGCTCACTGCAGATGCCCTCGAGGCAGAACCTTGGTGCTCAGACCCCTCCCCAGAGGTGAAGGGCTTCCTGGGGCAGAGCACGGGGGTGGCTTGGCCCAGGTCACCCAGAAACCCAGAGGGGCAGTGGGCACCCCTCTGGGGTGGGTGGGCTGCTCTGACCTGCCCTCCAGGGTTCACCTGTTAAAACCCTGTCGCTGCATGACCAGAGAGGAGAGGCGGGCAGGAGTCACCCCCGAGCTCCTTAAACTGCCCTGCCCCCTCACAGGGTTGGGGCCACCCTGACTGTTCACAGGGGAGGGGGTGGAGCCAGGCTGGAGGCACCAGTGAGCAAATGTGCTGAGGAGGAGCGATGGGGGAGTAAATCCGCGCTCACTGCCTGGGTGCATGGATCCATCGCGGACAGTGGAGGAAAGGAGGGAGCAAGACTGGACTGGACGGAGCCCAGGAGCAGACCCAGGGAAGACTTGGGGCGTGAGGAGGCAGAGGTCTTCCCTGCACCGTCTCCTTCGGTCTGGCCACTGCCTTGTGGGGGAGCCCCATCAGGACCGTCCATGTGACCTCACGAGGGCAAGACTCCAAGCACAGAGAGGCTAAGTAACTTGCCTCGTGTCACACAGCTCATGGGGTCAGCACTGAATCCCGGCCCAGAAACTCGGCCCCCACAGCATGCTTCTGGCTGCTTCCCCAGGGCTACCAGGCTCACTAGGAGACTTGGCCTCCTTTATAAACTTAATAAAATCCAGCTCTTTATGGCAGAATAAAACCTTGCCGGATCCTTCTAAATTGCTCCAGTGTTCCGGGCTGGGATTCACCATGAGACAGCTCCATGTGTTGGGGCTGGGTGTTGGCTGGGAGCTCTTGTCTCTAAGGACGATCGTTCCTGACATGTTCCAGTTTGCTCAGCTTTCCTGGCCCTTCCGTGCATCGGTTCCCAGTGGGTCGGGCTTGAACTCTGTCCCCAGGCTGAGGATGAAACGAGGATGGGGCATCTTCCCAGGAGGGCACCTCCTCCTGCCACAGCTCCCAGCACCCTCACTCCCGGCTCCAGGACAGGGGCATCCAGGATCCTGCTGCCCCCAGACCATGCCTGCAGCTTCACCCCTACACCCCAAGCTCCAAGAACAAGTGCTGCTCCCCAAGTACTCTTGATAGGGCCGTGGCTCCCAGGCCTTTGCACAGGCAGTTCCCTCTCCCGGGAATGCCATTCCATGTCTTTTCCACATGGAGGAATCCTGCTCATTCCCCAAGACCCAGGCTTGGATGGAGGGTGTGGAGGGAGTTAATGTATTTACCCTGTGCCAAGGGCCCCGAGAGGTGAACACCCTCAGCGAGTCTCCCGGGTAACGATCACAGAGAGGGCTTCATTAGCCCATCTTACAGATGGAGAAACTGAGGCTCTGAGACACTGAGTAACTTATTCTAAGTCACCCAGTGGTCAGTGGCAGGGCTGGGATAGCTCTGACCGGGCCAGCTGACTCATAGACCAATCTTGCCCACCACCCCTGGCTCTGGGCATCCTCCTGACCCTGGGAAAGGCATCACTCCTTCCTTCACGCCTCCTGGAGCATTACTGAGCATCCATTCCTCGTGGTCATTCCCTGTCTGCCTGCATCACTGACTGGTCCCTCCTCAAGGAGAGGAGCAGACTGAACTCTTGTCACTTTGTGGATCGAGGAGAGCCAAGGGTCCCCATCCCATCCCCAAGCCCTGGGGGCCAGCTCTGCCCTGGAGGGAGACAGATCCCAAGAGGATCAAACTGTGCGTGCCTAGTTTTCACATGTTTGGCTCCTCATGAGCAGCTGGGGCACACAGGCAAGAGGGATGGGTGTCATGTGGGAGCAGCTTTAGGCTCAGCAGCAGCAGCCTGATGTGCCCAGTCAAGGGACAAGCTCCCGATCCCTGCAAGAGGTCAAGTTATTACAGGAAAGGGAAGAGAGGGCTCCTGCGTAACCAGCAGTTTTGGATGAGAGGGACTTCCTGTGCTAAGGTACTGCCTCCAGGGTGTCTATTTCAATGCCAGGTTCCTCCGGGTTGATTCTTTGATCCCAAGTGTTCAGTAAGTGAGGCTCCAGGTTTTCTTCAGGGACTCCTTAATTCTGTGGCTCTCGTCCCGTGAGTCCTCGAACACTCCTGTGATTCCAGAATTCTAGGATTCTGTGAAAGGGACCAGATGCTCAGGTTCTGGGATTCAAAGACTGTGAAAGCGTCTGTGAGTCTGTGAAAGATGCTCTAATTCCAAGATCCCGTGCATTGCAGATGCCGTGAAAGAGGCTGACAGATCTGAAAATCTGGGCTGGGAGAGAAGGAAGGTTCCATAACCTTCTGCTCCCTGGTTTCGGCATCTGCAGGGGAAGGACATGGGGAGCTCCTCTCGGCACTAACTAGCGGGGTCCCAGGAAACCCCCACATGCATCTCACCCTCCTCTCCCATCTCACCCTCCGCCCCCAAGCCCAAGATGCTGAGGGGGTGACACGGGTCCTGAAAGCCCAGGAACAGAGCCCGCACACCTGTGGACGTGCCCCGGAGGAGCCCTTTGCCGTTCTGTCCTTGTTTCCCTCTTGCATTAATTATGAGGAGCAGCCTTTGCTGAGGGGAATTTTCTGGTGCATCTTCCTTGGTGTAAGCAGGTCGGGGACAGGAAGCCAGGAGCGCAGTTCCTCCCGGTTCTGGTTGTGCTCCCCGATCCTCTGGCCCTCTCCAGGAGCTCTCCTCCTCTAGTCCCTGTTTAATCTGGGCTCTCAGTGGGCTCTGAGCACCGACTGGACATCCTGCTGGGTTCACCTTGGTTTCTCTAGAAGGATCTGGATCCCGTTGAGGGAGGCATGGGAGAAAGCAGGGAGGGGCGGGAATTCTGGAGACAGTCCAGAATTCAGTCCACAGTCGGGTCCTCCAGGACGTCCCAGGTCCCTGCTATTGACCTCAGCAGGCAGGTGGGGGTCCCAGGCGCCTGCAGCAGAGAGGGAACCCAGAGCCCAGAGCCCTACAGTCTTAGCCCTGGCGATTGGGGCAAGCCACTTCCTGCTCTGCATCTCAGGAGCCTTTCTGAGAATTTCCCCAGGGCTGGCTGGGTGCTTCCGTAGCCCTGAAACACTGTTCCTGTCCAGGCCACTCTGATCCCCACTGGCTCAGCCAGGGGGCATCCTTCAGCCCAGACTTGGCCTCTGGGCAACACCCAGGCTGTGACCCTTTCTTCTTCAAACACTCTCTCCTTTGGGGCCTGAGACTTCTCCTTTCCCTCTAACCCCTCTGGCCACTCCCCAGCCTCCCTTGCTGCTTCTTCCTCCTGCCTCCTGAGCCTAGGTGTCCTGGGGTTCTGTCTTGGACGTTCCTCCTGAGCTGCCCTGTCTATGCCTCTCTGGGGGGCTCTCCACCCCCTGAGGCTTCAGTCACCTACCTATTTGCTCATGACCTCAAGCCTCTATCTGCTGCTAGAAACTGCCTCCTGATTGTCCCCTAGAACCCACAGATGCCTCAAGTTTATGGACACAGCCATGCCCGGCATCTCCCCCTACCTCAAACCTGCTCCTCTACCCAGGGACCTCCGCTAGGGTCCCCGAATCAGCCACTCGGGCAGGAAACCTGGGCACCCACCCTGACCCTCCTGCCCCTCACTGGGCTCTTTTCTTCATCACTGAGACTGAGACCGAAGGCCCCACTTTCTCCAGCCTGAACTGCCGCCACCACTTTCGCACTCGCTTCTTCTCCCCTCAGCCCTCTCCACGCCCCCACAGTGGCTGGAGGGACCTTCAGACTCAGATCTGCTGGGGTTCGCCTGCCCTGCTCATGCCCTGCACTCCTTAACTCCCCAGCACGGCTCCCACTGCGCCTGCCCTCACACTCCCTTCCCCATCCCAACAACAGCAGCTATGTTTCTCCTCTTGGATCCATCTCAATACCCTATCTACACCCCCCAGGGGAGCCTGGGAACTCCACCTGGACAGCCCCCCCTCACCCACTCCCCTTCACTATGAGCTCCTCCTGGTCCTGCAGGTTCCTGCTCAGATGCCACTTCCTCCAGGAAGGCATCCCTGAATTTTTCATGGGCCACCCTCACAGCAGCCATCCTCATGCTTCCTGGTGATATGTGCTTAACATTGGTGTTTCTGCTCCACTGTAGCACCATCAAGGCAAGACCTCGGCAATTTTGTTCAGAACTGCACCATGGCATCCAGCACTTAGTAGGTGCTCAGAACCATCTACTGGATGGATGGATGGATGGATGGTGGATCACAGTTGGATGACAGATGAATGGATGAATGGATGGATATATGGATGGGGAGATAGATGATCATGCTAGGGATAACACATCCAACACTCTGAGTTGGTTCAGAACCCTCCAGGCTGCATCAGACTGTGCCTGCAAGAAGCAGAGCTTTGCCTCATGCAAGCTAAGTGGGCTGCCTAGGTGGCACAAATGGTAAAGAACCCAGATGCCAATGCAGGTGGCATAGCAGTCCCAGGTTTGATTCCTGTGGTCAGGAAGATCCCCTGAAGAAGGAAATGACAAGCCCCTCCAGCGTTCCTGCCTGGAGAATCCCATGAACAGAGGAACCCGAGGGGCTACTGTCCACTGGGTTGCAAAGAGTTGGACATGACTTAGCAAGCAAAACTATACTTTAGCATCAAATTGTGCCTGCCCAAACAACAGAAGTTTACCCCATGAGAAGACAAAATCTAACACAGGATGAAGCCCTACTGTTCTGGAGACCTGGCCGGCCCTTTTTGCTGCTCTTCACAGCCATGACCCTATGAGGTGGGTCTCTTGGTCTAAGGCTACAGTCAAGGATATGGTGGCTCAAAGCAGCCCAGTGGGTGGCCAAACTGGACGGACACCCAGCCTGCCTGGCCCAGAGCTGTGAACGCGTGCAGGGCGCCCCTGCCGGGGGCTGCTCACATGGAGCTGTGCTGAGGATTCTTCCCGGCTGAAAGCCATGGGTCAGGGCACCCAGAATAAGCTCCTGAGGCTTCCACAGTGATGCTAATACTACCAATAATGCCACCACGCGCTGCTGCCACAGCTCCAAGCAATGACTCAGTGCTGAGCTCCAGGCCAGCCCCCGACCGGCCTCACCCGGTTTCACCCCGCCACAGCCCCTCGGGCTGCTACGGCTCCTCCCCATGTGACAGAGGAGGAAACTGAGGCTCCTGAGGTGCAGTGAGCTGCCCCAGGTGCCCCCATCCTGCCACCGGCAGAGCCAGGCTGCACCCTGGGATCTTGTGGGCCTCCTACGTGTCTCCCAAGCTCCAGCAGCTTCTCTGACCCTCCCGGAGATTGCCACCTACACCTCTCCCTGCACGATACTGGTTTTGATTCAGTCCATCCCTTTCACTTGAAATGGTCTCTCTTTTTCAATTTGCCTCACCCTAAGCAGTAAGATCCATGAAATCAAGGGTTTAATGCATTAATTGTTTGTGGACCTTTTTCTGATACCCATTAAAATAAAAACATGATTGGTGAAAATATTAATGTTTGTCTGTGCACCACCTTTGATCACCTCTCAGAACCCCCTCCCTGGGAGACCCCAGGGCTGCTGCTGGAGAGGCCGGGAAGAGGGGAAGAAGGTACCATCTGAGCAGTGAAGCCCATCTGGCCTCTCCCAGCCCAGGACAGCGGCAGTTCTTTCTCCTGGGGAGGCCCCACCCTCATCTGCTGCCCCAGGCTGGACCTTGGCAAAGGGAAACACCAGCGCTGACCACAGCCCCGTGAGGGAAGATGGGACCCATGGGGATAAGGGACCAAAAGGCTGTGATGGCCCCAGTGAACCTTTAGTTAAAGAGGGATGTGGAGTGCTCATCACATGCCCCTCGTCCCTCCCAAAGGAAGCCACAGGCACTCAGGAGCAGAATTCCTGGCTCTGAGCCATCACAGGGAGAGAAGCCAGGAGGAGCCTTCTGTTCATGTGCAAAGGGTCCTGCCAGGAATGAAGACAGGAAACTGCAAAGGAATATCTGACAACAAGAAAAGGGAACAGACCTTTCCAGAAAGGCAGCCACATCTCCAACCAGCTCCAACCAGCTGCAGCAATTGTGGCAGGGTGAGGAATTGGCAGAAAACCTCTAGGCTAGCATGGGGACTATGGGGATGGGGAAAGCATGCTAAGACAGGGTGTCTGCTCTAGGATCCCGAGAGGAGGTGTGGTCAAGCTGGAGGAAGTCCAGACATAACTCCAGCAGGGGAGGGGACCCCAATTCAACTGTCCCCAAAAAGTTTGTGGAGGAATGAAGGTTTTCCACTAGGAAAAAGAAGCATCAGGGGCCACTTGGGGCAGACAGGCCTGAGTTCGAGTCCCAGCTCCTCCTCTTACCCACGCCGTGCCCTTCTGCTTGCTGAGCCTCATTTTTCTCCATCTGTAAAATGGAATGGGCTTCCCCGGTGGCTCAGACAGTAAAGAATCCTCCTGCAAGGCAGGAGACCTGGGTTCAATCCCTTGATCGGGAAGATCCCCTGGAAAAGGGAATGGCTACTCACTCCAGTACTCTTGCCTGGAGAATTCCATAGACAGAAGAGCCTGGTAGGCTATAAACCACGAAGTCCCAAAGAGTCAGACATGACTGAGCGACTAACACACACACAAAATGGAATAGACTAGAACCTGTGTTCCAAAGTTATTGTGGGGAATAACAATGCTGAGTACACAGGAAGCAGTTGGTGTGCATCAGCTATCACAGTTTTTGTCTTATTGCATATTATTTACTATTCTTCCACCTGAAGGGCTATGGGGAACAAAGGTGACAGGTATGTAATATGCAGTCCCAGATATCATTCATTTACTCAATAAATGTATTTACTGAGCACCTGTTTTGAGCCAGATTCTGTACTGGGTGCCAGGTGAGGGTACAGGGCAGAGCTGGACCCATCTGGGAAGCAGAGTTGAGGTTGAACTGGGAATGCCCTCCTAGTGGGGCACCTAGGAAGGGCGGATGCTGACACTGAAGTTTCAGGGACAGTCATGATGAAAAATGCCTGCTGTGTGCTGAACACCAGCTGAGGCCCATTCCACAACAGCATCCCACCAAGCCATCAGCAGAAACAGCCAAGGAAGCAGGAAGCATTAGAAAAGCACCTAGAAACCCCCTTCTAGAGGGATGGGAAGTCTCAGAGAGACTAGTAAGTGCCTCCTGTACCAGGGGCCAGAGCTGGTCTCCTATCCAGTCCTGGACAGAAGCAGGGTCTTTGAAATGCAGGTTCTGGGGCCCCTATCTACTTGAAGAGTCTATTGGATGGAGGCAGAAAGGAAGTACAAACAGCAGGAAATTTGGCCTCGCTTCCAATTCCAGCTCCAACTCAAGTGCCTTGTGCAAAACCTGCATGACTGAGTCTCCTTTAACACCTGCAAAATCTTCCCTGCTCCCCTTTCCTAATGCAGCACGCTGCACACATCTGTCTGTAAAATGGGTCTGTACAATAACCACTGTGAAGTGAGAAAACCCACATTAAAGCTTTCAAGAAATGGTGGCTCAATAGAGGACCAAAGCTGCCCAGACCCAAATCCTCAGATATTGCATCCCTGTGAGCAGGGCAGCCCCTCCCCCGGCCAACACACCTGATGCCAATATATCAGGTACCAATGACCAAGCCTCCTGGTCACAAGGCAGCTCTGAAAAGGGGGGAGGCGGGTCCTCCGAGCACAGCAGGCCCCTCGCCATGTCTGTCTTCTCCCATATCATTGTATTTGCAGCTGGGACAAACATGGTATTGGAATTTTCATCTCATTTTTCACAGACCTTTTTAGCCAGGACATAGCCAAGCAACTGAAAAAGAGAAATTCAAAACCATCCTCTTAGTGGGATTTCACCATCTTCCCTTCCTTGTAAATCTAATAATGAGTTGTCATTGCAAAGGTAGACCCTTTATTGAAATCTGATAACTAATTCAATATGGGGCAAAGCTGTTCCCAAGACCTGAAGAAAGAAGTATATATGAACTAGCTTAATTCATTATCTATATAAAAAATCAAGAAAACAAAAATATTGGCTAGAGAGCAACTTGCCAATAGACAGCAGCTGCCCCGAGGAGATGCTGGCTTTCCTTTTTTCTGGGACTTGTTTATAACCTTCTGTTAATCAAATCTGGATCTGAGAGGACATGGGAATTACCTGGAAAGGGTGGATGGAACGAGGCCCTGGAGCAGACATGGGGAGAATCGGGATGAGTTCACAGCAGGAGTTTGGGTGTGAAAGACCTCAAGGTGCCCACCCTCATCTTCCCCAGAGCCTGAAAAGACGGTCCTTTTACACTTGGCCCCTCTCAGGGAAGAACGTGGTACCCAGGAGGGCACCCGTGTGGGTGAGGCTATGCCACGCAGGGATCCAGTATAGGCTGGTGTCCTAGAAGCTGGGTAAGATGGGGACCTGTGGGCAAGTGGCTTATGGAGGGGGTCTCTCAGGAGGTGTGAGAAGGAAGCAGGGCAAGGCTTCAGACTCAGCTCCAGCCTGGCCTCAGCCTGAACCCACAGGGAGCCCTGGATGGTGTACAACACCGCATGGCAGTGCCCATTGGGCAATAAGCTGGGCCTTTTGTAACTGTGTTAGGTCACTATTAACTGGAAGTCACCAAGTGCAGAGACTGTAAGCTTAGCCTTTTCAGGATAGGCTGGCAGTCAACTCCCTCCAGCAGAGGTTAACACTCATCTCGATTAGAGTGTGGGGGCACTGGCCCAGTAACAAGCATGTGGATGAGGCAACTGCTTCGGTGCCTGTTGTGGGTTGAATCGTGTCCTTTGTTGCGTCCTAACCCCAAGTAGCTCAGAGTGTGACCTCGTTTGGAGACAGGGCGTTTACACAGGTTACAAGTTAAAATGAGGTCCTTCGGAGAGCCCTAATTCAATATTCACAGCAGCCAGTGACTGCAGCCATGAAATTAGAAGGCTATTGCTTCTTGGAAGGAAAGCGATGATAAACATAGACAGTATATTAAAAAGCAGAAACATTTTGCTGAACAATTGCCTGTATAGTCAAGACTATGGTCTTTTCAGAAGTCAAGTACAGATGTGAGAGTTGGACCATAAAAAAGGAAGAGTGTTGAAGAATTGATGCTTTTGAACTGTGGTGCTGGAGAAGACTCTTGAGAGTCCTTCAGACAACAAGGAGATCAAACCAGTCAATCCTAAAGGAAATCAAGCCTGAATATTCAATGGAAGGACTGCTGCTGAAGCTGAAGCTCCAATACTTTGGCCACCTGATATGAAGAGTTGACTCACTGGAAAAGACCCTGATGCTGGGTAAGATTGAAGTCAGAAGGAGAAGAGGGTGACAGAGGATGAGATGGTTGGATGGCATCACCAATTCAATTGACATGAACTTGGGCAAACTCTGGGAGATGGTGAGGGACAGGAAGGCCTGGTGAGCTGCAGTCCATGGAGTGGCAAATGGCTGGACCCGACTTGGTAACTGAACAACAACGGTTCAATATCACTAAGATCCTGACAAAAACAGGAAATTTGGACACAGATGTACATACAGGGAGAAGGATGTGAAGGTGAAGGCAGAGATCAGAGTGATGCTTCTTCACACCAAGCGATGCCAAAGACTGCCAGCAACCCACCAGAATTCAGGAGAGAGGCTTTCTCACAGCTCTTGAAGGAATCAACCCTGCCAGCACCTTGATCTTGGACTTCCAGTATCTGGAACTGTGAGAAAACAAATTCTGTTGTTTAAGGCAGGGGTCCCCCACCTCCAGGATCTAACGCCTGATAATCTGAGGTGGAAATGATGTAATAATAATAGAAGTAAAGTACACAATGAATCTAATGTGCTTGCACCATCACAAAATCATCCCCTTCCCCAGTTCATGGAAACACCATCTTCCTTGAAACCAGTCCCTGGTACCAAAAAGGTTGGGAGCCACTGGTTTAAGTCACCAACCCGGTTATGGCAGTGTTAGGAGTGTAAGACAAGACCCAAATCTGACCCCAGGCATCAGTAACCTCTGGTGACTCTACCCACCCAGTATCCTGGCCTTGCCTCTAACAACTTCCTAGTTTTCCTCGAGGAACCTCTGGGCAGCCCTCTTCAGGGTCCTCTAGAAAGCACTCCTTCCCCAGATTAAGGGATGGGCGGAACTCTGGGCCTGACCAACCAGAGTCCTGTATCTGCCTGGCGGTAGATATTGGTTCAGGAATGAGCACACAACTGAATCTGATCCAATGAGGCTGAATTCTGGAACTTTCTCTGGACCTGGAGACAGCAGGGTGTGAGCATGGTCCCAGCTGGAGGAAAGGGCCTGCAGGAATGTGAGGCCTCCATGAGAGATTCAGCCAGGAATGGAGCCCTCATGAGGGCTCCTAATTGAATTATTAGGCTTTTGTTTCCCCCATCATCCTAATTTCTATGTATGTGTACACATTATATCAAATGTATGGCTGTTTCACATCAATTTTGGAACATAATTTTTAAAAAACTACACAAAATGGTTTGATTCAGACTGGAGTCCAGAGTGATCTAGAATTGGGAAGTAAGACTCTGTTATCAAACAAAAATTAGAGTGATCGATATTGAAGGTGAATTATATATTATATATGTCAAGCATTAGCACATTGTTTTACATGCATTACCTTAAGCCCCACAGTCATCCCTCTGAAGTAGGACCTGTTAATCCTCCATTTTTTTCAGTTAAAGGAACTTGTGTTACTTTCAACCAGACATTTCTATACCCTGATACCAAAAGCAAAGCTAACACACAAGAAGAAAACTACAGACTAATATACCTGATTTATTTCTCCTGCTATAATTTTAGATTTGTCTATTTCCCCTTTCAACTCTATCAGTTGATGTTTTTTGATGTTCTATTGTTTGGTGCATATACATTGAGGGTTCTTATGTCATCTTGGCAGATTGGTCCTTTTAACATTGTGTGATGTCCCTCTTTCTTCCTCTCTCCAGTAATTTTCTTTGCTCTGAATTCTACCTTATCTGGTCTTAATATGTCCACTCCTGTTTGTTTTTTTTTTAATTACCAAGAGAATTTAATGGAATCTCTACAGTCACCACCTGATGCAAAGAGCAGACTCATTAAAAAAGACTGATTCTGGGAAATATTGAGGGCAGGAGGAGAAGGGAACAACAGAGGATGAGATAATTGGATGGCATCACCCACTCAGTGGACATAAGTTTGAGCAAACTCTAGGAGACGGTGAAGGACAGGGAAGCCTGGCATGCTGTAGCCCATGGGGTCACAAACAGCTGGACATGACCGAGCGACTGAGCAACAACTACTACCACAGTCCAAGAGGAGAGAGAGAGGAAACCCAGCCTAAGCTTCCAGACCTGGGAGCCACCTCCAGGCTGGGTCCTGCTTTCGGGGGAAGGGTGATGTCCCGCCTTAGTCCCCGGGCTGAGGGAGCTCAGTACAGCTGCTCGGACTAGAGCCCAGCCCACAGCAGGGCTGAAGGCTTGGGGACTGGCACTGGCTGACTGGTGGGGACCCAGTGCTGAGGGTGGGACATCTCAGTCACCAGTCAGTGAGGCTCCTGAGGGAAGGGCTGGGTGATGCTTATCCACATTCACTGTTTTGTTCCAGGTAAGGAAACTGAGACCCAGCAGAAAGTGTGGAAGGGGCAGCCCAGCCTGATGCCCAGGAGTTGGGGTGCAGCTAGGACTCAGCCCAGGACCCTGGCGTGCCTGCCATGGGAGCCCATTCCCCTTCCCACCCAGAAGGGTAGTCAGCTGGTGGACAGGGGGTTTAGCGTTGCTCTGTCTGACATCTTGTTGGGGAGTGAAGCAGTTCAGTCTGCGTGGTATGCAGGGCTTCAAAGCCTGGCAGCATCAAAAAGCCTAGAAGCTGGTATTTCAGGTAGGAGAGGGACTTGTCCCAACCCTGGATCAGGCCACTGATGCGGGTGACTCAGACCTGGGGGTGGATGGGAGTCATGAAGAGGAATTTCACCAGCGGCTCAGCTGGCCTCATGGACCAGACAGCCTTGTAGAATTCCCAGAACTTGTCCCCCAACTTCCAGTGGCTCTCAGCCAGCATCTGACCCTTCAAGAAAAACTAGACACCCAGCACAGGAGAGGCATCAACTGGTTGACAAGCACTTTTCTGAAGATGTTTAGGAGACCAAAGAAGTTGAACACAGCGAACAAGTGGTTCAGTTCAGTTCAATTGCTCAGTTGTGTCCAACTCTGCGACCCCATGGATGGCAGCACACCAAGTCTCCCTGTCCATCCCCAACACCCAGAGTTAACTAAAACTCATGTCCATTGAGTCAGTGATGCCATCCAACCATCTCATCCTCTGTCATCCCCTTCTCCTCCCACCTTCAATCTTTCCCAGCATTAGGGTATTTTTAAATGAGTCAGTTCTTCACATCAGGTGGCCAAAGTATTTGGAGTTTCAGCTGCAGCATCAGTCCTTCCAATGAATATTCAGGACTGATTTCATTTAGGATAGATTGGTTGGTTCTCCTCGCAGTCCAAGGGACTCTCAAGAGTCTTCTCCAACACCACAGTTCAAAAGCATCAATTCTTCAGCATTCAGCTTTCTGTATATTCCAACTCTCACATCCGTACATGACTACTGGAAAAACCATAGCCTCGACTAGACAGACCTTTGTTGGCAAAGCAATGTCTCTGCTTTTTAATATGCTGTCTAGGTTGGTCATAACTTTTCTTTCAAGGAGCAAGTGTCTTTTAATTTCATGGCTGCAGCCACCATTTGCAGTGATTTTGGACGAAAAAAATTAAGTCTGACACTGTTTCCACTGTTTCCCCATCTATTTCCCATGAAGTGATGGGACCAGATGCCATGATATTCATTTTCTGAATGTTGAGTTTTAAGCCACTTTTTCTCTCTACTCTTTCACTTTCATCAAGAAGCTCTTTAGTTCTTCTTCACTTTCTGCCATAAGGGTGGTGTCATCTGCATATCTGATGTGATCGATATTTCTTCCGGCAATCTTGATTCCAGCTGGTGCTTCATCCAGCCCAGTTTTTCTCATGATGTACTCTGCATATAAGTTAAATAAGCAGGTGACAATATACAGCCTTGATGTACTCCTTTTCCTATTTGGAACCAGTCTGTTATTCCATGTCCAGTTCTAACTGTTGCTTCCTGACCTGCATACAGGTTTCTCAAGAGGCAGTCAGGTGGTCTGGTATTCCCATCTCTTTCAGAATTTTCCACAGTTTATTGTGATCCACACAGTCAAAGGCTTTGGCATAGTCAATAAAGCAGAAGTAAATGTTTTTCTGGAACTCTCTTGCTTTTTCCATGATCCAACAGATGTTGGCAATTTGACCTCTGGTTCCTCTGTCTTTGCTAAATTCAACTTGACTATCTAGAAGTTCACGGTTCACATACTGTTGAAGCCTGGCTTGGAGAATTTTGAGCATTACTTTGCTAGTGTGTGAGATGAGTGCAATTATGCGGTAGTTTGAGCATTCTTTGGCATTGCCTTTCTTTGGGATTAGAATGAAAACTGACCTTTTCCAGTCCTGTGGCCACTGCTGAGTTTTCCAAATTTGCTGGCAGATTGAGTGTAGCACTTTCACGGCATCATCTTTTAGGATGTGAAATAGCTCAACTTGGATTCCATCACCTCCACTAGCTTTGTTTGTAGTGATGCTTTCTAAGGCCCACTTGACTTCACATTCCAGGATGCCTGGCTCTAGATGAGTGATCACACCATCATGATTATCTGGGTCATGAAGATCTTTTTTGTACAGTTCTTCTGTGTATTCTTGCCACCTCTTCTTAATATCTTCTGCTTCTGTTAGGTCCATACCATTTCTGTCCTTTATCGAGCCCATCTTTGCATGAAAAATTGAGTGTAGCACTTTCACGGCATCATCTTTTAGGATGTGAAATAGCTCAACTTGGATTCCATCACCTCCACTAGCTTTGTTTGTAGTGATGCTTTCTAAGGCCCACTTGACTTCACATTCCAGGATGCCTGGCTCTAGATGAGTGATCACACCATCATGATTATCTGGGTCATGAAGATCTTTTTTGTACAGTTCTTCTGTGTATTCTTGCCACCTCTTCTTAATATCTTCTGCTTCTGTTAGGTCCATACCATTTCTGTCCTTTATCGAGCCCATCTTTGCATGAAATGTTCCCTTGGTATCTCTAATTTTCTTAAAGAGATCTCTAGTCTTTCCCATTCTATTGTTTTCCTCTATTTGTTTGCACTGATCACTGAAGAAGGCTTTCTTATCTCTCCTTGCTATTCTTTGGAGCTCTGCATTCAAATGGGTATATCTTTCCTTTTCTCTTTTGCCTTTCATTTCTCTTCTTTTCATAGCTATTTGTAAGGCCTCCTCAGACAACCATTTTGCCTTTTTGCATTTCTTTTTTGGGGAGGTAGTATTGATCCCTGCCTCCTCTACAATGTCACAAACCTCTGTCTGTAGTTCATCAGGCACTCTGTCTATCAGATCTAATCCCTTGAATCTATTTGTCACTTCCACTGTATAATCATAAGGGATTTGTTTTAGGTCATACCTGAATGCTCTAGTGGTTTTCCCTACTTTCTTCAATTTGAGTCTGAATTTGGTAATAAGGAGTTCATGATCTGAGCCACAGTCAGCTCCTGGTCTTGTTTTTGTTGACTGTATAAAGCTTCTCCATCTTTGGCTGCAAAGAATATAATCAATCTGATTTTGGTATTGACCATCTGGTGATGTCCATGTGTAGAGTCTTCTCTTGTGTTGTTGGAAGGAGGTGTTTGCTATAACCAGTGCATTCTCTTGACAAAACTCTATTAGCCCTTGCCCTGCTTCATTCTATACTCCAAAGCCAAATTTGCCTGTTACTCCAGGTGTTTCTTGACTTCCTACTTTTGCATTCCAGTCCCCTATAATGAAAAGGACATCCTTTTTGGGTGTTAGTGCTAGACGGTCTTGTAGGTTTTCATAGAACTGTTCAACTTCAGGTTCTTCAGCATTACTGGTCGGGGCATAGACTTGGATTACTGTGATATTGAATGGTTTGCCTTGGAAACGATCAGAGATCATTCTGTCATTTTTGAAATTGCATTCAAGTACTTACTGCATTTCAGACTCTTTTGTTGACTATGATGGCTACTCCATTTCTTCTAAGGGGTTCTTGCCCACAGTAGTAGATATAATGGTCATCTGAGTTAAATTCACCCATTCCAGTCCATTTTAATTTGCTGTTTCCCCCTCAGTCAGTCTCTTCCATCAGGAAGCTTCCATAAGCCTCTTATCCTTCTCCATCAGAGGGCAGACAGACTGAAAACCACAATCACAGAAAACTAATCAATCTGATCACATGGACCACAGCCTTGTCTAACAATGAAACTATGAACCATACTGTGTAGGGTGACCCAAGACAGACGGGTCATGGTGGAGAGTTCTGACAAAACGTGGTCCACTGGAGAAGGGAATGGCAAACCACTTCAGTATTCTTGCCTTGAGAACGCCATGAACAACATGAAAAGGCAAAAAGATAGGACACTGAAAGATGAACTCCCCAGATCGGTGGGTGCCCACTATGCTATTGGAGATCAGTGGAGAAATAATTCCAGAAAGACTGAAGAGATGGAGCCAAAGCAGAAACAACACCAAGTTGTGGATATGACTGGTGATGGAAGTAAAGTCTGATGCTGTAAAGAGCAAGTGGTCCAGGCAGAGGTAATGTATAAAGGGGCCCAGCAATGTATAAAGGGGCCCATGCTCTGGGCCACCATAAACATGCTTGTTGAGCATCTTATGTCAAACTTTTGTTACACCAGGCACGAATGTCTCAGGACTGGTATGTATTGTCCCCAGCCTCCATGAAAGTGCAGCAGCCCAGATTATTGGTGATGAATAGTGCATGGCCTTGGAATAGGGCTGCCCTACAGGGGCAGCCTACAGGCCACACAGCCAGTTTCAGCCATCACAGACCACCACCTGCCCCTGATTTTTTTTTTTTTTTTTGGCAGTGTTGGGTCTTCCTTCCTGCACACTGGCTTTCTCTAGTTGTGGCAAGCTGCGGCTACTCTTTGTTGCAGTGTGCAGGCTTCTCATTGCATTGGCTTCTCTTGCTGCAGAGCACAGCCTTCAGTAGTTGTGACTGGTGGGCTTAGTTGCCCAGAAGTATGAAGTTGCCTGGAATCTCCCTGGACCAGGGATTGAACCCATGCCCCCCACATTGTCAGGCAGATTCTTAACCACCAGGGAAGTCCCTCCCCCTGTGTGTTTTGTTTTTTTTTGTTTGTTTGTTTGTTTTTAAGAGTTTAATTTTTAGAGAAGTTTTAGGATTAAAACAAAATTGAGAGGAAGGCACAGAATTTCCTATATACCCACCGCCCCTGCACATGCATAGCCTTCCCCATTACGAAGGTCACTCACCAGAATAGCACTTTTTTTTTTTTTTTTTCACCAAAGATGAACCAATATTCACAAATCTTTATATCCAGAGTCCATAGCTAGGTTCACTCTTGGTGTTATACTTTCAACGGGTTTGAACAAATACATAATTACATGTAGGGCTTCCCAGGTGGTGCACAGGCAAAGAATCTGCCTGCCCATGCAGGAGACACAAGAGACCCGGGTTCGATCCCTGGTTCAGGAAGCTCTCCCAGAGAAGGAAATGGCAAACCACTCCAGTACGCTTGCCTGGAAAATTCCATGGACAGAGGAGCCCAGTGTTAGTTACACTGGGTTATTTAACAGTCCATTGGTAGCAAAGATCTGACTTGGCATGACTGAGCATTCACTTTTTAACCTTTTTATAATGACTTGTATCTGCCATCATAGTATCATACAGAGCAGTTTCACTGCCTGAAAAAGCCTCTGGCCACTGATTTTTAGTCAACACTTTCACAGTCTTTTTCCATATCTTTTTCCAAATTATCTGTCTTATAATTTCACCCTATCTATGTTGTTGCATTACATAACATATTGCTGGATCAGGCGTTCCTTGGAGCCATTGTTTTATTTTGTTTTTGGTCTACTCTGCCAGTCTCTGTCTTTTAATTAGTGTATTTAGTCCATTTAGATTTATTGATATGTTAGGGCTTAAGGCTACCATGTTATCTTTTATTTTCTGTTTGTTTTCTTTGTTTCCTATTCTCTGTATCTCTCTTCCTGTGGGTTACCGTCTTTAGGATTCTATATTGATTTATTTAGTGTTTTTGAGTTAACTACTTTGTATAGTTTTCTTAGTGTTTGTTCTAAGTATTATGAGATATGTTATGAGATATGTATATAACATTGTACTCTCTTGATATTGATGTTTTACCACTGACAGTTAAGTGTAGACACCTTACTTCCATTGAGGTCTCTTTACTATTCACATATTATAAATATCATAGTATTAAATACTTCCCTTACAGATATTGAATACCACAGTAGACGGTTTTTAACTTTTGCCTCTGCCACAAAATATGATATAAGAAACTCATGAGAGAAAGAATTGAATATTCTATTTACCCCATCCATCCTGATAATATTCATTCCTTTTTGAAGTTCTGAGCCTCCTTCTGCTACCATTTTCTTTCTGTTTAAACAATTCCTTTCAGCAATTTTCTGAAGACACATCGGGCTTCCCTAACATCCAGTCTCAATCACTTCATGGCAAATAAATGGGGGAAAAGTGGAAACAGTGACTGACTTTATTTTCTTGCGTTCCAAAATTACTGCAGATGGTGACCACAGCCATGAAATTAAAAGACACTTGCTCCTTGGAAGGAGAGCTATGACAAAACTAGACAGCGTTTTAAAAAGCAGAGACATCACTTTGCTGACAAAGGTTTATCTAGTCAAAGCTATGGTTTTTCCAGTAGCCATGTATGGATGTGAGAGTTGGATCATAAAGAAAGCTGAACGTTGAAAAATTGATGCTTTTGAATTGTGGTGCTAGAGAAGACTTAAGAATCCCTTGGACTGCAAGGAGATCAAACCAGTCCATCCTAAAGGAAATCAACCCTGAATACTCATTGGAGGGACTGATACTGAAGCTGAAGTTCAAAGACTTTGGCCAACTGATGTGAACAGTTGACCCTTTTCCATCTTGGAAAAGACCCTGATGCTGGGAAAGACTGAGGGCAGGAGGAGAAGGAGGCGACAGAGGATGAGATGGTTGGATGGCATCACTGACTCAATGGACATGAGTTTGAGTAAACTGCAAGAGATAATAGAGGACAGGGAAGCCTGGTGTGCTGCACTCTGTGGGGTCACAGATTCAGACGCAGCTTGGTGACTGAACGACAGCAAGGACACAATTGCTAGCAGTGAATTCTCTTAGCTCTTCTTCATCTGAAATGTCTTTACTTTCCCCCAATTCTTGAAGGAAAGTTTCACCAGACATAGAACTTATGGATGACAGTTCTTTTCTTTCTGTTCCTGAAAAACTTTTGCACCACTTAATTTGAGTCTCCACAGTTTTAAAAGAAATATCCACTGTTATTCAACCTAATGTAACTTATAAGTAGCAGTTTCTTTCTGGATGCTTTTAAGATTTTTTCATTGTCTTTAGTTTTTGAACATTTAATTATGATATAACTTGGCATCAATTTCTCTGAGCTTATCCTCTTTGGGATTTTCTCAGCTTCTTGAATCTGTAGGTATATGTGTTTCATTAAACTGGGGCAGTTTTAGCCATTATCAAATACATTTTTAGTGCCACTCTTTCTCCTTCTGAAACTAATGATATCACTGCTAGTTTTTTTGCTATTGTTCCTCTGGTCTTTGAAACTTTGTTTGGTTTGAGTATTTTATTTTTCAGTCTGTTTTCTCCCTGTTGTTCAGATTGGGTAAACATGCTGATCTGGCCTCAAGTTCACTGATTCTATCCTCTACCATCTTTACTGTATACTGTCACCTTTGCTTTGTTACACCTTTACTGTATATTATACTTTGTTACACCTTTACTGTATATTGTCAGGCTGTATGTATATTGTTACCCTGCTTATGTAACTTATATGCAGAGTGCATCATACAAAATGCCGGTTGGATGAACCACAAGCTGGAGTCAAGATTGCTGGGAGAAATATCAATAACCTCAGATAAGCAGATGACACCACCCTTATGGTAGAAAGCAAAGAGAAAAAGAAGAATCTCTTGATATAAGTGAAAGAGGAGAGTGAAAAAGCTGGCTTGAAACTCAACATTCAAAAAACAAAGATCATGGCATCCGGTCCAATCACTTCATGGCAAATAGATGGGGAGACAACAGAAAACAGTGACAGGCTTTTCTTTCTTGGGCTCCAAAATCACGGCAGATGATGACTGCAGCTATGAAATTAAAAGACGCTTGCTCTTTGGAAGAAAAGCTATGACCAACCTAGTTAGCTTATTAAAAAGCAGAAATACTACTTTGCCAACAAAGATCCGTCTAGCCAAAACTATGGTTTCTCCAGTAGTCATATATGGATGTGAGAGCTGGACCATAAAGAAAGCTGAGCACCAAAGAACTGATGCTTTTGTACTGTGGTGTTGGAGAAGACTCTTGAGACTCCCTTGGACTGCAAGGAGATCAAATCAGTCCATCCTAAAGGAAATCAATCCTAAGTATTCATTGGAAGGACTGATGCTGAAGCTAAAGCTCCAATACTTTGGCCACCTGATGGAAAGAGCTGACTCATTTGAAAAGACCCTGATGCTGGGAAAGATTGAAGTCACGAGGAGAAGGGGATGACAGAGGATGAGATGGTTGGATGGCATCACCGACTCTATGGACATGAGTTTGAGCAAGCTCCAGAGTTGATGATGGACAGGGAAGCCTAACGTGCTGCAGTCCGTGGGGTGGCAAAGAGTCGGACACAGTTGAGCAACTGAACTGAACTGAACTGATCATCTTTACTGTCAATGTCAAGCCATTCATTGAGCTTTTATTTTGGTCATTGTATATTTTAGTACCATAATTTCCATATGATTCTTTTTTTATAATGTATTTCTTTGCTGGAATGTTTTTCATGTTTCCAGAGAATTCATAATTGCTTACTCAATCATTTTGGGGATGGCTGCTTTAAAGTCCTTGTCAGCTTACTCCAACATTTGATTCATCCCAATGTTGGCATCTGTTGATTATCTTTTTCATTCAAGTTGTGATTTCTCTGGTTCTTGTTGTGACCAGTAAATTTTTTTGTATCCTAGACATTCTGGATATTATAAGACTCTGGATTCTATTTAATCTTTTTTTTTTTTTTGGCAGCAGTTATAGCAAGAGGCCAAATAGGGGTGTGTGCTCAGCTCTCCCTAGCATACCTGCAAAAATAGGACATCAACTTTACTATCTTGTTGCTGCTGAATTGAGAGGCTAAGCTCAGCTTCCCACTGTGCCCTACTGACACCAGGGACGGGGGAAGCCAAGGCCTGACTCACAGCACTTTGTTGTTGTGGGGTGGAGGCAGGAGCTGAGCTTCCCACTGGGGCTTGCTGACACCTAGGGAGGGGAAGGAGGGAAGCAGAGGGCTCACTAGCCCTGCCACCACTGCCTCATTCTGCCTCATTGATGCCAGGTGGGGTACAGACTCTTCACTTTGGGTCCCACTGATGCCAGAGAGATGGTGGATGGGGGCACTGAGTTTGAATAGCTGTACGTTCTATCACCATAAGTCCCATGCTGCCAGGCAGAAGTGGAGGCTTAGCTCATGGCTAGACCCATCTGACACTTCTCTGGCAGGGGACTCAGAGCATCTCTGCTTGTTTGCAAAGTGGGTCAGGTTGGGGAGGGGGTTGAGGGGCAGTGAGGACATCAGTTTCCTGCTCAATCTTGCCAAAAATGCAGAGTGGGGGTTGGCAGAAGAGTAGTTTTTCTGTTGTTTTTTGACTAGAGTAAGGCAGATTTTGACAAAAAGATTTTCTGTTATGAAGCCACTCCCTTCTCAGTCCTTTGGCTAGAGTGTCAGTTTTCTCTTGGAGCTTTTCTAGTCTGTGTCTGTTTGTGGCTCTGGGTTGGAGGCTTTGGCAGCATTCTGTTGGGATATATGAGAGGCAGTAGGGAAACCCCCTCATCAGTCAAGCTCTGAAATTCCCAAGGCAGGCTATCTTCTTTCCATCTTTTAAAGTCTTCCCATGCTTGTTGTGTTATGTCCAGGGTTATTAGTTGTAAGTGGGAAGACCTGGGAAGCCTGAGGCTACTTCACCTTGGAAGAAAGGGAAGTTCCATCCTTGAGATACGTGTTGTCACTCTTAGACAGGATCACAGAAGATCTCCCAAAGCCCTACAATAGGTTAGCCCCCTTACATGTTTCCATGGCAACCCATGGGCTTCCCGTGTGGCACCATCAATTGCATGTGTGCATATTTACAAGTGTGGTGGAGGGGGGGAGTCTTCAACTAATAGCCATTCCCATTTTTCCACTTTATCAATAGAGCCCACACAGGTCCAAGGACAGGGGCAGGTCCTGCTCACTGCGGTGTCCTCTGTGCAGGGGACAGAGCCTGAAAGGGAAATGGAGAGATGCACTGAAGCCCAGAGATTCAGGTGACGGGGACTCCCTTAGACAGAAGTTCAGAAAAGGTCTCTAAGAGGTGGTGACATTCATGCAAAGATCAGAAATACACAACACAGCCATACACGTGAAACGCTGAGCTTCTCCACTGACAAAGCCTTGTGGTGGGAATGAGTTTGACATACTCCCAGAGCAGCAAAGAGGCAAATGGCTGCAGACTGACCTAAGGAAACAGATCATGTGGGTCTTCGGAGGCCAGTAGAGGAGGAGGAGGAGAGGTCGTTAAAGGATCAGAGGAGGGATAAGGGGTCACGACTTGACTTGGGTCTCAGGGGCGAGCTCCTCGGTATATTGTGATCGACAGGAACATAACAGGCACCCAGAACAGAGGCTGTTGAAACCCTGGATGAGAGATGGGATGCAAGAGGTGGGGGTGAGCTAAGGTAAGAGAGGAAGTTCCAGAGTGACTGGATCTGTGAATGGACGACTTTCATTCACACGTGAGGTATGTGAGGGATGAAAATGGGACAGAGTACGGAAAGCATCAGACATATAGTAGGCACCTCTCATGAGAAGCTGGTTTCTACCCCCTCTCAGCTCAAGGCTTTCACCCCACCCCAGGGGTCTCTGCAGCCAGCAGAGTCTATGCAGGCAACTCCAGCTGTGAAGAGGATGCTGTCGGCTGGCTCCTACAGAAACCAATGGTGTTTCTGCACCTTTGGTCTGCAACTTGTGGTGGCAAGTGCCACTTGGAGCCCAATTGTTCCATCCCCTTGCATTCCAACACTGGGGACCCCTCCCCAGGAGCACCTCCCGCAGTGTCTCACCTGCTCAATCCAGCCCACCTCACTTCAGGTCAACCTGCCAAAAATCTGGCACATCATCCAGGCGCTGCGACCAGGATCCTAGTTTGAATGTAACAGTGACATCCCATGGGTTTTGAAGCCTGCTCTGAGTCTGGAATCTCCACTGAGAATCATAGAGGCAACGAGTGTGAGCACTGGGACCCCAGGCATCACACACTCCAGCCCCTGAAACTTACAGACGGGGAAGTTGAGTCTCCTGAGGGCAAAGTTCCTGAGGCTTAGTCACTAAGAATACTCTAGGGCCAGGTAGATTTGGGATTTACATTCTCACTCTGCCACTTCATTGCTGAGATCTTGGGCAAGAGACTTTCCTTCTCTCTTGGTTTCCTCATCTGTAAAATGTGATAATACTCATAGCCAGCACTCACTCTGTGCCAGGCACTATTTCAAGCCACACATATACATGATCTCCTCTTTCAGTCCTGAGGAAGTCCGTGAGGCAGGTCCCAGGCTTACTCACTCCATCCTGCATGAGGAAACTGAGGCACAACAAGCTTATGGAATGCTACAAAGAGTTACTCAGCCAGTAAATGCAGTTCAGTTCAGTTCAGTTCAGTCACTCAGTCATGTCCAACTCTTTGCCACCCCATGGACTGCAGCATGCCAGGCCTCCCTGTTCATCACCAATTCCCAGAGTTTACACAAACAAACGTTCATTGAGTCTGCAATGCCATCCAACCATCTCGTCCTCTATTGTCCCCTTCTCCTCCTGCCTTCAATCTTTCCCAGCATCAGGGTCTTTTCAAATGAGTATTGGAGCTTCAGCTTCAGCATCAGTCTTTCCAATGAATATTCAGGACTGATTTCCTTTAGGGTAGACTAGTTGGATCTCCTTGCAGTCCAAGGGAGTCTCAAGAGCCTTCTCCAACACCACAGTTCAAAAGCGTCAATTCTTTGGTGCTCAGCTTTCTTTATGGTCCAGCTCTCACATCCATATGTGACTACTGGAGAAATCATAGCTTTGACTAGACGGACCTTTGCAGAGTGACGGAGGCAGGTTCAAATCCAGCAGGCCTGGCCTTCAGGTCTGTGCTCCCAGCCCTGATGCTCTCCTACCTCCTACCTCCTACCTCCTATCCTTGAAGATGGCCTTGAAGATTACTTGACAAATGCCTGTAAAGGCTGAGCACGGTCCCCAGCACACAGCGCTCAATAAATGCTGGCTGAGGGTCCAGAAAAACATCTATTTCTGCTTTATTGACTATGCCAAAGTCTTTGACTGTGTGGATCACAATAAACTGTGGAAAATTCTGAAAGAGATGGGAATACCAGACCACCTAACATGCCTCTTGAGAAACCTATATGCAGGTCAGGAAGCAACAGTTAGAACTGGACATGGAACAACAAACTGGCTCCAAATAGGAAAAGAAGTACGTCAAGGCTGTATATTGTCACCCTGCTTATTTAACTTCTATGCAGAGTACATCATGAGAAACGCTGGACTGGAAGAAACACAAGCTGGAATCAAGATTGCTGGGAGAAATATCAATCACCTCAGATATGCAGATGACACCACCCTTATGGCAGAAAGTGAAATGATGCTGGGAGGGATTGGGAGCAGGAGGAGAAGGGGACGACAGAGGATGAGATGGCTGGATGGCATCACGGACTCGATGGACATGAGTTTAAGTGAACTCCGGGAGTTGGTGATGGACAGGGAGGCCTGCCGTGCTGTGATTCATGGGGTCACAAAGAGTTGGACATGACTGAGCGACTGAACTGAACTGAACCGAGGATCAGTCACCCGCCCTGCACAGTGCGGAGACAGGGAGAGCTGACCCAGACAGAGCTGGGAGGGGCTTCCACTCCCCCGGTAAGGATGGAGGTATGATCTGCAGAAGGGAGCCGACTGCAGAAACTCGAGGGCCACGGGAGCCCAAGGTGGGGCTTTGGAGACAGAGGCGGGAACAGCATGTGGAAAGGCCTGGTGGTGAGGAGGGCAGGCCTGGCCCGGGTCCCAGAGGGGAGCAGGGGGAGCCATCGCAGGCCCCAAGGAGTCCAGGAAGGAGCACAGTGAGACCTGGGGCCTTTTCAGACCCTGGGCAGACAGGGTTAGACGGGAAGGGGGTTGAGCCTGGAGTCAGGGGAGGCTGGTGAGCAGCTGTTGGGTGGGGGGCTGGGCTCACAGGCAGGTCCTCACTTCCCTACATTTTGGGGGCAGGGGACTTTCAGAAGAAGAGTAGGGGTGTCCCTCACTCCCCTCTGCTGATTGCTCAGGACAGGGGACAGCGAATCCCCAGACTCTGGAGCTGCCAGGCTGTGGTGAGCCAGTCTCCCCTCTTCCCCATCTTGCCCACACCCCATCTCCTCTCCCTCCAAGGCTGTTCCAGGCTGTTCCAGTGCATTAAAAGGTTGAAACAGCCTCTCTACTGAAGCCTCTGGCTCATTATCAGGCAGCTAGAGAGGCTGGGGGACCACCGAGAAGAGACTGGACAGGTTGGGGAAGGGAGGCAGTGGAGCCTGGGCGACGATAACCATTCGCATGCACTTTCTGCTGAGTTCCGTGTGTTCCGATCAGTACTCAGACATCCTGGGCCTCCCTGGTGGCTCAGCGGCAAAGAATCTGTCTGCAATGCAGCAGACACAAGTTCGATCGCTGGATGGGGAATATCCCCTGGAGAAGAAAATGGCAACCCACTCCAGTATTCTTGCCTGGGAAATTCCATGGAGAGAGGAGCCTGGCAGGCTACAGTCCATGGGGGTCACAAAAGAGTTGGACACAACTTAGCAACTTAACAACAACAACACANACAAGTTCGACCGCTGGATGGGGAAGATCCCCTGGAGAAGAAAATGGCAACCCACTCCAGTATTCTTGCCTGGGAAATTCCATGGAGAGAGGAGCCTGGCAGGCTACAGTCCATGGGGGTCACAAAAGAGTTGGACACAACTTAGCAACTTAACAACAACAACACAGACATCCTAGGCTTTTTTTTAATCACTGACAATCCCATTGGATCTGCACCACCTGTGTCTCTGTGCTGTTACTACAATGGGCCCTGTTTCAATCTGCAGCAGGAGGTAGAGAGAGGGGAGATGACTTCCTCAAGGTCACACAGCTGCAGGTAGCAAACCCAGCCCCCATACCAGCAGCCCACATGGATGGAGCTCCTCCCGGGTGCCCGGCTGTTACCCACAGTACAGGTGGGGTGCTGGCAACCCTACCAGGCAGGCAGCGTTATCATCTTATTTTACAGACACAGAGAGGTCAAGGTACTTGCCTGAAGTCACACAGCTCCATTTTCTTGCCCTCAAATGCTGTTCCTTCCGCACTGAGATGCAGTTGGGGCCTTCTGGGGAAAGGACCAAGCCTCACAGGGTGCCAAGTGATGTCATCTTCCTCCTTCTCACATCGCCCCCCACCAAGAGTTCTAGGATCAGTGAGGGCCAGGGTATGGAATTGGCAGTGCCCTGGAGGCTGGCAGACCCACAGAGAGCCCTTCAGAGGCACTAGGGAAGAGGCCCCTTCCCTGATCCAGAGCCCCCTACTCAGGCCAGCTCACTCTTGTTCTCCCTCAGTCTCCCACTCAAGACCCAGAATGGCTGAAAGACATCCGTGATCCCAGGGGGGCAGGAAGCCCATGGTCTCCTCCTCCTCCTCCAAGGCCATGGGTATCTGATGATGACGGTCACATCATCACTGGAGAACATCCAGCTGGGGGAGGGGCCTGGCCAGGCCCACCCAGAGCACCCCAACTCAGACACAAGATAGAGATGGAAGGCCTCTTTACACCCAGTTTTTCTCCTGGAGGGTCCAGCCCGGGGAGACATGGGGTGGGCTTTCCAGAAGCTGGAGCAGCCAGTCAGAGAGGACACGCTCTCTGGAATGGGGAGAATATGGCTCCTTATCCCCTCCTTTACCTCCCACGGGAACTGATGGCGTCAGGGGGGCGTTCTCTGCCAGGAAGGAGCTGTTGAAGGGTCACCAGTATGTAAGAGAATAGAATCAGGGGGATGGAGGAGGCATATGTGCAGATGGGAGTGCTATGTACATAGGGATGGGGGAATGGGTGAGTGTGTGACCATGCTGAGTGTTTGCCAGGGTCCCTGTGAGACAGGATATGATCCAGGAACGGGAGGAGGCAGGAAACCCAAACTTCTTTCTTTGATAACTCAGGAGCCTGTGAGCAGGAATCAGGAGTATGGTAAGGGCCAGAGAGGACTTTACTGTGAGAGGCAGCATGCAAGCAGCTGGTGAAATGTCTGGGAGTTCGTCTTCAGATGACCTTGCTGTGTGACCTTGAGCCGGGCGCATCCCTTCACCTCTCTGAGCTCTCCTTTCTTATCTGCATAATGGGAATCATGCTAGATCAAGATGTGCTTTGTTCCTGCTAACATGGATTATTATCTCCTGCTGGGATGTGGGGCCAGGAGAAGCCTGACCTCAGGCTGGGGAAATGGAGGCTGAGAGAAGCCTGTGTTTACAACAGGCTAGTGACAGATAATGAGTGGGCCGGTGACTAGGACACTGGGGCATTTCCCTGCAACTTAAAAGCTTGAAAGAGACAGTTAGAGAGCAGGACACAGGTATTTCTACTTCTCAGAGCACGCAGGAAGTGGCTGAGTGCATTTAAATTTGTCAGCATTCATTAATTTAACTCTCAGCTTTGTTCTATGGCAGATTTAGAGGAGCTCACAGCCAAAGGCTATTCAGTACAGTGATAAAAATAGATGGAAACCACAGGTTGGGACTGGAAGACAGGAGCCTGCCATCAGCACCTGGATGACAGGCTCGAGGCCACAGGAGATCTCGGAGCATCTGGGGAAAGGTGACCGGGGGAAAAGGGCAGAGTCATCAGTCCCATCCCATTTCTAGCTTTTCTGTTCTTTACTTCAAAAGCCAGTGTTGCAGCTTCCGAGTCACTTTGCCTGCGCCTCTGAAAGAGACACAGTTTCGATCTCTGGGTCAGGAAGATCCCCTGGAGAAGGAAGTGGCAACCACTCTAGTATTCTTGCCTGGAAAATCCCATGGACAGAGGAGCCCGGTGGGCTACAGTCCATGGGGTCGCAAAGAGTCAAGACACAACTGAGCGCTTGAACACAGAGCAGGGAAAGAGCTACGCTGGTGAGCGCCCCGCCGCGGCCAAGAGCCAGGGCCCAGGGGGGCATCGGAAGCCTCGGCCACCGCCCCTGCCCATAGTTCCGGTGGGGGAGGGGAAGGGGGAGGAAAACCTGCCCGTCCCCTTGCACCGGCCTCCAGAGCCCCCTGCACGCCTCCCTTACGGGCCTCCCCACACCCTCACCCTCGAAAGTAGGGCTCTGTGATGCTTCGGGATGAAGGAACCAGACGAGGGAGGACCTTGTGGCCACAGTACAGAGTGTGGGCTTTCTTCTAGGCTTCCTGGGAATACAGGGAGGGGTTTTAAGCAAGAAAAGAGGGATAGGATCTGGGCTTATGATTACAAAAATAACTTCTCTATAACAAGAGGTGGACCAGGATTGACCAGGTCGGCCTCATCTCCAAACTCACAGCCAGCGCAAGTGATAGGCTGCCCTCGTCACCCACCCCACCTTCTGTGACCAGCTCAGAGCCCTGGAACCCATCTCTGTCCCTGGGATGGGAGACGTGCTGTGTGACCACAAGTGTTTCTCCCGCCCTGGCTGGGCCTCTGTCTTCGCCTCCCCTCTCCCTGTCTTCCCCTCCCCTCTCCTTGCCTCCCCCTCCCTGCTGATGGGGTGACGTGGGCGCGGGTGAGTGGGGAACCCTGGAGCGGGCCTGGAAGGGGCCTCAGGAGGGGCTGATTCTGGGGTCAGGGTCCTGGGCCTGGTCTGGACTCTCGCTGATCCCCCGAGAGCCGCGGGCTGGCATGACTCTCTGGGACCCATTTCCCCGCCGGGGAGGTGGGATCAGACCTGCCCCACGACCCCACTGCCGGTGCCTTGAGGTCCCGAAGTCCCGTCAGGCTCTCGGCCCAGCTGTGCTCTGAGTGCTCATGAGGGGCCCACACGGCTCCTTTAATGGACCCCACACCCAGGGGCAGTCTGGGTGGCTGAGGGTGGCCCCAGTTGGTCCTGGCGTCCAGCTCCCCTCCCCTTCACAGCTCATTTCTTCCCAGCTTGCAGAGGGCTGTCCCCTCAGGGGAGGGGGGGAGCGGGGGGGATGGGGAGGCTCTCGGCCCAGCTGTGCTCTGAGTGCTCATGAGGGGCCCACACGGCTCCTTTAATGGACCCCACACCCAGGGGCAGTCTGGGTGGCTGAGGGTGGCCCCAGTTGGTCCTGGCATCCAGCCCCCCTTCCCTTCCCAGCTCATTTCTTCCCAGTTTGCAGAGGGCTGTACCCTCAGGGCAGGGGAGCCTGCGGGGGGCAGGGGGGTGGCATGGGGACTGCGGGGGGTGGTCTGCAGGGGTGAATGCACAGTTACCTCGAGTATGTGAGTGCAGGTATCTGTGTGTATGTTTGTGAATATGTCTGTGTATGTATCTGTGTGTGCCAGTGTGTGTGTTTGAGTACATGTGTCTGAGTGCATGCATGTAATAGGTCTGTGTTTGTAAGTGCATGAGTGTGTCCATGTGTTTCTATGTGAGTGTGTGTATCCATGAGTGTGTCTGCATGTGTATTTCTCTTTGTGAACACATGTGTGTAAAAGCTCTGCTTCCCTCCAGGCCCTTTCCCCACCTCCTTCTCACTCCAGGAGTGGGCTTGGGGAAGGTTCTGGAAGGAGCCGGGCCAGCCCTTGGGTCAGAGAAGGCCCTTCTGACCCGTTGGTCCCAGGCCAGCCCGGTCCCCAGCAGAGAAAGCACCAGGCCCCTCCCGCTGGTGGTGCTGCCCTGGGCCCCGCCTCGTGCACAAACCGTGGCCCACCTGTGTGTTCTCTTTGCACGCTGCCAGGAGAAACCACTATGCCTACTCCTACTACCCGTAAGTAGCGCCCCTACTCCAGGAGTGGGCTTGGGGAAAGTTCTGGAAGGAGCCGGGCCAGCCCTTGGGTCAGAAAAGGCCCTTCTGACCCGTCGGTGACCCGTCGGTCCCAGGCCAGCCCGGTCCCCAGCAGAGAAAGCACCAGGCCCCTCCCGCTGGTGGTGCTGCCCTGGGCCCCGCCTCATGCACGAACCGCGGCCCACCTGTGTGTTCTCTTTGCACGCTGCCAGGAGAAACCACTATGCCTACTCCTACTACCCGTAAGTAGCGCCCCTGCCTGGGGGCCCCGCCCCTCCTGGGGAGCCCCGCCCCGCCTCTGCCCTGCCTGGGGTCAGCGCCTCCTCCACGGCCACCCTGCCTCTGAGCCTCCCTCCTCTGCTGTCTCTCCTCTCCCCGCCCGCCTCCTGTGTGGAGGTCACGAGCGCTCGCTCTGTGCTGAGTCTCGGGTTCAGAACCAGCTCTCTGAGCTGCCCCAGACAAGTCACTGGACCTCCCGGAGCCTTCTGGCCTCTTGATCGCCCCATTTCACTGATGAGGAAACTGAGGCTCAGGGAGGTTAAGGACTTGTCAGAAGTCACAGGACGTGCAGAGGCGGGGTGCAGCCCAGGCCCCCCTCTAACTCCACGGCCTGCTGATGCCGCTCTGTTTTCTGCCTCTGGGATCTCTGACCCTGCAAGCCTTCCAGAACATTCCCCTGCACCCGTGCTTGTCCCCTCCTTGCAGAGCAGGCTCAGGTGATCCTGGGCCAGCCCAGAGGATGGTGGTCTCTCTCCTCCTCCCTGGACCCTCTTCTTGCATCGACATCACCCACCATCACATGGCTTTTCCAGCAACCACACTCCCATCATTTCACATGGAGCCTCCAGCTCAAGCTGCTGACAAGGCAGCTCACCCAACTTCATAGCTAATTTTGAACCTAAATGCAGAACTTTTCCAAGTGTCCATATTACAAGCCATCTGCTTGATCTCACCCTGAGGCCTGGAGGCCTCAGTGCTGGTGTCCTTCTGGCTTTGTCTGCGGATCTGGTTGGTTGGTGTTTGAAAATCTTCTTCCAAGAAGAGCAGGAGGCCTGGGCGGGACAGAACTCTGTGGTTCACCGCCGCAGATCGCCTCCTAGGCCAGAACCCTCTCGGGACGGGTCCTCCTGGGGCTGCGTGACAGCCTGACGGGTCGTCCTCTGTCCGAGGCCCTCTGTCTGTCGTCCCTGTGGTCGCTGGTGTCTGACCAGTACCCCCACCCGCCCCCTGCCGTCTCCTTCCCCACCTCTCTCCTTGTCATTAATCCTTTATCCTCCTCCTCCTCCGTCAATCCTCTTGCCCCCACCTTCTCCCTCTTCGCCTCCCTTCCCCCTCCACATTCTCCCTTATGTTGATGCTCAAGGTCACAGCCACAAGACTGCCCATGACCCAAGGGGGTCTTTGGTTCCTCTCTGGACCACAGTGAGTCAGTGGCCAGAACCCGGCAAGAGGGGCAGTCAGAGGCCATCCTGTCCTTCCCCTGCCTCAGGCACCTCTTGAGTTAGAAGTGGACAACTCAAGAAGATTTGAGTTGTCCCAGTCCGCGGACATCAACTTACTGGCCTCTTCATCCCTATGAGTGATCAGTGCTTCTGAGCCCCCACAACCCGGAAGTCCTCTCTCAAGTCTACCCCACAGCCTTCCTGCTACAGGACTAAGTAGGGTAACAGCTCTCTCATCTCAAGCCTTCCCTGTGATTGGGCCCCAGTTCTTCTCCAGTCTCAGCATGGGTCCCGAGTCCTTTCTCCTTTTCCCTATTTGGCACCCCAGGCATGGAGCTGTGACCCCTACTGCCCCACCCCAGCCCCCTTGCCCTTTCCTCCTGGCCTCCAGACTCCCTTCCTCCACCCTCCTGAATGAACACAATCAAGTCCTTCCATGATGTTCCCCATATCAGATGATATATTACCCCTAACCAATACTGAAGCATCTATTGTGCACCTACTGGGTACCCATAATCATACTTGCAATACAAAAAGGAAGCAGGTATTATCCTGGTATCGAAGAATCTTTTTATTTTTTATTTTTTTATTCTATGGACTGTAGCCTGCCAGGCTCCTCTGCTCATGGAATTTCCCGGGCAAGAAGACTGGAATGGGTTGCCATTTCCTTCTCCAGGGTGAAGAATCTTTAGGAAAATTTAGTTCACAGGCTAACATAGAGTTACAAAAGGAGTGAGGAATAATCAACACTCTACTGGGCACTGCCTTGGTCTCACCTAACAAATATTAAAAGCAAGACCCAGCAGGATCAAACTATTTCCAAGTAATTTAACCATGTCCCAGAACAAATCTCAAGAATATTTATAGGAATAGAAAAATATCTGGCCTCCAACCAGGTAAAACAGACAATGTCTGGCACTCAATCAAAAGTTACCAGACATGCAAAGAAACAGAAAATATGCCTACTAATGAGGAGAAAAATCACTTATTTGAAACTGATCCAGAATGCAGAGCATAGTCAAAGATCAGGTGGCTAGGAAATTTAAGTTGTGCTCAGGAGACCGGAGAGAGGTCCCAGCACCTTCTATGTCCTTTTCCTACTTACAACCCACTAGCCTAGTATTCACCTCTTTCCTTTCTTCTCCAAGGGGTAGAGACTTAACGCCTGTGGTTTATATCCTAAAGCCATGTTAATTGTGGCTCTTCCTTAAATGCAAGTTTGCTTTTTTTTTAATGGACTTAGGGAGCACACTTAGCATCCAGATTTGGATTCTAACATCAATTCCTCAAAAAATTAAAAACATTAATTTTTTCATATTCTTATGAAATTGCCATATGATCCAGCAATTCCACTTCTAGATATGTATCCAAAAGAATTAAGGGCAAGAACTCAAATAAATCTTTGTATCTCCATATAAAAGCAATATTCACGATAGCTAAGAGGTGGAAGCAACTCAAGATTCCATTGACAGATGAATGGATACACAAAATGTGGTATATTCATACAATAGAATATTATTCAGCCATGAAAAGGACTGAAATTCTGAACAATGCTACAACATGGAGGAACCTTGAGGACATTATTCTAAATGAAAAATCCAGTCACAAAAAGACAAATTCTGTGAATTATCTAGAGGAGTTAGGGAGTTAAATTCAGAGACAGAAAGGAGAAGGGTTGTTGCCAGGAGCTGGAGGGAGGGGGAAATGGGGGCTGTTTAATGAGGATGACATTTCAACACTGCAAGATGAAAAAGTTCTGGAGATTGGTTGCATAACAATGTGAATTTACTTAATGCTCCTGAACTGTACACTTAAAATATGATAAAGATGGTAAATTTTGTTATATGTATTTAACCACAATTAACAATTTTTTATGGAGAAGGCAATGGCACCCCACTCCAGTACTCTTGCCTGGAAAATCCCATGGATGGAGGAGCCTGGTAGGCTGCAGTCCATGGGGTTGTGAAGAGTTGGACACAACTGAGTGACTTCACTTTCACTTTTCACTTTCATGCATTGGAGAAGGAAATGGCAACCCACTCCAGTGTTCTTGCCTGGAGAATCCCAGGAACGGCGGAGCCTGGTGGGCTGCCGTCTATGGGGTCACAGAGTCGGACACAACTGAAGCGACTTAGCAGCAGCAACAATTTTTAAATTTTGACGTACTGATCCATGCTACAACATGGATAAATCTGGAAAACATTATGCTAAAGGAAAGAAATCAGTCACAAAAGGCCACATGTTGTAGGATCCATTTTATGTGAAATGTCCAGAACATAGAGATTCAAAGAAACAGAAAATGGATTAGTGGTTGTCAGGAGCAGAGAGAAGGAGGATTTAGGCAGGGGGGAACTGCTAATGCCCACTGGATTTCTTTCTGGGGTGATAGAGATGTTCTGAAATTACCTAATGATGATGGTTATACAACTTCATGAAACACTAAAAACCACTGAATTGTACACTTTAGAAGGATACATTTTATGGCACATGAATTATATATCAATTTTTTAAAATCCCAACTGAGAAACATTCCACAAATTATCTGACCAGTAATCCTCAAAACTCTTAAGTCCATCCCAAAGAAGTCTGAGGAACTGTCACAGCCAGGAGAAACCTAAAGAGACGTGACACTGAGTCCTATGTGGGATAGTGGAATAGAAAAAGGACATTAGTAAAAACTAAGGAAATCCAAAACTGGTAGAGACTTTAAGTTAATAATGATGTATCAACATTGCTTCATTATTTATAGTAAATGTGCTATACTCAGATAAGACGTGACTAATAGGAGAAATTGGGTCTGGAGTATATGAGTATTTGTTACCATTGTTCAGTCGCTTAGTCATGTCCAACTCTTTCCAACCCCATGGACTGCAGCGTGCCAGACTTCCCTGTCCTTCACCATCTCCAGGAGTTTGTTCAAACTTGCGTCCATTGAGTCAGCGATGCCATCCAACCATCTCATCCTCTGTCAACCCCTTATCCACACGCCCTCAATCTTTCCCAGCATCAGGGTCTTTTCCAATGAGTCCACTGTTCACATCAGGTGACCAAAGTATTGAAGCTTCAGCTTCAGCATCAGTCCTTCCAATGAATATCCAGGGTTGATTTCCTTTAGGATTGATAGGTTTGATCTCCTTGTTGTCCAAGGGACACTCAAGAGTCTTCTCCAGCACCGTATCAGAAAGTATCAATTCTTCAGCGTTCAGCCTTCTTATACTATATATGAGTATACAATATACATGTACAGTATATTCTATACTATCTTTGTAACATTTTCATAAATCTAAATCTATTCTGAAATAAAAGGTTTATTAATTTAAAAAGAAATCGACTTAACATATCAAGGCATATTGCGGCAGGCCACTATTGAAATTTGAGCCCCACTGACTTCAAAGCATTTCTGGGAAAAGCCCCCAGATCCCCCTGGGCCCCATCCATCCTGAGCTCTTGATCCTGCTGGGTGCCAGTGGATTCCACCCAGATGGTTTGCTGGGTGAGTCCCAGTTCCTCTCACATTGTCTGATAAACGCTTCTTTATCGGAAAAGGGACAACAGGGGAAACCTGGTGAACAATAGGACCCCAGAGTCCGACAGGCCCGGGTGTGAATCCTGCCGCCTCCCTGCTGTGGAGTCGGGGAGAGCCCGTCTTCCCGGGCTCAGGGTGCGCAGGGCTGAGAGCAGGGCCATCACTCACCGCCCTGTCCCTGCCCACTGGCTGTATTCACAGAGCATCTGCTGTCGTCCTTGGACTCAGCCGGCATGCCGCCCTGATTTGTTCTGGCCGCTGGCATCGCCCTGACCAGGTGGTGCTGTTTGCTTGTCCTCAGCCAGCCACAAGCTCCTCCTGGTCCGCTCTCTGAGCTGCTGAGAGCAGCCGGCCCTTCAAGGCGCCCTCTCACCCCTTCCTCCGCTTGGAGGGTACTCTGTCGCACAGTCAGCACGGCTTGCATAAAGAGCTTGAGTAAGCCTTTGTCGCCCAATTCCCCCTTCTGGAACTCCTGAGAGCTCCTCAAGCAGCAGAAAATTCTCTCTTGAAATCTGAGCTCATGTTTTGTGTGTTGGCTGCAGCTGCCTCTTAAGAATCATCTCTCTCCAAAGCTACCGCTCAAGCCCTGGTCCAAATCCCCTCCGCTAAGGCAGATTAAAGGCAGGTCAAGCACCACTCTTGTCGGCTCCTTCTTTCCTCTGAGAAGTTGCCCTTGGTTTTCTGGGATTCAGTAGGTGTCTGACTTTACAGTAAATTCTAATAGTATCTACAGCTGCTATCGATAGGCATTCACCAAGTGCCAACAACAGACTGGGTGTTTTTCATGCATCATCTCATTTAATAATCACAGTTCCTCTATAGGATAGTGATGACTTTATCCTCATTTGACACGTGAAAACTGAGGTTCAGAAGGGCTAGTCATTTTTCCAAGGATACACAGCCAAGAAGAGGCCCAACTGGGATTCAAACTCAGGCATGTCTTAACAGATTCCTTGCTTTTAATCACTTACACTTTACACTTTAGTCATTACACTTTAATCTAAAGATGTTTACTGGAGTGGGTAGCTGTTCCCCTCTCCAGGGTATCTTCCCAACCCAGGAATTGAACCCAGGTCTCTTGCATTGCAGGCGGATTCTTTACCAACTGAGTCACCAGGGAAACCCAGTGCAATATACACAAACAAAAACCTCCTTGGAGAAAAAGGAATTAGGGAATGTCACTACTTTGGTTTTCCTGGAAAATCACAATGCATGCTAGGTTGCTGCAAGTCCTGAGATGTCCTGCAGGGAACAGACTTGTTTCATTTTGTTTCACCCGAAATTTTCCAGATTCCTTTTAAAAAGCTGAACGTTCGTTTTTTAAGTGGACTACCACTTAATCATCTTGCACAGCTTGTGTTCTCTGGAACACACTTTGGGAAACACTACCTTTGGAAGTAACTTCTTTCCAAGCCTCAGTGGAGCTTCTGGACATTACGGAGCCACAGGCGGGCATCCCGCCCCCTATAAGCAACCATATCACAGGGCAAACATATGTGAGACAACTATTTTCAGATCTTGGGCAATAGGCATCTCAGGACTGCGATCCCTGAGAAGAAAAAAAAAACAGCACAAGGTGAATCCTGCAGTTCTGCGAGTGTCGGAAGCTGGGTGTGTGGTTGAGTGGAGTTGTTCCTCGATCCCCGGGCCTGATCTTGGGGACCTCGGTGGGATGTCCTTGGGGAAGCTGGCCAGGAGAGCCAGGGAGTGATGGTCTGAGGGGAGGGCATGGTTTTCCCGGGTGTGGGGCAGCGTGAACCTCTCTACCTGCTCCCCTTGGGCTGAGCTGCCGCACAGGCTGACAATGGAAACACTTGTGTGAGAGAAACACCTCTCTTCAGGTGCTTCCTGCTAATCTGTGGAGGGAGTGGCAGTGGCAGCTAATTCTGGAACTTGCTTGTCTTTGAATGGGGTGATTGCTGGGAGTTGTCAGTGTTTCAGATTTTTCCCTGGAAGAGGGGGAGGAAGGAAGGGATGTTGTGGGCTCTGCTGAGCGCTGCCCCCTGCAGGCTGAAGTCACAGAGGGGGCCCTCGCTGGGGAGCCCGGGAGGGTGAGGGGATGAGGGATCCCAGCCGCAGGGCTGGAACAGAAGGGCCCCCAGAGGTCACATGACCCAATCCCCTCATTCTACCAATGGGAAGACTGGGATGCCCCAGGGAAGGGGCTCATCGAGGGTCACCCAGGGCGGCCCAGCCAGCTGCCTGGCTTCCGCAAACAACCCGGGCATCCTCCACGCTGGCTGTGTTCCCATCCCTTCCACGGCCCCCCTGAGTACATGTGGGGTTTCCCTGGCTGGGGCCTGTGCACATCAGGAGCCCCCTTTCCCTTTCTTTGGCTGCAGGAGACCAGCGCGGCGGTGGGGTCACTGAGGCCAGCAGCCTCCTGGGGGGCTCACCGCGGCGGCCGTGTGGCCGGAAGGGCTCCCCGTATCACACGGGGCAGCTGCACCCCGCGGTGCGTGTGGCCGACCTCCTGCAGCACATCACCAGGTGAAGACGGCCGAGGGCTACGGCTTCAAGCAGGACAGGGTGCCTGGCCCCGTCCAGCTGGTACCCCTCCCAAGAGCCTCCCTTGGCTCCTTCCTTCTACACCCCTCCCACCAGGTTGTCACGGAGGAAATAGGAGATGGTGGATGTAAAGGCTCGGGGTGCATTAGGGACTCACTGGGGCGCAACTGTCAACACCCCTGCTGGGATCATCATTCCCAGCTCGGGGCCAGGTTGGATGCAGTAGGACTGGCCTTACCTGCCATCATCCCGGTTGGATTCCATCTCAGAGCAGCATCGCTGCCCCAAACTCGATCTTACTCCATCCTCTTCCTGATGCCCTGTGCCCTCCCGGGAAATTTCAGGCTCCAGGCCCCTCTCTTAGCCTCCTAGCCTCCCTTCCTGTTTCAGGAGCCATACATCTGCACCTACTCTGCAAACCTAGATGCCTGCCTCTCAGGACAGGTCACATCCCCGCCAGCAGGCCCACTACAAGGAAATACAGGTCCCCAGCACTGACCGACACTAACCCTCGGAATGACCGCACTGTCGTGGAGAGTCAGTTCCAGAGGTTGGGCTTGTGTGCATGTGTGTGTGTGTGTGTGAGAGAGAGAGAGAGAGGCATGTGTGAGCGTGGTATCTACATGTCTACATGTCTGTGTATGTATGTGTATGTGCCTGCTTGTGAATGTGTCTGTGAGAGGGTGTTTGCACGTGTGCCCATCCTTCCTGATCTCCACAGTGGGGACCCCAACAGCTACATCCCTGCGGCCCTGACTGATGTGAGGGCTGGAGCAAAGCATACCCTAGGACCCCCCAACCTCAGCCGAGAAAATCCCAGGGAAAGGAAGCAGGGCTGAGGTCTGCAGGGGAGGACACGGGGGTGTCCCCTCTGCGCCATCCATCTCCCCAGGGACCAGACCTGTGGGGTGATCCCCTCCCTTCCAGTGATCCTCCATACTCAGGACAGGTCACATCCCCGCCAGCAGGCCCACTACAAGGAAATACAGGTCCCCAGCACTGACCGACACTAACCCTCAGAATGACCGCACTGTCGTGGAGAGTCAGTTCCAGAGGTTGGGCTTGTGTGCATGTGTGTGTGTGTGTGAGAGAGAGAGAGAGAGGCATGTGTGAGCGTGGTATCTACATGTCTACATGTCTGTGTATGTATGTGTATGTGCCTGCTTGTGAATGTGTCTGTGAGAGGGTGTTTGCACGTGTGCCCATCCTTCCTGATCTCCACAGTGGGGACCCCAACAGCTACATCCCTGCGGCCCTGACTGATGTGAGGGCTGGAGCAAAGCATACCCTAGGACCCCCCAACCTCAGCCGAGAAAATCCCAGGGAAAGGAAGCAGGGCTGAGGTCTGCAGGGGAGGACACGGGGGTGTCCCCTCTGCGCCATCCATCTCCCCAGGGACCAGACCTGTGGGGTGATCCCCTCCCTTCCAGTGATCCTCCATTCTGGGCATCAAGGCTGCTAGTCCTCCTCCGTGTGCCCCTCTGCACGTGGACAGCCTGCTTGTCTCTGAGCCAGGGAGGGTCAAGCTGGGGCTCCCTGGTGCTGGGTGGACAAGCTGCTGGGGCAGCCCCGTCCCCCCCGCCAGGGTCCATGGTCCCTGATCCCAGTCACCTGAAATCAGCCCAGGAGCCAGGAGGTTCTGACTCTCAGACTGCCCTGAACTTGTCAGGGAGGGGCCAGCTGGGCTCTGTTTGGAGTGGCCAGGTCTGAGTTTTAGAACTTGGCCAGCCCTGGTCTCGAGGAGCTGCCAGTCAGCCTTGCACCTGCACCTTCAGAAAGTCCCAGGGAAGGGGAAGCGAGTGAACTGGGAGGGGTCCCTCGCTTCTCTGCCCTGCTCCGCTCATGATTACAAAGGGCAAGTCAAGAGACAAATCAAGGGCAAGGGTCTAGGAGCCTGTGCCAGCCTCTTGAGTCAAAAGGAAAGCTGAGGTCAGCCCTGGGAATGGGGTTTTAGGAGAAAAGTGTCAGGAGTGGGAGAGAGACACGGACAAGTGGGTCGAGGCAGGACACCAGGAGACCGGGGCTGGAGCACTGACAGGAGAAGGCAGATGCCAGCCCCCCAGCAGGACGAGGTCAGGATGGGGAGCAGGGTCAGTGCGTGGCGCTGCCTGGGAGCCTAGGCTGGGGTTTCAGATCTCCCCAGTCATGGGGTCAGAAGGAACCCAAGAGATCCATTCATTTACTTAAATATAATGTTTGAACCCCTGCCATATCCTGAGCACCAGGGATACTGAAATGAACAACATAGGCAGAGAGTCCTCTCGCCTAGATTTTCTCAGGGTTGGGGCGGGGGCGCGGTTTGCAATACACAGACAAGCATGTGATGGAACGTCAGCAGCTGGTCAGTGCTGTGAAGAGCCTTCAGGCAGGACAAATGTGAGGGGCCTCCCACCCATGAGCCTCGAGACTCTGCATGAGTTAGCTGCCCTCCCTCCGCCTCAGTTTCTCATCTGTAAAATGGGAGCCATCATGTTAGAATTGGATGAAACTGTGATTAAGGGCCTTATATGATGCCAGGCGTGCTGAAGGGGCTCCATCTACAAACACACGGCAGAGATCAACACACCCCTGCTGGGCATGGGAGACTGACAGTGGGCCACAGGTTCCAGTGGCCTGAGTCCAGCCCATTCCAAGTCCCAGGTTTCCTCAGGGGTTGGAGTGGGAGGAGGAGTGGGACAGCTGGCACGGACCCGAGTCACTCCTGGCTCAGTCACAGACTTACTGTGCGGCCCTGGAAAAGACACTTCCTCATTCTGGGCCTCCTTTTCTTCCATAAAGACTGACTCTTTGATGTACTGATTCTGCTCTCACACTGGCTGATGCTCTCTGCCTCGGTTTCCCCATTGGCCAGAGGTTTCTAAAGCCTTTAGGATCCAATATAATTTCACCTGGGCTTTCCTGGTGGCTCAGGGGTAAAGAATCCGCCTGCCAATGCAGCAGACATGCATCCAATCCCTAGGTCAAGAAGATCCCCTGGAGAAGGAAATGGCAACCCACTGAGGTATTCTTGCCTGGGAAGTCCTGTAGACAGAGGAGCCTGCAGGGGCTACAGTCCATGGGGTCACAAAAAAGTCAGGCATGACTTAACTAAGCAACAACATCCCTTTCATCTGAACTAAGAATTAATAGTTCAGTGTGAACCCCCAGCTTGTTCCATCACACCATCACTTCAAACCACCCCGCCGCCCTGGCAAGCCCCTCTGAACCAGGCTCAGGTTTATAGGAGAATGTCAGTGCAATCCCTGCCTCCCAGGAGCCTTCAGTCCACACAGATTCACAGCATCATTAGCAATCACCCCACTGGGGAGGCAGGCTCTTCAGCTTTGCAGATGACAGGCTCCTGATAGAAAAGCAAGTGTGTTGGATTGGAGTGGGAAAGAAAACCCCCGCAGGCCAGAATCACAGATTGAGACTCATATGATGGGATTTAATATGCACGAGTGAGTTAAACATGCAGTGCCAACTAGATCCACAGCTCAGGGAAAGAGGAGGGAGACAGGCCTGGAGATGAGACTGACGGGGAGCGCAGAGTGAACGCACGAGGTGACATGTCTCTCACACCACAAGTCCCTCATCTGCTCTCTCCTTCCACGCCACCCCACCCCCCAGTCCAGCCCCAACCCAGGCTGTTCCCATGAGATGGAAGGCTCCAAACCTGGTTAGTTTAACAATTACAACAACAGCTACCAGATCTCAAATGCTTACCCTGCACTATGTACTCACATTCTCTCCCTCTGCACAAGTTCGCAAGGTTTGGATTAATAGCATTTTACATGAAGGAAGACTGAGGCTCAGAAAAGCTAATTAAAACAAAGCTAGTAACCGGCAGGGGCTTTCCCAGTTGGCCTAGTGGTAAAGAATCCACCTGCAATGCAGGAGACGCAAGTTCAATCCTTGGGTCAGGAAGATTCCCCTGGAGAAGAAAATGGCAACCCACGCCAGTATTCCTGCCTGGGAAATCCCACAGACAGAAGAGCCTGGCAGGCTACCGCGCATAGGGCCGCAAAAGAGTTGGGCACAACTTAGCAACTAAACAATAACCAAAGCAAGTGGCAGAGCTGAGATTTGAGCCTCATTTTAACTGACTCCAAAGCCAACATACTTCTGTGTACATCCTGCTGCCCTTTAGGCCATGTAAATAGAGATATGGAGTCTAGAAGAAGGGAGGAGAGAATCCTGTTCAAGTCATGAATAAGCTGAACTTTGCCAAAAGGCAGGGCCTCCAGGCTTAAAATGGCATGTGATCAAGGTCACACTGATTAATTAATTCAAGAAGTATTTATTAGAATCTAAGTATTAAAGTCTCTTCTAAACGCTGGAGATATAGAGGTGAAGTAGATGGACAAAGTTCTGCTCTCCTGGTGCTTGCATTCCAGTAGGGGAAACAGATAATAACCAAATAAGTATATCCTAGGAAGTGGTTCCCTAGTCAGACAGTCAAGAATCTGCCTGCAATGCAGGAGACCTGGGTTCAATCTCTGGGTCAGGAAGATCCCCTGGAGAAGGGAATGGAAACCCACTCCAGTAGTCTTGCCTGGAGAATCCCATGGACAGGGGAGCCTAGTGGGCTTCAGTCGATGTGGTCGCAAAGTCAGACACGACTGAGTGACCAAGTACACAGGAAGTGATATGTTCTGAAATGAAGGAAAAAAGTGAATGGAAAGAGACTGGAGATGAGGCAGCTGTACTAGAGAGGGTGGTCAAGAAAGGCCTTTCTGAGGAGGTGATATTTGAACAGAGAACCTGAAGTAAGAGAGAGAATGAGCTGTGTGATAATTGTCAAGGGAGCAGCAAGGGCAGAGGCCCTGAGGCAAGAATGAGCTTGATGCGCTCAAGGACAAAGGACAGGGCGAGCCAGTGCGGCTGGAGCACAGCGAGCGGGGGGCGAGGCGGGGAGAGGGAGGGAAGGCTTGAAAGCGTTAGTCATTCAGTCATGTCCAACTCTGTGTGATCCCATGGACTGTAGCCTGCCAGGCTCCTCTGTCCATTGGATTCTCCAGGCAAGAATACTGGAGTGGGTTGCCATTCTCTCCTTCGGGGGGCCTTTCCAACCCAGGGATTGAACCCGTGTCTCCCACAGGCAGATGCTTTACCATCTGAGCCACCAGAGAAGCCAGGCCTGGGATAAGGCATGAGAAGTCAGCAGAAGGAAGGCTGTTTAGAGTCATCGGCCATGGTACAGCTTGGATTTTACTTTTAAAGTTGGAGGAATTCACTACAGAGTTGAGCAGGCAAGTGATGGGATCTGATTTGTTTTGAAAAGATCACTAAAGCTTCTGGGGAAGAAAATGGAAGCAGGAAGGCCAGGGAGCTAAGATCATAAAAGTCCAGGAGGATTCGAGGGGAGAGGGGGCAATGAGAAGCAATCATTCACATGTGGAGTTATTGAAAGAATGGAACATTCACCTTCAAAAAGAAAAAGCTCAGATGGAACCAAGGGCTGACCTCCAACTTCAGGAAGTCCATCACATGGACCAAAAATTGAGCCCATTCTGCAGTCCCCGAATGTCAGAACCAGGACCTATGGGTGAGGCCACGGGAAAGTTGTCAGTAGTGACCAAAGATGGAGCAACTTCCCGGTGAGGACATGTTGCCCCCACTGGAGAAGCCCAGCAAAGGTCAGTTCTCAGGGCTGTGGGTGGAGTGAACAGAAGTCAGGTTTTGAACCAGACAAATGTGAATTCAGGTCATTTTCCTTTTCCGTTATTATCTGTGCTGCCTTAGGCCACTTTACCTTTCCAAATTTCAGTTGCCTCATCTGTAAATTAGAACCAATTCCCATATCATCCCAATTCAGTCACTCAGTCATGTCCAACTCTTTGAGACCCATGAATCAGAGCATTCCAGGCCTCCCTGTCCATCACCAACTCCCGGAGTCCACTCAAACCCATGTCCATCGAGTCAGTGACACCATCCAACCATCTCATCCTCTGTCATCCTCTTCTCCTCCTGCCCTCAATCTTTCCCAGCATCAGGGTCTTTTCCAATGAGTCAGTTATTCGCATCAGGTGGCCAAAGGATTGGAATTTCAGCTTCAATATCAGTCCTTCCAATGAACACCCAGGACTGATCTCCTTTAGGGTGGACTGGTTGGATCTCCTCACAGAGCAAGGGACTCTCAAGAGTCTTCTCCAACACCACAGTTCAAAAGCATCAATTCTTCGGCACTCAGCTTTCTGCATAGTCCAACTCCCACATCCATACATGACTATTGGAAAAACCATAGCCTTGACTAGACAGACCTTTGTTGACAAAGTAATGCCTCTGCTTTTCAATATGCTGTCTAGGTTGGTCATAACTATCCTTCCAAGGAGTAAGCGTCTTTTAATTTCATGGCTGCAATCACCATCCGCAGTGATTTTGGAGCCCAGAGAAATAAAGTCTGACACTGTTACCACTGTTTCCCCATCTATTTGCCATGAAGTGATGGGAACAGATGCCATGATCTTAGTTTTCTGAATGTTTAGATTGCTCAGAAAGCATATAAAGTACCCAGCACTGGGCCTGACACATAGGCATGCTCGGTAAGTGGCAGTGATGGTGGTGGTGGCTGTGCTGGTGATGGTGGTGGTGACTGTGCTGGTGATGATGGTGGTGACTGTGCTGGTGATGATGGTGGTGGTGGCTGTGCTGGTGGTGATGGTGATGGTGGCTGTGCTGGTGATGATGGTGGTGGTGACTGTGCTGGTGATGATGGTGGTGACTGTGCTGGTGATGATGGTGGTGGTGGCTGTGCTGGTGATGATGGTGGTGGTGATTGTGCTGGTGATGATGGTGGTGACTGTGCTGGTGATGATGGTGGTGACTGTGCTGGTGATGGTGGTGGTGGTGACTGTGCTGGTGATGTTGGTGGTGACTGTGCTGGTGATGTTGGTGGTGGCTGTGCTCGTGGTGATGGTGGTGGTGGCTGTGCTGGTGATGATGGTGGTGGTGACTGTGCTGGTGGTGATGGTGGTGGTGACTGTGCTGGTGGTGATGGTGGTGGTGACTGTGCTGGTGATGATGGTGGTGGTGACTGTGCTGGTGATGATGGTGGTGGTGACTGTGCTGGTGATGATGGTGGTGGTGACTGTGCTGGTGATGATGGTGGTGGTGACTGTGCTGGTGATGGTGGTGGTGGCTGTGCTGGTGGTGATGGTGGTGGTGACTGTGCTGGTGATGATGGTGGTGGTGACTGTGCTGGTGATGATGGTGGTGGTGACTGTGCTGGTGATGATGGTGGTGGTGACTGTGCTGGTGATGATGGTGGTGGTGACTGTGCTGGTGATGATGGTGGTGGTGACTGTGCTGGTGATGATGGTGGTGGTGACTGTGCTGGTGATGATGGTGGTGGTGACTGTGCTGGTGATGATGGTGGTGGTGACTGTGCTGGTGATGATGGTGGTGGTGACTGTGCTGGTGATGATGGTGGTGGTGACTGTGCTGGTGATGATGGTGGTGGTGACTGTGCTGGTGATGATGGTGGTGGTGACTGTGCTGGTGATGATGGTGGTGGTGACTGTGCTGGTGATGATGGTGGTGGTGACTGTGCTGGTGATGATGGTGGTGGTGACTGTGCTGGTGATGATGGTGGTGGTGACTGTGCTGGTGATGATGGTGGTGGTGACTGTGCTGGTGATGATGGTGGTGGTGACTGTGCTGGTGATGATGGTGGTGGTGACTGTGCTGGTGATGATGGTGGTGGTGACTGTGCTGGTGATGATGGTGGTGGTGACTGTGCTGGTGATGATGGTGGTGGTGACTGTGCTGGTGATGATGGTGGTGGTGACTGTGCTGGTGATGATGGTGGTGGTGACTGTGCTGGTGATGATGGTGGTGGTGACTGTGCTGGTGATGATGGTGGTGGTGACTGTGCTGGTGATGATGGTGGTGGTGACTGTGCTGGTGATGATGGTGGTGGTGACTGTGCTGGTGATGATGGTGGTGGTGACTGTGCTGGTGATGATGGTGGTGGTGACTGTGCTGGTGATGATGGTGGTGGTGACTGTGCTGGTGATGATGGTGGTGGTGACTGTGCTGGTGATGATGGTGGTGGTGACTGTGCTGGTGATGATGGTGGTGGTGACTGTGCTGGTGATGATGGTGGTGGTGACTGTGCTGGTGATGATGGTGGTGGTGACTGTGCTGGTGATGATGGTGGTGGTGACTGTGCTGGTGATGATGGTGGTGGTGACTGTGCTGGTGATGATGGTGGTGGTGACTGTGCTGGTGATGATGGTGGTGGTGACTGTGCTGGTGATGATGGTGGTGGTGACTGTGCTGGTGATGATGGTGGTGGTGACTGTGCTGGTGATGATGGTGGTGGTGACTGTGCTGGTGATGATGGTGGTGGTGACTGTGCTGGTGATGATGGTGGTGGTGACTGTGCTGGTGATGATGGTGGTGGTGACTGTGCTGGTGATGATGGTGGTGGTGACTGTGCTGGTGATGATGGTGGTGGTGACTGTGCTGGTGATGATGGTGGTGGTGACTGTGCTGGTGATGATGGTGGTGGTGACTGTGCTGGTGATGATGGTGGTGGTGACTGTGCTGGTGATGATGGTGGTGGTGACTGTGCTGGTGATGATGGTGGTGGTGACTGTGCTGGTGATGATGGTGGTGGTGACTGTGCTGGTGATGATGGTGGTGGTGACTGTGCTGGTGATGATGGTGGTGGTGACTGTGCTGGTGATGATGGTGGTGGTGACTGTGCTGGTGATGATGGTGGTGGTGACTGTGCTGGTGATGATGGTGGTGGTGACTGTGCTGGTGATGATGGTGGTGGTGACTGTGCTGGTGATGATGGTGGTGGTGACTGTGCTGGTGATGATGGTGGTGGTGACTGTGCTGGTGATGATGGTGGTGGTGACTGTGCTGGTGATGATGGTGGTGGTGACTGTGCTGGTGATGATGGTGGTGGTGACTGTGCTGGTGATGATGGTGGTGGTGACTGTGCTGGTGATGATGGTGGTGGTGACTGTGCTGGTGATGATGGTGGTGGTGACTGTGCTGGTGATGATGGTGGTGGTGACTGTGCTGGTGATGATGGTGGTGGTGACTGTGCTGGTGATGATGGTGGTGGTGACTGTGCTGGTGATGATGGTGGTGGTGACTGTGCTGGTGATGATGGTGGTGGTGACTGTGCTGGTGATGATGGTGGTGGTGACTGTGCTGGTGATGATGGTGGTGGTGACTGTGCTGGTGATGATGGTGGTGGTGACTGTGCTGGTGATGATGGTGGTGGTGACTGTGCTGGTGATGATGGTGGTGGTGACTGTGCTGGTGATGATGGTGGTGGTGACTGTGCTGGTGATGATGGTGGTGGTGACTGTGCTGGTGATGATGGTGGTGGTGACTGTGCTGGTGATGATGGTGGTGGTGACTGTGCTGGTGATGATGGTGGTGGTGACTGTGCTGGTGATGATGGTGGTGGTGACTGTGCTGGTGATGATGGTGGTGGTGACTGTGCTGGTGATGATGGTGGTGGTGACTGTGCTGGTGATGATGGTGGTGGTGACTGTGCTGGTGATGATGGTGGTGGTGACTGTGCTGGTGATGATGGTGGTGGTGACTGTGCTGGTGATGATGGTGGTGGTGACTGTGCTGGTGATGATGGTGGTGGTGACTGTGCTGGTGATGATGGTGGTGGTGACTGTGCTGGTGATGATGGTGGTGGTGACTGTGCTGGTGATGATGGTGGTGGTGACTGTGCTGGTGATGATGGTGGTGGTGACTGTGCTGGTGATGATGGTGGTGGTGACTGTGCTGGTGATGATGGTGGTGGTGACTGTGCTGGTGATGATGGTGGTGGTGACTGTGCTGGTGATGATGGTGGTGGTGACTGTGCTGGTGATGATGGTGGTGGTGACTGTGCTGGTGATGATGGTGGTGGTGACTGTGCTGGTGATGATGGTGGTGGTGACTGTGCTGGTGATGATGGTGGTGGTGACTGTGCTGGTGATGATGGTGGTGGTGACTGTGCTGGTGATGATGGTGGTGGTGACTGTGCTGGTGATGATGGTGGTGGTGACTGTGCTGGTGATGATGGTGGTGGTGACTGTGCTGGTGATGATGGTGGTGGTGACTGTGCTGGTGATGATGGTGGTGGTGACTGTGCTGGTGATGATGGTGGTGGTGACTGTGCTGGTGATGATGGTGGTGGTGACTGTGCTGGTGATGATGGTGGTGGTGACTGTGCTGGTGATGATGGTGGTGGTGACTGTGCTGGTGATGATGGTGGTGGTGACTGTGCTGGTGATGATGGTGGTGGTGACTGTGCTGGTGATGATGGTGGTGGTGACTGTGCTGGTGATGATGGTGGTGGTGACTGTGCTGGTGATGATGGTGGTGGTGACTGTGCTGGTGATGATGGTGGTGGTGACTGTGCTGGTGATGATGGTGGTGGTGACTGTGCTGGTGATGATGGTGGTGGTGACTGTGCTGGTGATGATGGTGGTGGTGACTGTGCTGGTGATGATGGTGGTGGTGACTGTGCTGGTGATGATGGTGGTGGTGACTGTGCTGGTGATGATGGTGGTGGTGACTGTGCTGGTGATGATGGTGGTGGTGACTGTGCTGGTGATGATGGTGGTGGTGACTGTGCTGGTGATGATGGTGGTGGTGACTGTGCTGGTGATGATGGTGGTGGTGACTGTGCTGGTGATGATGGTGGTGGTGACTGTGCTGGTGATGATGGTGGTGGTGACTGTGCTGGTGATGATGGTGGTGGTGACTGTGCTGGTGATGATGGTGGTGGTGACTGTGCTGGTGATGATGGTGGTGGTGACTGTGCTGGTGATGATGGTGGTGGTGACTGTGCTGGTGATGATGGTGGTGGTGACTGTGCTGGTGATGATGGTGGTGGTGACTGTGCTGGTGATGATGGTGGTGGTGACTGTGCTGGTGATGATGGTGGTGGTGACTGTGCTGGTGATGATGGTGGTGGTGACTGTGCTGGTGATGATGGTGGTGGTGACTGTGCTGGTGATGATGGTGGTGGTGACTGTGCTGGTGATGATGGTGGTGGTGACTGTGCTGGTGATGATGGTGGTGGTGACTGTGCTGGTGATGATGGTGGTGGTGACTGTGCTGGTGATGATGGTGGTGGTGACTGTGCTGGTGATGATGGTGGTGGTGACTGTGCTGGTGATGATGGTGGTGGTGACTGTGCTGGTGATGATGGTGGTGGTGACTGTGCTGGTGATGATGGTGGTGGTGACTGTGCTGGTGATGATGGTGGTGGTGACTGTGCTGGTGATGATGGTGGTGGTGACTGTGCTGGTGATGATGGTGGTGGTGACTGTGCTGGTGATGATGGTGGTGGTGACTGTGCTGGTGATGATGGTGGTGGTGACTGTGCTGGTGATGATGGTGGTGGTGACTGTGCTGGTGATGATGGTGGTGGTGACTGTGCTGGTGATGATGGTGGTGGTGACTGTGCTGGTGATGATGGTGGTGGTGACTGTGCTGGTGATGATGGTGGTGGTGACTGTGCTGGTGATGATGGTGGTGGTGACTGTGCTGGTGATGATGGTGGTGGTGACTGTGCTGGTGATGATGGTGGTGGTGACTGTGCTGGTGATGATGGTGGTGGTGACTGTGCTGGTGATGATGGTGGTGGTGACTGTGCTGGTGATGATGGTGGTGGTGACTGTGCTGGTGATGATGGTGGTGGTGACTGTGCTGGTGATGATGGTGGTGGTGACTGTGCTGGTGATGATGGTGGTGGTGACTGTGCTGGTGATGATGGTGGTGGTGACTGTGCTGGTGATGATGGTGGTGGTGACTGTGCTGGTGATGATGGTGGTGGTGACTGTGCTGGTGATGATGGTGGTGGTGACTGTGCTGGTGATGATGGTGGTGGTGACTGTGCTGGTGATGATGGTGGTGGTGACTGTGCTGGTGATGATGGTGGTGGTGACTGTGCTGGTGATGATGGTGGTGGTGACTGTGCTGGTGATGATGGTGGTGGTGACTGTGCTGGTGATGATGGTGGTGGTGACTGTGCTGGTGATGATGGTGGTGGTGACTGTGCTGGTGATGATGGTGGTGGTGACTGTGCTGGTGATGATGGTGGTGGTGACTGTGCTGGTGATGATGGTGGTGGTGACTGTGCTGGTGATGATGGTGGTGGTGACTGTGCTGGTGATGATGGTGGTGGTGACTGTGCTGGTGATGATGGTGGTGGTGACTGTGCTGGTGATGATGGTGGTGGTGACTGTGCTGGTGATGATGGTGGTGGTGACTGTGCTGGTGATGATGGTGGTGGTGACTGTGCTGGTGATGATGGTGGTGGTGACTGTGCTGGTGATGATGGTGGTGGTGACTGTGCTGGTGATGATGGTGGTGGTGACTGTGCTGGTGATGATGGTGGTGGTGACTGTGCTGGTGATGATGGTGGTGGTGACTGTGCTGGTGATGATGGTGGTGGTGACTGTGCTGGTGATGATGGTGGTGGTGACTGTGCTGGTGATGATGGTGGTGGTGACTGTGCTGGTGATGATGGTGGTGGTGACTGTGCTGGTGATGATGGTGGTGGTGACTGTGCTGGTGATGATGGTGGTGGTGACTGTGCTGGTGATGATGGTGGTGGTGACTGTGCTGGTGATGATGGTGGTGGTGACTGTGCTGGTGATGATGGTGGTGGTGACTGTGCTGGTGATGATGGTGGTGGTGACTGTGCTGGTGATGATGGTGGTGGTGACTGTGCTGGTGATGATGGTGGTGGTGACTGTGCTGGTGATGATGGTGGTGGTGACTGTGCTGGTGATGATGGTGGTGGTGACTGTGCTGGTGATGATGGTGGTGGTGACTGTGCTGGTGATGATGGTGGTGGTGACTGTGCTGGTGATGATGGTGGTGGTGACTGTGCTGGTGATGATGGTGGTGGTGACTGTGCTGGTGATGATGGTGGTGGTGACTGTGCTGGTGATGATGGTGGTGGTGACTGTGCTGGTGATGATGGTGGTGGTGACTGTGCTGGTGATGATGGTGGTGGTGACTGTGCTGGTGATGATGGTGGTGGTGACTGTGCTGGTGATGATGGTGGTGGTGGCTGTGCTGGTGATGGTGGTGGTGACTGTGCTGGTGATGTTGGTGGTGGTGACTGTGGTGGTGATGGTGGTGGTGACTGTGCTGGTGATGGTGGTGGTGACTGTGCTGGTGGTGATGGTGGTGGTTACTGTTCTGGTGGTGATCATGGTGGTGGTGACTGTGCTGGTGATGATGATGGTGGTGGTGGAGATGATAATAATGATGCTCATGGTGCTGGTGGTGATGGTCATGGTGTTGATGAAAATGGTGATGGTGGTGAGAAGGAGGATTGTGATGGTGGGGATGATGCTGGTTATGGATATGGTGATAACAATGATAATGATAACAGTCATGATGAGAAGGAGTGTTGCCAAAATATTGGCCTTCTGTGCACCAATGCTGAATAAGAATACAAAGACAGTGTTTTGGAGAAAAGAGAAAGAGTAGCTTTATTTCTTTGCCAGGCAAAGGGGAAACACAACAGGCTAGCACCTCAGAAACTGTGCCTCCCTCCTTGGGGAAGGCGTATATGATAAGGATCAAAGCAATGACAATCTGGCATTCCTCTTTCTCCTGCAAAGAAATTGGGTCTAGTTGTCTCCAAGGTTATTGCTTGTGACCTTCTTTCTGAAACAGAGAATGCTATGAGGGAATGTTACAAGGGTTGCGGGCATGGGAGGATGTGGGAATGTGTATGGGTTGGGGGAAGAACACCAGGTACAGGATACACAGAGTCAGAGAATGATTACAGAATTAATTTTGTGAAGGACAAGTCTAGTTACATGCACTATAAGTTAGAAACAGCTAAAGTAAAATTAATTTGCTTAACTCTTGCAGGTCTATTCTTGGGATTTCTATAGCCATGCACTCACTCCTTCATTTCCCTTGTTTCTTAGCAGAAAAACCCAAGTTTCCATTTCTGTTTTAACAGGAGCAGGATGGTGATGATGATGAAGATGGAGATGAGACGATGAGTGGAAGATGATGACTACATGCTGACCACAGGTACGTAGACTCCAAACTGGTTGGAACCAGAAGGTTGATGATTGAGACCCCTGAAATGTCACCCTGTTACGTGACCACCAATCAGTCAGAAGAAGGTTCATGCTGATCAGGCATCCTACACCCTCTCCCTCATACTGTCTTCAAAAACCCTTGCCTGAAGGCCATCAAGGAGTTCAGGTCTTTTGAGCATGGGCTGACTGTTCTCATTTGGAGCCCTGCAGATAAGTGCTATACTTTCCTCCACCATAACTCAGGGTTGTTGATTGGCTTTGCTGTGCATCAGGTGAGCAGAATCCAAGTTCAATTCGATAATGACTTCATCCTAGAGGTTACTTCATGGTTACATGATGGCTGCTGGAGTTCCAGCCCATGAGAGCTACATTCTTGGCGGGAAAAAAAAAAAAGGAGGGAAGGAGAAAAAGGCTTCTTCCAGCTGAATAAATTCTCATCAAAGAACTTTCCTGGAAACTACATCCACCACCTCAACTCATATTTCATTAGCCACCCCATCTGCATGCAAGATTTAAGGCAGAAAGCCACCCACAACAGTGCTGGCCTCTTGCTACTAAAGGAAAATGGTAGACTGGATCCTGAGCAGAGGACCAGTAGTTTCTCCCATAGCCAGCAACCAGTAAATTTAAATACAAATGGGGAGAGCTCCAACCACAGAATTTGCTCCAGGAATTCCCCTGGTCTCACTTAAATCTGCTTTAAAAATAGTTAAAGATGATAAAATAGCAGTAAATGTTAATTACAGAAAAAAATTTAAACATAAAAGGTAGAAACAAAAATTTAAAAACTCCTCTTAATTTCATCATCCTATGTGATTTTCTGATTTATTTTACATGTGTGTATGTCTGTGTGTGTGTGTGTATCTGGTCTTCATCCACTATTCCTGGCACAGAGCTCCTGAAACCCTTGCAAAGTGAAAGGGAAAATCGTTCAGTCATGTCTGACTCATTGCAATTCCATGGACTTTAGTCCACCAGGTCCTCTGTCCAAGCAATTCTCCAGGCAAGAATACTGGAGTTGGTTCCCTTTCCCTTCTCTAGGGGATCTTCCCAACCCAGGGATTGAACCCAGGTCTCCTGCATTGCAGGAGGATTCTTTACCATCTGAGCCACAGGGAAGCCCAAAACTCTTGTAATTTCCTAAAGCTGAAGGGTTTTTTATAATAATTTTCCATAATTTTTTGTTACGATATTTGCTTTTGTTCCTAGTTGCCATTGTGTTTCCTGAAAGAAATGGGGGAGAGGAGACTGGGGTGGGAGTCCAAGAGACTATGCTGAACAAGGGGGGAAGGAGGCCTAAAATAACTTCAGAATATAAAGGTATAATGGGTGTCTTTTGTTATTCATAACAAGTCCCTATCAACCACACTAAGTTTACATTAATGAGGTGAGTTTTAGAAAGCCCCTAAGGATGAGGACTGGTTGCCAAGGGAACCAATCCTGTGACTAGAAAGTTGGAACTTTCAGCCCCCACTCCCAACCTTCTGGGAGGGGTGAAGAGCTGGAGATTGACTTGATTGTTAATGGCCAATAATTTAATCAATTATGCCCACGTAATGAAGGCTCCATAAAAATCCCTGAACGGCAGTGCTCAGAGCACCTCCGGACTGGTGAACAAGAAGGCAACCCTGTGCAGGGAGGGTGGCTGCCCTAAACGCTACAGGGACAGACGTTTCTGTGCTTGAGACCCCGGGGGACTTCAGACCTCACCCTGTGTACTTCTTCATCTGGCTGCTTAATTCATATCCTCTGTAGTAAACCAGTAATCTTAAGTCAGTTGTTTTCCTGAGCTGCTCTGGGAAGTTAATCAAACCCAGGAGGCAGTCGTTGGAACAACCAATTTATAGCCAGTTATCAGAAGCATAAGTGACAACCTGAACATACAGTTGGCCGGGAGCATGTGGGGGGCAGGGGCGGGGGTGGGGGCGTGCAGTTTTGTGGGACTGAGTCTTTAACCTATAGAATCTGACACTATTTCCAGGTAGGGAGTATCGGAACTGCGTTAAAGTGTAGGCTGCCCAGTTGGTGTTGGAGAATTGCTCGATGTGGGAAAAACCCACACATCCAACCAGTGTCAGGAGGGATGTGATGCTACTACAGAATATTGAGACGAACGAGCCCCACAGGGCTGTGCTTTTCCATTACATTAAAAATTAATTAAGCACTGTTAGGATTCTTGCACAGTTCCTCCTGGGATTTCTTTTTTTCTGGGTATATTTAGAATATACTTTTTATCCAGATGTATATACTGCTTTTCTTTTCCCTCTATTTTATGAACATCTTCCCAGGTGAGTTATTTTTTGACTGTCTGGTTTTTAATGGCTACATTACATTCCCTCATGTGTCTGTCCCATAATTGAGATAGCTAATCCTCCGTTGTTAGGCAGAGAGCTGTACGTGTGTGTGCCTGCTAAGTCGCTTCAGTCATGTTCCTACTCTGCAACCCTATGGACAATAGCCCATCAGGCTTCTCTGTTCATGGGATTCTCCAGGCAAGAATACTGGAATGGGTTGCCATGCCCTCCTCCAGACAATCTTCCCCACCCGGGAATCGAACCTGCATCTCTTGCATGGGCTGGTGGGTTCTTTACCACTAGCTCCACCTGGGAAGCCCCAGGCAGATAGACAGTTCCCACCTAAATAAGTTTGATATAAATGTCCCTATGATGACTGATTCTTCATGGAAATCTTTGTCTCCATCTGATTACTTCCTTATGATAGATTTGGGGACTTAGCGGAACACTAGTATGGATATTTTTAAGGCTTTGGATATGTTTTGCTAAATTGCTCTCCCAGAAGCTGGCCTGGGATCCACCCCCCAAGCGGGTCCAAGAACATCCTCAGATGGGTTCTATGGTCTCCTTCCTCCCCTCGTTCAGCATGGTCTCTCTGATTCCCACGTCAGCCTCCTCTCTCCCGATTCTTTCAGGAAACACAATGGCAAGGTCTATTTTCTGAAATATCTAATCGTGTATTTATCTCTAAGTACTTTAAAAAGTCAACATGATTAATCTCATTAAGTTTAATTTGCAGCAAATTATGCCTTTAGCTTGAAGTTGGGGTTGCTTTGCTGGCTGGAGATGAGACAGGGTTTGGCTATTTATAACAGAGCCCACGATGGTAACTAACAGCTCAGCTGGGTAAACAGCTTCAGGCCCTTCCTGAGGACGGTGCTATTCCTGGCTGGGAGTCTCAGGGTCCTGGCTACTGTACCCCAGGTCCCTGGGCCAGCTCTGCTCTCTAAGCAGCCAATGAACATAGTGCCTGGAAGTTTCTAGCAAGTTGACTGCATCCCACACCCCACAGACCCTGCTTCCCTCTGCTTTTCCACCCTGGAGTTCTCCAGTGTCCTGGGCACTTGACCAGCCATAACAAGCAGGGGGGTGAAGTCGCCCAGTCGTGTCTGACTCTTTGCGACCCCATGGACTGTAGCCTACCAGCCTTCTCCGTCCATGGGATTCTCCAGGCAAGAATACTGGAGTGGGTTACCATTTCCTTCTCCAGGGGATCTTCCCGACCCAGGGATCGAACCCGGGTCTCCCACGTTGGAGGCAAACGCTTTAACCTCTGAGCCACCAGGGAAGCCCATCAAGGCAGCCCCAAAGTGCCAGGGATTTAACACCCCCAGGGCACCTCTCAACCAGGGAGGGACAGGATAGGGGTAGATAAATAAGTACTGGGCTTCCCTTTGAAGGACAGCCTGAGGCATGTTCCACACACCTCCTCAAAGGGCCCTCAGCAGGGCTGAGCCCCCACTGTAATGGGCTCTCTGATTCAGGTTTCAGGGTTTTCCTCCCTGCCCCCCCCCCCCCCCCCCCCCCCCCCCCCCCCCCCC
>SJYT01042623.1:778363-791296 GCA_006410635.1 Cephalophus harveyi
TTCAGGTTTCAGGGTTTTCCTCCCTGCCCCCCCCCCCGCCCCACTCCATCCCCTCCTCACTGTGCTTCCTAGGATCAGCTCCCACATAAGCCCCCTGCTTTTTCAGAAGGCCCCAAACTCAGCCCTGATCACTCTGGAGCAGCAGCAGCTGGACAGATAGAGTGGAGGATGTGAGAGGTACTCAGAGAGGGTGGGGCAGTGATGGACAGAAGGGTAAATGGTGAAAGCATACTTTTCCCCATTTGAGCCTCTGGTAAGACTGTAGCCCTCTGAGACTCTCAACAGGGCACGCAGGTGGCACAAATTGGGAGCCTGGGGTTGACCTGCATATACTAACTACCATGTGCAAAATAGATAGCCAGGGGGAGCCTGCTGTACAGCGCAGGGAGTGCCCTGTGATGACCTAGGTGGGGGGCATCCAAGAGGGAGGGGATCCATGCACACATGCGGTTGATCCACTTCACTGTACAGCAGAAACTAACACAACATTGTAAAGCGGTTATATTCCAATAAAAAAAGAATAAATGGCCATTTTAAATATAAACAAATAAACAGAACATGCAGCTGTCCTGTGCCAGACTCCTCCTGAACCACGGAAACAAGTCTCATTTATCATCTCAGAGCGGTGGCTGTGGGTCTGTCCTTCCCTGACTTGACTCCCATCCCAGACACGCAACACCTGCCTTCTCCCGAGGGCACCTTATCCCTCCTAACTAGTGTCTGAGACCCCTCCTGTTCCCTGTGCTCACAGTTTGCCCACCTCCCAGGCCTCCATCTGGGGCCCAAAGCCTGCTTGGAGGTCTGCCTGTTGTCACCTGCCAGCCAGGTAGCTGGGCTGGACAGTGACCCCCTGTCTCACCTTCCTGGGGCCAGGCACCAAGTCCTCCTGGACAACCTTCTACCCCTGGCTCTGGACTGGCCTTCCTCTCGCCTGGGTTTAAGACCAGGACCCACATATCCTGCTGTGATTGTTAATTTTATATGTCAGCTTGGTGTTTGGGGTGACATTTGTGTTTAAATCAATGAATTTTGACTAAGCAAACTGCCCTCCGTAATACAGTGGGCCTCATCCAATCAGCTGAAGGGAATTCTCCAGCAGCCTGCCTCTCCAGACTCCTGGCCCCACACTGCAGATTTTTGACTCTCCAGCTTCTATAACGGCATCAGCCAAGTCTTTATAATAACTCACTTTCTATATACAGGTACACATCTTCCTAGTTCTGTTTCTCTGGAGAAGCCTGACAACACACTTGCCCAGGCCAAGAGCCAAGGTCCTCAGGGCTGTTCAGATATTGAGCAAATAACCTCCCAAAGCCAGCTGTCCTAGGTCTGGGGACCACATGTTTGCTTAGCTCCTTTCTTTGTCCCACTCTGCTTCCCCTTCCCTATCTCCCCTCCTCCCAGTGAACCACTTCCTTAAGAATCTTTATCTCAGGCTCTGCTTCTAGGGAACCCAATCTCGGCTCATTGCTAATAGGAATGGTCCTAGGAAGTAAGTTCTTAAGATGCAATTGTAGAGACGATGCAAATTTGGCCCCCGTACATTGACTCCGAAATAAATCTTGAAGACAGAGTTTTGAGTGAAGTATAAAATCAAAGCTTTACTGCTTTGCCAGACAAAGGGGACCACAGCAGACTAATGGCCTCTAAACTGTGTTTCCCAGCCAAGCAGTGGGAAGTCTTAGAGTCCAGGGCCTTCACTGCTGATGTTGATCAGGTCCCCGCAGGGCCTGCATTCCTTCAGTCTAGAGAGCTTCTGGCGTCAGGTAGTCTCATGATCTGTGGCTCTTTGTTGTTGCTCAAGCACTCAGTCACGTCTGACTCTTAGTGACCCCATGGACTGCAGCACGCCAGGCTCCCCTGTCCTTAACCATCTCCCGGAGTTTGCTCAGACTCATGTCCTGGGACCTGACCTGTGTGTGTGTTTATTGGTCGCTTAGTCATGTCTGACTCTTTGTGACCCCATGGACTGTAGCCAGCTTCTGGCATCAGGTAGTCTCATGATCTGTGGCTCTTTGTTGTTGCTCAGGCACTCAGTCACGTCTGACTCTTGGTGACCCCATGGACTGCAGCACGCCAGGCTCCCCTGTCCTTAACCATCTCCCGGAGTTTGCTCAGACTCGTGTCCTGGGACCTGACCTGTGTGTGTGTTTATTGGTCGCTTAGTCATGTCTGACTCTTTGTGACCCCATGGACTGTAGCCTGCCAATCTCCTCTGTCCATGGAATTCTCCAGGCAAGAATACTGGAGTGGGTTCACTTCAGCTCAGTTCAGTTGCTCAGTCATGTCTGACTCTTTGTGACCCCATGAACTGCAGCATACCAGGCTTCCTTGTCCATCACAAACTCCCAGAGCCTGCTGAAACTCATGTCTATCAAGTCGGTGATGCCATCCAACCACCTCATCCTCAGTCATCCCCTTCTCCTCCTGCCTTCAGTCTTTCCCAGCATCAGGGTCTTTTCCAAAGAGTCAAAGTAGCCAGACTTTTGGAGCTTCAGCTTCAGCATCAGTCCTTCCAATGAATATTCAGGATCTCCTTTAGGATGGACTGGTTGGATCTCCTTGCAGTCCAAAGGACTCTCAAGAGTCTTCTCCAACACCACAGTTCGAAGGCATCAATTCTTTGGCTCAGCCTTCTTTATGGTCCAACTTTCACACTGCACATGACTACTGGAAAAACCATAGCTTTGACTAGACGGACTTTTGTTGGCAAAGTGGTATCTCTGCTTTTTAATACACTGTCTATGTTTGTCATTGCTTCCCTTCCAAGGAGCAAGCGTCTTTTAAGTTAATGGCTGCAGTCATAGTCTGCAGTGATTTTGGTTCTTAAAGTTCTTAAAATTATTTTTTCTTTTTAGCTTTTTATTTTGTATTGGGGTGTAGCCAGTTAGGGCTTTCCAAGTGACTCAGTGGTAAAGAATTCTCCTGCCAATGCAGAAGATGCAGATTCAATCCCTGGGTCAGGAAGATCTTCTCAAGAAGGAAACGGCAACCCACTGCAGTATTCTTGCCTGGATAACCCCATGGACAGAGGAGCCTTGCAGACTATAGTCCACGCAGTCACAAAGAGTCAGACAAGACTTATCAACTAAACAACAGCAACTAAACGACAACAGCCCATTAACAATGTTATGATAGTTTCAGGTGAACGTAGTGGTTCCTTAACTGTGACCTTCTCTCTGAAACATCTTCCGTTTGGCAGGGGTTTTAGTTCTACAGAAGAGCTCAAAGCTATCATGTACATCCCTTGGGTAACCAGGTCCCTGCCCCAAGGCTACATTATTGTTTCTTGACTATTCCTCCCTTGTCTCTGCATCCACTCCCTACTGTGATTAACACCTGTTTGAACCTGCCCTTTGGAACTCAGGGAAGGGGACCCAGAAAGGTTTTGTCCCAGGAGCCCCACAAGGTCCTCAGTCCTGGGCAGTGAAGAGCCATCACTGGTGGTAAGAGAAGCAGAGACACCCCTGACGTGTGGTGGCAACGCCGTGGTTGAGACATCCACCACAGGGAGCAGGGCTGGGGAGAGGGGAGCACTAGCTGGTGCGAGATCCTCAATACTATGGGAGGGAAAGTAATTGGAAGGAAACTGGAACTGGAAGCTATTGTTGAATGGTTCTGACACATGAAGCCTGAAAATTACAGACTCAGATGTATTAACAGCCCTGAAGCAAATGTTCATCCAAGAACCTACTTGGCAGCTCATGGAGAGACATCCATCTCTTGTATCCAGAGACCAGACACAAGCCATCACTGTAAGAGTGACAGCTTCAGTGAAGGATGAGCCCTCTGTCTGGGAAAGCTACATTATTGTTTCTTGACTGTTCCTCCCTTGTCTCTGCATCCACTCCCTACTGTGATTAACACCTGTTTGAACCTGCCCTTTGGAACTCAGGGAAGGGGACCCAGAAAGGTTTTGTCCCAGGAGCCCCACAAGGTCCTCAGTCCTGGGCAGTGAAGAGCCATCACTGGTGGTAAGAGAAGCAGAGACACCCCTGACGTGTGGTGGCAACGCCGTGGTTGAGACATCCACCACAGGGAGCAGGGCTGGGGAGAGGGGAGCACTAGCTGGTGCGAGATCCTCAATACTATGGGAGGGAAAGTAATTGGAAGGAAACTGGAACTGGAAGCTATTGTTGAATGGTTCTGACACATGAAGCCTGAAAATTACAGACTCAGATGTATTAACAGCCCTGAAGCAAATGTTCATCCAAGAACCTACTTGGCAGCTCATGGAGAGACATCCACCTCTTGTATCCAGAGACCAGACACAAGCCATCACTGTAAGAGTGACAGCTTCAGTGAAGGATGAGCCCTCTGTCTGGGAAAGTTTTCTGTGTCCAGGTTAGGGGCCCTGATGAGACAGGAGCAAGCATCTGAGACTCAGGGTGAAGATATCTGGGTGGATGGGACATGAGAACCCAGATTCCCCAGAACCTTCAGGCCTGCAAAGCGACCCACTTCCCAAAAGTCTCCTTTCCAAAGGATGATGGAGGGGCTTCAAATGAGAAGGTCTTTACATGAGAACCATTGTCCTCTTCAGGCCCTGCCTCTACATCCCCTTTAGGCTGCCAGAGCTGAAACCAGGCTCAAATCTGAGCATACACCAACAGCTAAAGCACTGAGTCTTCCAGGGGAGAAAGGGGATTGCTTATATATATCCAAGGAGCTGCGGGACCTGGCTACAAGGGCCAGCAGGAACGAGGAAGACAAGCCTGGAAGTGAATCCTGGAAGTGCTGGATGGAGGAGAGCAGGGTATAAAGCTGGATAAAGCCACATGTTGATATAGGGGGACCATCCTGTGACACAGGATTTAACACTCTGGGAAGGGCCTGTTCCAAAGCAGGGTTCCTTGGCAATTATAGGGATGAAAAGATCCCACCGTGGCAGATGGCATAGTTATCATAATGAGCAGTTAGGTTGAAATGACATCCTCATTAAATCTAAAAAAATGTTGAGCTTCAAAAGACACTGGTAAGAAATTGAAAAACAAGCAATGGACTAAGAGAAAAGATCTGAAAATCAGATGTCTGATAAAGGCCTGTTTCCAGAATACAGAAGGAATTCTTAAATCTCAGTAAATAGAAAATAATTCGATTTTCTAAATGGAAATATAGCTGATTTACAAAGTTGTGTTAGTTTCAGATGTCATATACATATTATCATATAACATATTCATATACATATTGTCATATGACATATACATTTGTCATATACATATTCCTTTTCAGAGTCTTTTCCACTGTAGGTTATTATAAGATACTGAGTATAGTTCCCTGTACTACACTGTCAGTCAGTCAGTTCAGTTGCTCAGTCGTGTCTGACTCTTTGAGACCCCATGGACTGCAGCACTCCAGGCTTCCCTGTCCATCACCAACTCCTGGAGCTTGCTCAAACTCATGTCCATTGAGTCAGTGATGCCATCTAACCATCTCATCCTCGGTCATCCCCTTCTCCTCCCACCTTCAATCTTTCCCAGCATCAGGGCCTTTTCTAATGTGTCAGTTCTTCGCATCACGTGGCCAAAAGTATTGGATTTCAGCTTCAGCATCAGTCCTTCCAATGAATATTCAGGACTGATTTCTTTTAGGATTGACTGGTTGGATCTCCCTGTAATCCAAGGGACTCTCAAGAGTCTTCTCCAACACCACAGCTCAAAAGCACCAATTCTTCAGCACTCAGCTTTCTTTATAGTCCAACTCTCACATCTATACATGAACACTGAAAAAAAAATAGCTTTGACTTTGACCAGGGAAGCCCATTTTATATATAGTAGTGTATATATGTGGGCTTCCCTGGTGGCTCAGATGATAAAGAATCTGTCCACAATGCAGGAGACCCAGGTTCAGTCCCTGGGTCAGGAAGATCCCCTGGTGAAGGGAATGGTTACCCACTTTAGTATTCTTGCCTGGAGAATTCCATGGACAGAGGAACCTGGTAGGCTAAGGTCCATGGAGCTGCAAAGGGTAGGTCATGACTAGGCAAGTAACAGTTTCACTTTCACTTTTCTTCAGTGTGTATATGTTAATCCCAAACTCCTAATTTATCCCTCCTCCCCTTTACTCTTTGGGAATCATAAGTTTGTTTTCTATGTCTGTGAGTCTCTTTCTGTTTTGTAAATAAATTCATAAATAACCTGATTTTTTTAAATAGGCAAAAAGACCTGAACAGATATGGATGGCAAATAAGTACATGAAAAAGATGCTTGGCACCTTTATTACTAGGAAAATGCAAATTAAAACCACAGTGAGATACCACTACATACCTCTTAGAATGGTTAAAAGTAGAGCCCAGTGATTTCAAATGTTGGTGAGGATATGAAACAACACAGCTGTCACACACTGGGGTGGCAGGGTGCGGCGGGGAGCACTGTGGAAAGCATCTGGCAGGTTCTCGAAAAGTTAAGCATGCAATCTGCTGTATGACCCAGCCATTCTACCTATAGGTATTTAATGTCCATGCCTCCACCGAGGCCCCTGCTCCCTGCTGGGACCACATGTCCCATGCGGCTAGGTAGCGGGGCCACCTCTGGGGATAGAGGGGACTAGGTGACCCAGATGAGCTGATGGGGGGTGAGTCCCTGTTACTGAGGGTCCTTTGGGAGCCCAGCACTATGCCGGGACTCCCCACTCACCCTCACACACAATATCCTATACCAGCCTCAGACCGCGAGAGAGAAGTCTCACCTTGACCCCTCCCCTTCCCTCCTCCCTGCTTTTGCACATGCAGTTCCTCCTCCTAACACACCTTCCCTCCTCCATCCAAGTCCCACCCAGTGCAAGGTCTGCCTCTTCCAGGAATTCCTCCCTGATGACTGACGGTCAAGCCCTCAATGGTTCCACCCAGCTGGCTCTTGGGTTGTTCAATTTCCCAACAGAGGTTGGTCCCATGAGGCCCAGACACAGACATTAGCTCACTTCATCATCTCACCAGGTCAATCGATATTTACTGGATGCTGATTTGGAGCCAGGTGCTGTAGGGCCACAGAGGGGACAGGAACATCCACTGAGCTCCTGCAGGTCCTTGTGCCTGGTGGGAGCCTGAGCAGGGTCCCACAGTGAGTCAGTGGCTGGATTCAAAACCCGCCAGACTCCAGATCCACCCCCACTCCCTTACCTGTGCCCAGAACTCCTTGAACCCCCTCAGCTGGGGCAGAGCCCATCCTGGAACCTGGAGCTTCCTGGCCACACAAGCAGGGCTCAGGCAGCCACAGCTGTGCAGAGAGGGGGCAGGACAGGGGTCAGAGAGAAGGACCCTTGGGCAGGCCTAGGGTGAGGCAAGTGAAATGCTCCCTTCTCTGTGACTCCCCCACCTGAGGTCCACCTGGGACTGCAGGCCCCCTGGCTGCACGCCTGTCCGCCCCCTTTCTCCAAACCATCCCCAGGGCCTGTCTGTTGCTATAGCACATGATGAATCTGCCTTTAGGATTCTGGTTCAAGAGCTGTTCTCTTGCCTTCCCGAGCTGGTCAAGATTCTCAGAGAAATACTAAAGGGACAGATGGTGGTCACTGATCCCAGGTGGTGGGAGGACAAGGCCTAGGATGAGAATGGACAATAAATCCCATCACTTGGAGCCAGTGATGACTTTCCTGCAGACGTGTCTCAGCGTGAAAGCAGAGAGGGAGCACAAAGTGGTTGAACATCCTCTCTGCTTGCCCAGGTCCTGAACTCCGTCCCTGGCTCCTCCCTGGAGCAGCTGGGGTGAGCTCCCAGTTCATTGACGGGAGGCTAACAATGAACTACAGCTTGTGACCTCACTCTGGGTGCTCCTGGGTCAACTTCAAGTTGAGAGAGAGGAGAAAGAGAAAATGAAATCCCGAGATGCTACGGCCAGAAGGGTCCCCAACAATCTGAATCTAATTCTCATTATAGATGGAGAAACTGCGGCACTGAGAAGGTACTGGACTTTACACATCTGAGCAGTGCTGGGCCCGGCACACAGGACTCCTGAGTGCCAGTGCATCCATGTGAGATGATGTGTGCATGTGTGTGCGTGCCTGTGTGTATACAAGCTTTGTTAGGATGTGTGCCTGTGACAATCTCCCAGCACATATGTGAAGGTTACAAGGAGAGATGTGTGCAACAGTCTCAGGGTGTGGGTGTGAATGTGAGTGACTGTTGTGTGAGAGGGACGTGGAGGTGGCCTGTGGGTGAGGATGGTGGTCTCAAGATAGTGTTGCTCTTTCAGAGCATGTGGGTGTCTGTCTCGGCAAGGCCACCCAGCTTGGGGACTCACCATTTGCAGAAGGCAGGTGGGATTGGTGACAGTGTGTGCAAGGTGCCAGGCACTGAAGGTGAAGCTCAGAGGCCAGAACTTGGTGCTGAGCCCCAGGGGTGAACTGACCCCTACCTTCTCCTGCTACAGGTCAGGGCCAATCCAGAGCTCAGGCACTGAGCCTGTGAGTGGGGCCGAGTGACCTCAGCCAGGGATGAGGAGGAGGCCAGCCTGCCCAGGCTATGTGGGCAGTGGCTGCCATGGCTCAGGTGGTGACCCACATCCCTAGATGTAGATTAAAGACTCCAGTGTGAAGGTTACAAGGAGAGATGTGTGCAACAGTCTCAGGGTGTGGGTGTGAATGTGAGTGACTGGGTGTGTGAGAGGGATGTGGAGGTGGCCTGTGGGTGAAGGTGGTGGTCTCAAGATAGTGTCGCTCTTTCAGAGCATGTGGGTGCCTGTCTCGGCAAGGCCACCCAGCTTGGGGACTCACTATTTGCAGAAGGCAGGTGGGATTGGTGACAGTGTGTGCAAGGTGCCAGGCACTGAAGGCGAAGCTCAGAGGCCAGAACTTGGTGCTGAGCCCCAGGGGTGAACTGACCCCTACCTTCTCCTGCTACAGGTCAGGGCCAATCCAGAGCTCAGGCACTGAGCCTGTGAGTGGGGCCGAGTGACCTCAGCCAGGGATGAGGAGGAGGCCAGCCTGCCCAGGCTATGTGGGCAGTGGCTGCCATGGCTCAGGTGGTGACCCACATCCCTAGATGTAGATTACAGACTCCTGGGATGGCAGGGAAGACCAGTCAGGTGCCTCCCAAGATCTCTCTGTCAATTCCTTGGCTAGCAACTCCTCCACACTCCTCCAAAGGTCATAACATTTTGCCAACTCTGGTTTCCTAGAGTCACTCCCCTATCTGTGTTTATGGTGAAAGGGACTCCATGATTTAGAACATAGATGGAATCTTCAATTATACAGAAATTTGTCCAGAAGGCCAGCTCATTGTCCAGTGGGAGGAGCCACATCCTGACCCCAGCTTCTGAGGCCTCCCTGAGTCCCATGACCCTGGGGAGGGTGCAGCCCATTGACTCCACACCCAGGTCAGGAGGGGAAGGCAGGTGGCCAAAGTGAGACCAATGGTGTGATGGTTAAGAATTTATTTGGAATTAGAGACCTGAGTTCAACCTGCTCATGGTGTGACCTTGGGCAAGTCCCTCCACCACTCAGAGGACAAATATCTTATAGGGCAGGTCCCACACTGGGCTCTTGGACATCGGTGTTGTTTCAGAGAACACCCATATTCCCAGAGAAAAGAAATTATTCTCCATCTAATTAGTTTAATTAGTAGCAATCAAGTTGTGGAGATCAGTGCAGCGGGGTGAGTGATTAGGAAAAATTACCTCCCTGCAAAGAGTTTAGATTTAACTTTTTTGGTTCCACAATCTAAACACCAAAAATAAAAAAGAGTGGGCTCTCTGTCCCCACCCCCACCTCCACCGGCTGAGAATTCCCCAAGGTGTGGGCACCAGCCCAGAGAGAGAATCAACCTACAATCAGATGGGCAGGAGGGCACGTTGGGCCTGCTGAGACCATCAACCACAAGCCCTGGAAGATCTGTGCTGTCTCAAGACCACCATCTGCTCCTTTGGAAACCCCCCCAGTTCCACCATCAGGCCCCTCTCATACACCTGGTCATGCCCATACACACCTCTGTCTGGAGACAAATGACATGTCTGTCTTTGGGTGTCAAAGTATTTTTACATTTTATTCCAATAGATCCTCCCTCAAGAGAACCCAGGATTCTTGGGAACCAGAGATGGTTATATCATGTGGGGGGGTTGGGGGTAGGGTATCCTGGAGGAGAAGTTGCACTGATTTCATGGCTTCCTGCCTCTGTCTGGTTTGGCTGAGGTGGGATGGAGTGGGTAGGTGGGACCATCAGGGGCCTTCATCAAGAGAAGCCTGGGAAAGCAGCCTGCAGGATGACATCAGGATAGGACAATGCTTCACCCAAAGGAATGAATGTCCCGAGAGTGTGCAGGGCCTATAAGAGTCCCTTTAATCATACTCTCTCTTTCTCCTCCCTCACTAAAGAGTGAGTCCTTGGATTATTTCGAGACTTAGGACCTATTTACTGAGAGTGGCACTCTGTGCCACCCATCCATCACTTAGGGATGAGCAGAGCCGAGACGGTTATTTTCAGTCCCGCTGAGTCAGGTAGACCAGCCTTTCCAACCACACCCTTTCTCAGCTTGTCCCCCAGTCTGCATAAGACATCTCATCATGGGCAGAGGAACCAGAAGGAGGAGGACTACAGAGGAAGGTAGGAAGGGATAGACGGAGGGGCTTTCCTTTACTGGCTGCGTGTTGGAGCGGGGAGACAGACAACATTCTTTAGAGGAGCTAGGAGGATGTCAGGACTTCCTTCTCTTCCCCAGCACCTGCTTTGGGGTTTAAAGAAGAATAAACAGGGCACAGTACTCAGAAGCCTAACCTCAGGTACCCAGAATCCAGAATTATATGTAATCCAGGATCAAGATTGTAGAATCCTAGACCTCAGAGTTATAGATTATAAAACTGTAAACCATTGAACCTAGAAGTAAAGACCCCAGAGTCACAAAATTCTAAACTCAGAATTCAGAACCCAGAGTCACGGGATCCAGAACCATGGAGTCTAGAACAGAGAATAAGGGGGACCCTGAACATAGAATTACAGAGCTCAAATCCCAGAATTATGGACCCTAGCACTAGAAACTGTTAATAGGACTTTTCCCTCTCACTGCAATGCCCTCTGCCTCCTATACCTTCTGAAATCCTTCAGCACCCACCCAAATACTTTGCCCCACAGGAAGTTTCCCTGGAGCCCCGCCTTTGGCAGGCCTCTTTCCTTCGAGTTGTCTAGGCTTTTCCTAGATCCTGGGATGCTGTCCACGCCTGCCCTCTCCTGCCACTCACATTATATTTCCATCTGCATCCACACTTCATCCCTGCATTGGTCTGACCCATTTCCATGCTCCTGGTAAACATCTGAGGCATGTTTGTGGAAAGAGTAAATTCTTGAATCATTTAACCTGAACTCCCTCAAGTTTCACAGGACTTGCCTAAAACCCAGAAAGGGAATATATTTTTCCAATGGTCACACAATATATTTGGAAATCTCAGAGAAGATCCTAGTCCTTCTTATTATAAACCTAGAGCTTCTTCTCCACCCCAGATTATCTCTGAAGAACAAGAGAGTTGATATGGAAAGCTGTTATATCTCATTGCCTTATAATATCCCCAGTGTTGTTAATTTCATGCTCAAAAGCCTCAAAAGCATTGGAGAAACTACTCAGTCTGGTAATGGCAGTGATAGCAGTAGGAAAGAAAATAGGCTTCCTGGAGGCGGAGGGCGGGGTGAGGGGGGCAGGGTGGACCTGACCTTGTGGGTGTGCAGGAGTCTATGCCAGTTAAAGAGCAGTGAAAAATCCCAGAGGTAGATGTATCCTGTGTTCAGAGACCACAGGTGGAGGGTAATCATAGGTCATATTACAGGAGACCCTGTAGGGTTTTATATGCCATCCTAGGATGGTTAGGCCTTACCTAATGTGTATCTTTTGAGGGTTAACCAGGTGGCACTAGCAGTAAAAAAAACCTGTCTGCCAATGCAGGAGACCTAAGAGACATGGGTTCAATCCCTGAGTTGGGAATATCCCCTGGAGAGGGACATGGCAACCCACCCCAGTATTCTTGCCTGGAGAATCCCGTGGATAGAGGAGCCTGGCGGGCTACAGTCCATGGGGTCACACAGAGTCAGACACAACCAAAGTGATTTGGCACACACAATGTATATCTTGTATATATTATATCCTTAGATTGTACATAAATTCTTTGAGAGCAGGGACTATGTTTTCCCCCTAAAACTCAAGGATAAACACATATTTGATCAAGAGAAAGATCAGTGAGGGAACACTGCTGGTCCAAGGCTCAACTGAAGCAGCTTATAAGAAAAAGAGTGAATGTCAAGTTAGAGCAGGTGGGTATTTATCAAGGGTAGCCTGAGTATGCTGAGGGGTAGGGATGAGTGGGGGGTAGGAAAAGGTGGCTGAAGGTCAGGAGAGTGGACAGAGTACATCTAATAGTGCTCAGCACTTTGTGTACATGAAATTGATGGCTTAGCATGTAAGAGGCCGCTGAATAACTACATCTTGTGTCTATAGGAGTATCCATGTCAGTTTCAGGACCATGGACAGCTAATGGGGGGGGCATTTAGATGGCTTTTCAGATTCCTGGGATCACTCATTTCCCATGGTTTTCTACATGGAATTACCTGGTTGATTTTTATTTTTTCATAATTTGCTCTTGCAAATTGTGCATTTGACCAGGAATGAGGGAATGGGCTCTGAAGCCAGACTGCCCGAATTCAATTCCTCACTCTGCTCCTTACTATTAATAGTTACAAAATTTGGGGCATCCAGCACCCAACAGTGTGTAGAGTGTAGGATTTGGTGCATTTTTTTCCTCAATGGGAGTGAAGAGCTGATCCAGCATCGCCCTCCTTGCAAAGGGCACTTGGAGAGTCAAATCCAAACTTGAGTCCCATCTCATTGCTTTGCCTCCTGGCTCACCCCTTTCTTTCCTTGGTCTGCCTCCCTCCTTTCCACGCTCCCTCACCCTCCTGCTCTCCATTTTCTCTGTCTCAGCCCCAGACTGTCTCCCCACCCCCCCCCCCCCCCCCCCCTT
>SJYT01042623.1:791423-812089 GCA_006410635.1 Cephalophus harveyi
CCGTCCTGTTATTAAATGGCACTGTGGAATGCACTTAGCTTGTATTTGGCTCAGGGGCCAAAGAGGGTCGGCAGTCCTGTGTTCATTAAACTGTTCTGTGTAGAAAGATGTAATGAACAGGTTTTATTACAATCTTGGCTCATCCTATGAGACAATTATGCTTTCATTGGAGGGGAGAAGAACCACAAGCCTTAGCCACCAGTGTTTGAGACTTGGGAGTGGGTGAGGAGAGGAAGGCTCAGATCTGAATCCAGGAAGGGCCTGGGATGCTAGGCACTGTGCTTGAATGGGGAAGCAGGGAAAGAGAGGAAGCTGAATCCAGGTGAGTCCTGGGCTTTTACTGCAATGCTGTCATCACTGTGGAGTCAGAAATCCCTCCTGGTTTTTACTAGAACAAAGTCAAAGTCAGAGTGCAGCCATTAAATTCCTAGGGGTGATAATTGCAAGGAGTCCTCAAATCTGTCTCTTGTGCACCCAGTACTTGATAGCTCCAAGCACTTTTTGTACATGGAATTATTGGCTTAGCACATAAAAGGCCACCATTTTATTATAGGTGTGCTACAGAAATTATAATGATGGAGAAATTCATTGAAAGCATTTCTGAATTCCTAGTGACTTCTGCCCATTATGTATTTCTTCAGTCACTGGTGTTGCACAGTTGTCATAGTGATATAATGAGAGCAGCCACCATCCAGTGAGCACTTAGTGATTTAGTAGACAGCAACTCTGGTGGGGGAGATAGTTACTAATATTATGCATCTTTTGTGGCTAAGGAACTGAGGCTCAGGAGTAAAGTGCCAAGACCAAGACACTGAGCATTAGACAGGGAAGGTCAGTGATTCCTCAGAGGCAGGACACAAAAAGCTGAGACCGGTGACTTCCCAGCTTCCTGTCCTGAGAGAATTCCCAGGCCAAGATGCTGAGAGGACTCAGCTAGAGCTGAGTTAAAGGGGTGAAGCTGAGAAACCAGGAAGAACAAGAGGAGATAGGAAGAGAATTGCGGCAGGTCCCTCCCAGGTGTTCAGTGGAAAGCTGGTGAGTGATCCATTGGCGGAAACTGCCAACTCTGGTGAAAGAGCCCCCCAAAAGGATTAGAGTAGCAGTGCCAGAACTCACAGAGGGCTGGGAATAATACCTGGCCCCACCAGGCAGACTGGAAAACCTCATGGTTCACAGGGAACTGAGAAAAGTACATAGAGGGGTCTTGTCCAGAGAGTGGGAAGTCAGTCAGCCCAGGTTAAACATCACTTCAGTTCCTCTAGTGTTAGTTTCTGTCTTGTACGACTCTTTGTGACCCCCATGGACTGTATCCCACCAGGCTTCTCTGTCCATGGAACTTTCTGGGCAAGAGTACTGGAGTGGATTGCCATTCCCTCCTCCAGGAGATTTTCCCAACCCAGAGATCAAACCCGGGCCTCCTGCATTGCAGGCAGATTTTTTTTTTACCATCTGAGCCACAAGGGAAGCCCTCTGGTCCTTGACCATTCTTAAAAACAAGACCTGAAAGGATCGAATAATTTTTGCCAAGAAGTTCGTTTGGATTTTTCCATCAGATATTATGGAAATTAACAAGTAACTTAACTACACCCCAGAATATAGCTTAGGAAATTTTATAGAAATACAAAAACATCAGCATCCAACAAGGTAGAATTCATGATGCTTAGAGTTCAAATAAAAATTAGCAGGCTTTCAAAGAAGCAAGAAAGTGCAAGCCATAACGAGAACATTAAATGAATCAATCAAAATGAACTCAGAATTGACACACATGATAGAATTCATAGACAAGGACTTTAACGGTTATTATAACTGTGTTCCTTATGTTCACAAAGTGAAGTAGAGACATGGAAGATATTAAAAAGATCAAATGGAACATTGAGAGGTGAAAACTACAATGCGTGAGATGAAATATATACTGGATGGAACTGACAGCAGATTAGAAATTGCAGGAAAAACTCAATAAATTGATACCATAGTAACAGAAGCTATTCAAACAAAAACAGAGAAAAAATAATTTTTAAATGAACAGAAAAAATAATATTTTTAGTAGATTGTGAAACAAATACAAATCCTCTACTGTACGTATGTAATTGGAATCCCCGAAGGAGGGAGGGACAAAATGCTTGAAATAATAATAGCCAAAAATTTACCAAACTTAAAGAAAATGGTAATCCTAGAGGTCAAAAAAGTGCAATAAAGCTTAAACAAAAGAATCATGAAAAAAACTATAGGCTTTTCCTAGAAATTGACAGACTGATTTTAAAATTCTTATGGAAACACAAAGGTTCTACAATAGCCAAACAACCTTGAAAGAGAAGAATGAAGTTAGAAGACTAATATTTCATGATTGTAAGACATTATAAAGCTCCAGTAATTAGGACAGCATGGCGTTGGCATTAAAAAAAAAAAAAATCAGTTAGTGAAACAGAATAAAGTCCAGAAATAGACCCACAAACACAAAAATACAATTGATTTTTGACAAAGGTACAAAGGCAATTCAGTGGAGAATGGGCAGTCTTTTTATCACCTGCTGTTGGAACAACTCAATATCCATATAGAAAAAAAATAAAAGAACGTCAATCCATATATTAAAATGCCATATGTAAAAATTAACTTTTAATGTATCATAGACCTCAGTGTAAAACCTCTCCAATAAGATAATGCAGAACACTTTTGTGATCTTGGGTTAGGCAAATGTTTCCTTTATGTAACATCAAAAGCAAAATTCAAGAAAGAACTAATTGATTAAATTGAACTTCATCACAATTTATAATTTCTGCTCTTCAACATAGAAAACTTATGGCTACCAAAGGTGAGGATGTGGGGAGATAAATTTGAAGTATGGGATTAAAAGACACAAATTGATATACATAAATAAGCAAAAAGGATTTACTGTATAACACAGGAACTATATTCAATATTTTATAATAACCTATAAGATACATTTATATGAACTTATATATATGTGTGTGTGAATCACTTTGCTGTACACCTGAAACTAACACAGTATTTTAAATCAGCTATACTGCAATAAAAATAAAAAGCTAAAAAAAAAAAAAAAAACTTCTTTTCTTTAACAGACTCTAGTAAGAGAATAAAAAAGCCACAAAATGGAAGAAAATATTTGTGAATCATATTCAGATAAAGAACTTGTATCCAGAATATGCTAAAAACACTTACAACTCAATAATACAAATAACCCAATTCATAAATGGGCAAAATATATGCATAGACATTTCTCCAAATGATAGACAAATGGTCAATAAATACATGAAAAGATGCTCAATACTATTAGTCACTAGGTAAATAGAAAATGCACATCAAACCACAATGATACATCACTACACACCTATTAGAATGCCTAAACAAAGCACCACTGACAATAGCAAGAGTTGGCAAGAGGGTGGAGAAACTGGCGCTCTCACGCTGCTGATGGAAGTGTGAAACGGTTTAAGCACTTCTTGCCTGGAGAACCCCAGGGACGGGGGAGCCTGGTGGGCTGCCGCCTATGGGGTCGCACAGAGTCGGACACGACTGAAGTGTGGAGAAACTGGAGCTTTCATGCTGCTGATGGAAGTGTGAAACAGTTTAAGCACTTGGTAAGGGTTTGGCAGCGTTTTAAAATGTTAAACGTATGATCCAGGCCTTCCACTTCTAGGTGAGAAAACAGTCTCAGGAGAAAGCCTGTGGGCTCTGGTGGCCCTGCTGGGTTCCGGCTGGTCTGACTCCAGGGGCCCTCTCCTTCCAGCACGCTACCCAGCTGGCAGTAGCAGCGACTTTGAGATCGGAAGGGCTTGTTTTGGGATCTCATTCCAAGGAGCCCAGAGATCACTTCGGAGGGTGTGGAGCTGCCTCCCTCCCACTGCTTTCAGGGGTATGACCTCCGCCAGTCAGACCCTGGGTCAGATGCCTCATGAGGCCAGAGCCCACCACTCTTCTTACTTATTAGAAGCCAGACAGGTTAAAGAGTTCTGCCGACCCCTTGGATCGCAGCACAGCTTTGGCCCCAGAGGCCCCTTCCTCTGCCAGGGGCCCTTTGTAGACAAGATGTGTTAACTCACCAGCAGGGAAACAGCCACCCTGCTAACCATCCCTGGGCATGTGAGCCATCTGTGCCCAGTGTCCTGGCATGCAGCTGGACCCGTCCTGCCCATGGGACCTTGTCCTTCTCCTTCCTGAGCCACAGGAACCTGGAACCTGTGAGACCAACAGGGTCTGCTCTCCCCCAGGACTGAGATGGGTGCAGGAGGGCACTTAGAGGGAAGCAAGGACAGAGACCCAGAGGAGGTGATCCGGCAGGAAAAGGGAGACCTCAATGGCTAGAGGGGAGAATCCAACTTTCCTGAGCACCTCCTATGTGCCTGGCATTTATACACACCCCTTGTTTAAGCCTCATCATCTTAGAGGAAGATGTCATCAATCCCATTGTGTGATTATATCCATTTTGCAGATGAGGAAATCAAGGTCCATTGAAGGTCACGTAGCTTTGCTGTGGTGGGGCAGGGATTCAAACCCAAGACCCTGGTGACCCCTAAGTTCATCTTTGTTCCAACCTCACTGTCTTGGTTTGCTCCCCACTGCATGGGAGGCCCTGTGGCTACTCCACCTCTGTTGTCCCCGCCCAAAGCCACCAGGAAGATCCTTGGGAAAGAGAAGCCTCAATAAATTTCAACCTTCAACCAGGAGGGGCCAAGACCATCCCTCGGGAGGAGCCAGCATTTCCCGGCAGAGTAAATCACCGGCCTCTTTAGTCATGGCAGGTACAGACACTACCCTTCTTCCCCAGGAAGTTTGTAAATCAAACCTTAGACCTGGATTTGCAGGGTCTGCTGGGGGGATGAGTGAGGCAGGGAGCAGGGGGAGGGCTACTGGGAGGAGAGCAGCACCCAAGCCAAGCCCTGGGGGCTTTCATGGGGGGCACAGCGCGGTGCTGAGGGGCCACTGCTCCCACCTAGGCCCCCAGGGGTGGTCCTGATGTTCCTGGGGCCCTTGCCAGCCCTGACCTTCTGTGGGTCCCTGACCTGGTGTCTGCGTGTCTGGGGGCAGCTGGAGCAAAGGGTCTGGGGCTCAGGGAGGGAGGCTGGAGAGGGGGCACCAGCTCTGAGCTGAGTTCTGGGTGGAGATGTTTGATGGAAAGAGGGGCTGATGGTCACAGAGGACAGGCCAGGGGAGGCGGTACCTAGCAGGACCCTGGGCCAGGGCAGCTGGGAGGAAGTCAGAGGGGCAGGACTCAGTACCCTGGGCTGGGAATCAGGAGGGGGGCTTGGGAGGGGGCACCAGCTCTGAGCTGAGCTCTGGGTAGGGGTGTTTGATGGGAAGAGGGGGCTGATGGTCAAAGAGGACAGGTCGGGAGAGGGGTTGCTGAGTAGGGCCCTGGGCCAGGGCAGCTAGGAGGAAGCCAGAGGGGCAGGACTCAGCACCCTGGGCGAGAAGCCAGGGCCTGGCTTGGCTCTGGTGCTGCAGCTGCCTCATCTGCTGCAGCTGCCTCATCTGCAAAGTGAAGGTGATTATTCCTGCACTGGATGTGGGGCTGTTGAGAGAACTCAAGGAGGTCAAGGGACAAACAGCCGGTGGGAGGGACCATCCTGACCACTGTAGGCAGGCCTGGTTCTGCTCCATCTGCCTCTGCTTCCAGCCTCCTGGTGATTGGCCAGGTCCTGGTGTTCCTGTCCCTGAGGGTCCAGCTGACTGGATGAGACGTGGCCTTTAGGCAAATGAGGCTGCTCCCAACCACCTGCCCCTTCTCCCCTGAGGCCACGGGTCACTGGAGCTGGCTTGATTTTCTCCAGGAATAGCTACAGCCTTTTAAAGCATGTGATTTGTTTTGTCTAAATGCACAACAGCTCTGGCCCTCTCTCCCCAGGATCCATGCTGCTCCCCCAGACCCACCACTCACCCTTCCCTTCGTAATCCTGACCCCCTCACCAGCTGTGTGACTTTGGGCAAGCACTTCACCTCTTTGAGCTTCAGGCTCCTTCCTTATCAAATGATAAGAATGTGTCTTGATTATTTGCACTCTCCTGTGGTCCTTAGACAAATGTTTCTTGGGAGTCCCCCATGTGCCAGGCCCTGGTCTGGGCATTGAGGACACAGATGTGGTCAGTGGAGACCAGGACTCTGCTCTCTCAAGTTTCCACTGTGGTGGGTTGTTGGGTGGCTGCAGTGGGGAGCTGGCAGGGAAGGTGTTTGCAATGGCCAAGAGCCAAGGCTATGCAGTGTGCATGGGTAACACACCCAAAGTCAGGGGCCGGTCGTCCATGGAGCCCATGCCAGGCTGGCTACAGAGCAGGCACATGACACACCTTGTAATGGACCCACCATGCGGATTCCATTACTTTGCCAACAAAGGTCCATCTAGTCAAGGCTATGGTTTTTCCAGTGGTCATGTATGGATGTGAGAGTTGGACTATGAAGAAAGCTGAGCGCCGAAGAATTGGTGCTTTTGAACTGTGGTGTTGGAGGAAAACTCTTGAGAGTCCCTTGGACAGCAAGGAGATCCAACCAGTCCATCCTAAAGGAAATCAGTCCTGAATATTCATTGGAAAGACTGATGTTGAAGCTGAAACTCCAATACTTTGGCCACCTGATGCGAAGAGCTCACGCATTTGAAAAGACCCTGATGCTGGGAAAGATTGAAGGCAGGAGAAGGGGATGACAGAAGATGAGATGGTTGGATGGCATCATTGCCTCAATGGACATGAGTTTGGGTAAACTCCGGGAGTTGGTGATGGACGGGGAGGCCTGGCGTGCTGCAGTCCATGGGGATGCAGAGTCGGACACGACTGAGTGACTGAACTGAACTGAACTGATGTGGATTTCTAGACCCACATGTGAGGTCACTTTCTAGTGCAGGGTCATCAGGCCTCAGCTCATGCTGGAGGCTGAGACCTTCTGGGTCCCCTTGTCTCCTTGGGTCCACAAAAGGGCTCACAGGCTATACAGGTGAGGATCACCTGGTCATGGAAAAGCACCTCTCAACTTCCCCGTCCTGAACTCTCTGTCACCCTGTCCACTAGCTCCAGAACACCCAGCACACTTACCTCGGGACTTGGGAGGTTTTTGAGCCAAAATTTTGTTATCAGAACATTCGGTTTTGCTCATCAACCCCCAGCCAGCTGTACACCCAGCACTTTCCTCCTCGTAGAAGATAACAGAATTTTTAATTATTATAATTATCACTTGAAATATTGCTTTACTACCACTGATAAATAAAATGAGATTTGGCTCCTCTTTGCCTGTCTTTCCCCTCAGCTTTAAATCTGACAAGGAGTTTTGTAACATGTCCAGAAACAAGAGTGGGTAAGAGAAAGCCCCTGGGGAGACTTTGTGTAAGAAAGAGTTTATAGTCGTGAGTGTGAATGTGGACGTGGAGACGTATCTGGGCGTGAGGGCCCCTCGTGTTTGCCTGAGTGTGCATGAGGGTGTGTGTGTGGGCGTGTGCTTGTGTGCATGCGCAGTGATGGGGGTGGGCAAGGGCAGGCGGCACCTGGGCAGGGGCAGGCGGCACCTGGGCAGGGGCAGGGCATGGGATGGCGAATCAAGTGAAGGTACTTGGGGATGGGTGATGGAGGCAGCTGCAAGTCTGTGCCTAGGGGTAACAACCAGTGTCTGGAGGAAGGTGGGCCCTGTGCCCACCTCCTAGTTGTTTATTTCCCTCTCCAAGTCTCTTTCTCTTCATCTCCAGCTAGGCACAGTGACTGCTCCTCCTGCATGGGACTGTTGGTTGTGGGAATCACGTGCGACGGGCTGTGAGTGCCCTGGGAGGGTAGGTTATGAGTTTCGGGGGCATGGTGAAGGAACAGCGTGATGACAGGTGGCGGCATGAGCACAGGTCATGAGGAGTCAGGTCCGAGGGTCCGGACAGCAGGGCCAAGGCATTAGACTCGCCTTAGCTGGGGGCCCAGAGGCCCTCCCTGGAGAGACCTGTCCATCTCCCAGGAGATAGTTTGTGGGCTCTGGCCAGGCCTTTTCTCCCACCCCCAGCACTCCCCAGTGGGCGCTTAGGACCACAGCAGGGACCATCAGCCCCAATGCTGGAGCCCACCCTCCAGGAACCTCAGCTCCAAGAGGGATGGGAAGTCACAGCCATTCCTGAGCACCTACTATCGCTCAACACCTGTGCCCGCCTCAGTTCCTAGTCTCCCAACAAGCTGCCACCGCCCTATTTTACAGAGAAGGAAACTGAGGCTCAGAAGAGTTAAGTGACTGGCCCAGAGCCACAAGCCAGAACGGCAAGAACAGGGGTCCGCGGGAGAACAGGGCCCACTCCTCCCCCATGGCTCCTCCACTGACCACCCACTCGGGGTCCTGGGGTGAGCCCTTGAGCCCCCTTCCCTCTAAATGTCAGGCTGGCAGGGAGAATACAAGGAGGGCAGGCACCCCCTCCCCAAAAGGGTGCAGATTCCACTGTGGGACTTTCCAGTAGGAACTCGGGGTGGTCCTCCCCTCCCCCTTAGCCTCACTCTCCTCACCTGTCATATGACCCTCCCTGGGGGGGAGGGGGGTCCACATGGAGACGGCGCAGTGCAGTGTCTACACGCAGGGTGCTGAGCCCAGCAGCCTGAATTCAGATCCCACCCTCGGCACCCACGAGCCGTGTGAAGTAAATCGCTTAACCACCAGTTTTCTTATCCGTAAAGTGGGAGGCCCTAATAAAATAATAGGTGTCTTGTAGAGGTGTCATGAAGATTAACAGAGTCAGGAGCCTTACAGCAGGGCCGGGTGCAAGGTAAATGCTCAATAAATGGGAGCATATCTTAATGTGATGATGGGTAATTACAAAGATTAAGCATAACAGGAATAGCTGACACTTAGATAGCACTTTGAAAAAAGGATATGATGTTGGTGAGCATTGCATTCAAGACAAACTCAGGGACTGTCACTGTCCCCATCTCTGCCTGCCCACCCCAAGCTGACCTCTCTCTGGGCCTCAGGGCAGCCTACCCACCAACCTTCTTTCGCAGGCCCCCACCCACACCCTCAGCCCTCAGAGCTCTGCCCACCTCCTCCCAGGACCTGCACTCTGAATCCTGGAAACAGAGCAGTTTCCATCTAATCATCCATCCATTCCTACTGCTCATCAGAGCCCGCCTCCCTGAGGTTTAATTATCCAGGCCTGCGGGGTCCCAGCTGCCTCCGTCTGCACCATTTCTGAGCCCAGAAGGCCCGCAACTGCACAGCTGTGCTGGATCACCTGGGCTGAATTCTCTCCCACTTCGGGAGAGGAAAGATGGGAGGAGATCGAGTCAGGGGTAGGTCTAGCTGGGCTGGGAATAGAGTAGCAGCTTGGCTCCCAAAGGCAGAATGTTTGCTTTGGAATGAAGCATTTAGATGATGGAATTCTGCCCCTGCCCTCCCCTCTGCTTTCAGATGGGGAAACTAAAGTCTAGAGAGAGCAAAAAACTTTCCCACCGTAACATAAAATGTCAGCTAAAAGCAGGGATTAGCACTTAGGTCACCTCCTCAGACCACTCTGACTGGGGGATTAAAAGACATTTATGGGAAAAGAAATGGATCCGTTTGCTGCTATGGGGGAGAAGACGAGGAAGGGAGGCCCCTAATCAAGGTGAGGAGGTTGGACTTTTGTTACATAGGCAGTTGGGAGTCGTGGATGGTTCTTGAGCAGGAGAGTGACATGGTCAGAGCTGGCTTCAGGACAGTCTCTGGAAGCAACACGGGGGCATGATGAGAGATGACGAGCCTGGAGACAGTAGTCCAGGAGGGCCAGTGATGAGGACTGACCAGAGAATAGTGATGTAACCCTAGCAACCACGGCTGTAGCACCTTCACACATTTCAGTGTACGTAACCTCAAAACGGACCCATTAATAACAGTCCCATTTTCCACAACTCTGAGGCGCAGAGAGGTGAAGTTACTCCCTGAGATTCACGCATGAATTAACCGGCAGACCCCAGGCTTGAGCCCCGTGCCTGCTGCTCCACGTAAGGGTGACATGTCTGAGACTGTGGCAGTGACGGTGGGGAGGAGGGACGCTGCCACACACACCTGACCTGAGGGGACAAAGTGACAGGGGAGCTGGCAGGGAGCTGGCAGGGAGGTGGCAGGGTTGGGTGAGCTTTAGAGGATCAACCTGGGAGTTAGTGCTTCCGAGAGGATGTTGAGGTGGAGCCTGGGTTTTGGGGGAAGATAGTGACCCCATTGGGCAGATGTGTGATAAGAGGCAGGCAACTCAAGGGGCGTTTATCTCCCTCCTCTCGTCACCCGTGTCTTTGGTTCATTTTGGTTTTGGTTTCGCTGGGTCTTCCTTGCTGCCCCCAGGTTTTCTCTAGCTGTGGCTGGTGGGGGTCACTCCCTAGTTGCGGGACACAGGCTCTAGGCACGCGGGCTCAGCTACGGTGTATCGGCTCAGTTGCCCTGAGGCATGTGGAATCTTCCCGAACCAGGGATTGAACCCATGTGCCCTGCAGTGGCAGGTGGATTCTTAACCACTGAACCACCGTCTAGTCAAGGCTATGGTTTTTCCCATAGTCATGTATGGATGTGAGAGTTGGACTATAAAGAAAGCTGAGCACCAAAAAATTGATGCTTTTGAACTGTGGTGTTGGAGAAGACTCTTGAGAGTCCCTTGGACTGCAAGGAAATCCAACCAGTCCATCCTAAAGGAGATCAGTCCTGAATATTCATTGGAAGGACTGATGCTGAAGCTGAAACTCCAATACTTTGGCCGTCTGATGCGAAGAACTGAGTCATTTGAAAAGACCCTAATATTGGGGAAGATGGAAGGCAGGAGGAGAAGGGGACGACAGAGGATGAGATGGTTGGATGGCATTACCGACTCAATGGACATGAGTTTGAGTAAACTCTGGAAGTTGGAGATGGACAGGGAGGCCTGTTGTTCTGCAGTCCATGGGGTCACAAAGAGTTGGACACGATTGAGCGACTGAACTGAACTAAACTGAACCACCAGGAAAGTTCCCCATACCAGTATCTTATAATCTGGAGAAAAAAAAAAAAGGTTTTAAATCAATCACTAAAGACTCCCAATTGTATGGGAGCACTTCACTGAGTTCCAAACTCTAAGTTTCACATCAGTGAGGTTAAGCTAGGGTGTGCTGTGGTAACAGATATGCCCCAGATCTCAGTGGCTTAAAACTAAATGGGCTTCTTCCTCACTCATGCCACCTGTCCTGCTTGGTTGGCTGGGCCTTCTGATCCATGTTATTTTTCCTCCTAGGCCCTGGATTCTGGGCCTAAATGGAGCACTTTTGGTCATTCCAGCAGAGAGAAAAAGGGACAGGGGAAATTGTGCACAGATTCTTAAATTCCCACCTGTACATGTTACTTTCAGTCACGTTTCATTGCATAAAGCAAGTCAACGGCTTCATTCGAGGGATGGTATGGGGCGGGAGGTAGGAGGGGGGTTCAAGGTGGGGAACGCATGTACACCCATGGTGGATTCATGTTGATTTATAGCAAAACCAATACAATATTGTAAAGTAATTAGACTCCAATTAAAATAACTTTATATTTAAAAAAATTTTTTTAAGTTCAAGTGGGCAGCCGAGTGCAATTCCAAATGTCTGGAACCTGTGTGTGTGTGTGTGTGTGTGTGTGTGTGTGTGTGTGTGCATGTGTTAGTTGCTCAGTCATGTCTGATTCTTTGTGACCATGTGGACTGTAGCCCACCAACTCCTCTGTCTATGGAATTATCCAGGTAAGAGTACTGGGGTTGGTAGCCATTCCCTTCTCTAGAGGATCTTCGCAATCCAGGGATCAAACCCAAGTCTCCTGCATTGCAGGCATATTCTTTACTGTCTGAGCCACCAGGGAAGCCCACACGTCTGGGAGGAGACCGGGAAAATTTGGTGCACTGTACCAAAGCCCACCTCGGCGTGTTTGATATCCCCTGTTGTGCATCTAAGAGGCAGCTGGAACCCAGCATATCCAAAATAGAACTTCCTCTTCCTCAAACCTGCCTACCCCAAGCCTTCCCTGAGCCTGCACACTGCACCTCCATCCACCAGTTCATCAGTCTGAGAACCTGAGAGTCACCCTTCCCATTACCTATGTCAAGTTCATCGTCCAGTTCTGTTGATTTGACCTCCACAGTGTGTCTGTGTTCCCCCTGGTTCTGCCCACCTGCACTGCGGGCACCCTGGTCGAGGGCCCCAGCTCCCCACTGGACACCTTCAGTGCTTCCACATCCCCCTACACCTTCATGCTCCGCTGTACTCCACTACCCACCACAGTGAGCATGGCCTCATAAAAACCTACACAGCTGGTAACTCTCCTGCTTGAAAACCTCCAGGGGCTTCTGCTGCTCTAGAATAACTTTCAGAGTCCTCACCGTGGCCATGAGGTTGTGCGTGAAATGACAGCCATTCCCACGGCCTCTGACAGCCCTGCAGCCCCTCATATACCACAGCTCAGCCACCCTGACCCCTGGATGATTCCAAGATGACGCCGTTCAGTTCAGTCGCTCAGTCGTGTCCGATTCTTTGCAACCCCATGAATCGCAGCACACCAACTCGCAGAGTTCACTCAGATTCACGTCCATCAAGTCAGTGATGCCATCCAGCCATCTCATCCTCGGTCGTCCCCTTCTCCTCCTGCCCCCAATCCTTTCCAACATCAGAGTCCTTTCCAGTGAGTCAACTCTTCGCATGAGGTGGCCAAAGTACTGGAGTTTCAGCTTTAGCATCATTCCTTCCAAAGAAATCCCAGGGCTGATCTCCTTCAGAATGGACTGGTTGGATCTCCTTGCAGTCCAAGGGACTCTCAAGAGTCTTCTCCAACACCACAGTTCAAAAGTCTCAATTCTTCGGCGCTCAGCCTTCTTCACAGTCCAACTCTCACATCCATACATGACCACAGGAAAAACCATAGCCTTGACTAGACGGACCTTAGTCGGCAAAGTAGTGTCTCTGCTTCTGAATATGTTATCTAGGTTGGTCATAACTTTTCTTCCAAGGAGTAAGCGTCTTTTAATTTCATGGCTGCAGTCACCATCAGCAGTGATTTTGGAGCCCCAAAAAATAAAGTCTGACACTGTTTCCACTGTTTCCCCATCTATTTCCATGCAGTGATGGGACCAGATGCCATGATCTTCGTTTTCTGAATGTTGAGCTTTAAGCCAACTTTTTCGCTCTCCTCTTTCACTTTCATCAAGAGGCTTTTGAGCTCCTCTTCACTTTCTGCCATAAGGGTGGTGTCATCTGCATATCTGAGGTTATTGATATTTCTCCTGGCAATCTTGATTCCAGCTTGTGTTTCTTCCAGTCCAGCATTTCTCATGATGTACTCTGCATATGGTCATCGTATTCACCATTCTGACACTTGGGATAACCTCTCATCTACAGATCTCAGCCTAAAGTCTGAAAGTCTTCCCAGACCCCCTGGAGAAAGAATCCCCCACCCTGGGCACTCTCTACCACATCATCCTGCTTTATTTATGTCACAGCCTGGGTTCAGTCCCTGGGTTGGGAAGATCCCCCTGGAGAAGGGAACAGCTCTCCACTCCAGATTCTGGCCTGGAGAATTCCATGAACTGTATAGTCCACAGGGTCGCAAAGAGTCAGACACAACTGGGCGACTTTCACTTTCACTTTCAGCCAGCACTTCAGCAGTTATCTTGCTTATTTGTGCATTGGGGTGGCTGCTGTTGTTTGCTCACCAAGTCCTGTCTGACTCTGCAACCCCGTGGTCTCCAGCCCACCAGGCTCCTCTGCCCATGGGATTTCCCAGGCAAGAATACTGGAGTGGGTTGCCATTTCCTTCTCCAGGAGATCTTCCCGGCCCAGAGATCAAACCCACATCTCCTGCACTGCAGGTGAGTTCTTGACCACTGAGCCACCAGAGAAGCCCTATTTGTTCACTGGTGTACTTATTATCAATTTCCTGTACAAGGATGCAAGCTCTGTGGGGCAGGAACTTTGTTTGGTGCCCTTGCTGCACCCAACCTACCCTGCATGGTGCCAGGCACAGAGTAGATGTTCCAGAAATACTTGGTGAGTGAATGAATGAGTGCATGGGCCAGAGCCCAGAGCTCCTGCCTCCAGGGCTGGGCTCTCCCTGTTCCACAGTAATCAGGAAGGAAGGGGTTTTAAACACTGTCAGGGTCCTGGCCCACCGGGTACCTCCAGGGCTGGAGGACACAGTGGGAGCCTGTCCTCACGTTCCCTGGACTCTTGGGAGCCCTTCCGCTCTTGACTAGGCCCCTCCCCTTGTCCAAGGGATCTGAGAGTCAGCAGGCAGCCTCCCCTCCATCTCCAGCCCCCCTTCCACATGTCTGCCAGGTCTGCGCAGAACCAGCCTGACCCCTGAGACTTCAGCAGACGCCACCCACCCCCAGCCTGTTATGAGGACTGAAGACAGGACGTCTAATGGGGGAGGCTTGGCCACTGCCTTCAGGGAGGCCTCAGGTGGTGGGGGAAGGGACAGTCCTGACTTCAGGAACCCTGTCTGAGGGGGAGACACACATTTCTCTCAGCAGCCACCAACCTGGGGACAGATTCAGAGACCTGCCTCAAGGAGCCTCCAGCCTCGTAGCGGCATCAAGACTTGTCCTAAGGAGACGCTAACTCCTCCTGAGGAGGACACGGCCCACCTTTGGAAGCCCGCTGTCAGCTGGGGGAGCCTAGTCCTCCCTGGTCAGGAGCCTCTAGAGAGTCTGGGAACTACTGAGGAGACCCTCTCCCTGCAAACTCACAGAGACGTGAGCTCACTGAGTCAATTCCTAGGCAGGCTGATAAGTCTGGGGTCCCCAAGGAGGAGAAAGGGGTCTAGGGCTCTCCAAGCAGAGATAGGGGTCTGGAATTCTCAAGGAGGAGGAAAGGACAAATGTCTTTCTTTTTTTCTCCTCTACATTCCTTAGTCTTCAGTTCGATTCAGTTCAGTCGCTCAGTCGTGTCCAACTCTTTGCGACCCCATGAATCACAGCACGCCAGGCCTCCCTGTCCACCACCAACTCCCGGAGTTTACTCACACTCATGGCCATTGAGTCAGTGATGCCATCCAACCATCTCATCCTCTGTCATCCCCTTCTCCTCCTGCCTTCAATCTTTCCCAGCATCAGGGTCTTTCCCAATGAGTCAGCTCTTCGCATCAAGTAGCCAAAGTATTGGAGTTTCAGCTTCAACATCAGTCCTTCCAATGAATATTCAGGACTGATTTCCTTTAGAATGGACTGGTTGGATCTCCCTGCAGTCTTAAGGGACTCTCAAGAGTCTTCTCCAACACCACAGTTCAAAAGCACCAATTCTTCAGCGCTCAGCTTTCTTTATACTCCAACTCTCACATCCATACATGACTACTGGAAAAACCATTGACTAGATGGACCTTTGTTGGCAAAGTAATGTCTCTGCTTTTTAAAATGCTCTCTAGGTTGGTCGGAACTTTTCTTCCAAGGAGCAAGTGTCTTTTAATTTCATGGCTGCAGTCACCATCAGCAGTAATTTTGGAGCCCCCAAAAATAAAGTCTGCCACTGTTTCCACTGTTTCCCCATCTATTTCCCATGAAGTGATGGGACCGGATGCCATGATCTTAATTTTCTGAATGTTGAACTTTAAGCCAACTTTTTCCCTTCCTGAAAACCTTCAGGAAGTTTCTCCTTCCTGAAAACCTTCTGGCTAATCCTGTTATCTTAAAATGTATATTGTGGGAGTGAGCCTGGGAAGACCTGTTCAACCTTGAGACATTCTTTTGATTTATTGTAATAACCAATTGAAAAAGTATAAAATTCCCTTTACTAAGACTAGCGAGGGAGGCATTCTCTGTCCCTCTCCGATGTCTATGTCAGAAACATTCTCTGTCCCTTTTCACTTTAATAAAACTCTGCTATACAAAAGCTCTTGAGTGATCAAGCCTGGTCGCTGGTCCTGAAGTTAAATCTTCTTCAGAGATCATGAATCTGACACCGTTCACCATAAGCTATCACCACCTTGTCCCAACAGAGACCCCCAGTGAAGTGGGCCCTCTCACTGGTGGGCCCTCTGCCTGAAGCAGAGGGGCAGCTGGAGGAGGTGGGGACTACCTTCCCCAGATGAGTGGACCCTGGATCAGCTCTGCCAAGACCACTCTCTACTGGGAGACCAGACTCTCAGGATCCTCCCCAGCCCGGCGGGTGGGAGCCTCACTGTGCCTCCCCCGACCCCCTGCATCCTGGGTCATCACAGTCGGGCCTTGCCCTTCTCTCACCTCCCCGCCCCCTAGCCTCCCCACTTTCCCCCTTCACCCCTGGTTCCTGATCCTACAGTTGCAGAAACAGAAACTTGGCTAATTTCTTGGTCCCATAAATCGCCCAATGGGAAGGCCAGGTGGGCAGCTCCAGCTCCACTCCATCACCCACCCTAATGCATCTTCTGACACTTTCAATTTATTTTTCTATTCCTTTGCCATCAGAAATGATGATTAAATTTCCAGCGTAAATACTGCTTTACCAAACTGAATTAATCACAGGAGAGGAGGAGCAGACAGGCAAGCAGCACCATCAGAGCACCTCACGCATTAACCCTTCCTCCCAACTGAGGCCACACCGGGAGGGCAGGGTCTCAAGCCTGCCTGGGGTCACCTGACCCAGACCCCTTTGCCCTCTTGCAGTCGTTCTCCACTGGGGGTCTGGGAGGCTTGCCCAAGGTCACCCTCCCCGTCAGGACAGGGAGAGTCAGGACACCAGTCCCTCATCCCTGCACCTAACCCCTTCCTGACCCAATTCCAGCCCAGAAAGAGGACCTCGGTATAGGGAGTATCTAGGATCTGTCATTTTTCAAGCCACATACAGGGCCAGGGTTCCTGCAGCGTGAGGGTGGGGGCCAGCTTGGTCCCAGAGCCTGGGCTGACAGGAGTCCTGCAGGGATGGGTGGGGGCAGCTTGCTGTCCCCTCGCCCACAACCACCACCATGCCCCCGCCATGCCATAGCCGCTCGTCAATCCAGCCAACAGCTGCATGTGACAGGCCTCCCCTGCTGTCCACCTCCCACCTCCACCCCAGCCCAGCCATCCCTCCTGGGACCCCCATGGCCTCCCCACTGATCTCCCCACTTCGACCCCTGTTCCCCATCCGCCATCCTTCCACAGAGTCATCGGCTCCGAACACCACCCCATCATTTCCTGGCTGGAAACCCTTCCCTGCGTCCCTCTGCTTCAGATCAGGTCCCCTCCCTTCACGGCCATGGATATGAGAGGGCCTGACTCCTTCTCCCTCAGGTGGTTCCTCCACCTGGAGGGCCCTCTCCTTCCTCACATCAAATTAGGTGTCATCTCCTCAGAGAACCTTCACTGACCACCATCTCCCATCTAAATGAGGTTTTATCCTCTATAGTTCTATATCTTTTCCTCAGAGTACATAACACAAATGATAATCATGTATTTATTTGTGGGTTTATTTGTTTAATAGACACTTTAGGGAAGGGAATTTTTATTGAGCAGAGTTCCATGTGCCATATATTGTTGGTTATCCATTTTTAATATAGCAGAGTGTGCATGTCCATTCCAAACTCAGTAACTATCCAGGGAAGGGATTTTTTTCTGAGTCACTCAGCACTGCAGCTGAAGCCCCTAGAACCTGCGCTGGGATGTAGCAGATGATCCGTGCAGACTTTTGGCTCATGATGACAGATGATCCCCCATCTCTGAGCTCCTTCTCCCTGGGGTTGAGGGTTCAGACCCACGCACAGTTCAGTTCAGTCGCTCAGTTGTGTCCAACTCTTTGCAACCCCATGGACTGCAGCACGCCAGGCTTCCCTGTCCATCACCAACTCCCGGAGTTTACTCAAACTCATGTCCCTTGAGTTGGTGATGCCATCCAACCATCTCATCCTCTCATCCCCTTCTCCTCCTGCCCTCTATCTTTTCCAGCATCAGGGTCTTTTCAAATAAGTCAGTTCTTTGCATATTGGAGTTTCAGCTTCAACATCAGTCCTTCCAATGAATATTCAGGACTGATTTCCTTTTGGATCTCCTTGCCGTACAAGGGATTCTCAAGAGTCTTCTCCAACACCACAGTTCAAAAGCATCAATTCTTTGGTGCTCAGCTTTCTGTACAATCCAGCTCTCACATCCATACATGACTACTGGAAAAACCATAGTTTTGACTAGACAAACCTTTGTCAGTAATGTCTCTGCTTTTTAATATGCTGTCTAGGTTGGTCATAGCTTTTCTTCCAAGGAGCAAGCGTCTTTTAATTTCATGGCTGCAGTCACCATCTGCAGTGATTTTAGAGCCCAAGAAAATAAAGTATCTGTTTCCTTTGTTTCCCCATCTATTTGCCATGAAGTGGACCAGATGCCTATCTTAGCTTTCTGAATGTTGAGTTTTAAGCCGACTTTTTCACTTTCCTCTTTCACTTTTTCTTGCCTCTTTCACCCACACACAGATGGGGGAAACTTCAGGCAGAGAAGCTCCCTAAAGGAGGTACAGAGTAGGAGCTCCTGGGCAAGTTCAGGAAGCTTCTTGAAGGAAGCCTCTCCCGCTTCTGACCCTCTTTTTGCTCTGTCTCCTCGCCAGCCCCCTGCCCAATTTTGTACCATAGGTGCCCTCTGCCCTGACGGAAGGGCCCCCCACTGCACTCCATTATTCAGCCAGGCTTGGGCAGGAAGGAGGAAAGTCAGCAGTGGCCCTCCTGCAGGAAGTGAGCCTGGAAAGCAGTGGGGGTTCCACAGGAAGCCTGCGACTCCGGGCTCCTTCCTGCCCTGACATGAGATGGAGCAGGCGCCTGTGAACCTCAAGGCACCATGTCGCCCCAAAGCAGGTGGCCATCTTTCTTGAGGCCTTGGTCTCATCACTTGTAAACTGCAAAGAACTTCTCAGAGGCACCTTCCCAGCCCACCTGGGCCCCAGTCAGTCCTGCACAGGGGGAGAACAGGCTGCTGGCAGAGGGGTGGCCATGCACTCATGGGAAAGCCAAAGTCAGCCCCTTCCCCTCCCAGAGCACTGAGCTCTGAGCCCTGGTTCAAAGCAACCCCACATCCTTTCCCGCCGCTTCCTTTCATCTTCAAAGCAGCCTTGCAGCTGGAACCCCTGGTGAGGGTGATGCTGTTTACTCCTGAAAAAGAGGCCCAGAGGGGGAGGTGACAAGCCCAGGGTCACACAGCTATTAGCGGTGGACCTGGGACCTGCAATCCCTCCTCTGATTCACCCGCATCCTTCCCCTTCTCCCTCCTCCCCAGCTCTGTCTATGGTTGAAGACCAGGCTCTGGCTTTCAAAGTCCCTGAGCATTTCCTGCCCTCTGGCCACCCTGCAGGGCCCTCTGCCTGCCCACTAGCCTGCCTCTCAGACTGAGCAGCTCCTCCCCAGGAACTGCCCTCCCTACCACCAGCCTATGAAGTGACTGAGATCATAGTAGATTCCCCCAGAAGAGCTGTCTCCCTGGCAAAGCTCACAGAGAGGAAACATAGACTTATATGCCAGTTCTTCTGGTATGAGTTAAGGACAGTGAAAGTGTTAGTTGCTCAGTCGCATCCGATTCTTTGTGACCCCATGGACTGTAGCCCACCAGGCTCCTCTGTCCATGGAATTCTCCAGGCAAGAATACTGGACTGGGTAAGCCGTTCCTTTCTCCAGCGGATCTTCCTGACCCAGGAATTAAACCCGGGTTTAATGATCTCCTGCATTGCAGGTGGATACCATCTGAGCCACCAGGAAAGCCCATGAGTTAAGGAATGTTTGAGTTAAGGAATGTTTTTCTTAAATTCATTCACTCACCCACCCATCCACCCAGCCTCCCATCCACCCATCCTCTGATGAGCAGCTCCCAAGGGCCAGCACTGATCTAGACGCTGGAGTGCATCAGCGGACTGAAGAGATGGGCACACAACAGGCTGTCGGGACACAAGAGCTGTATCACCGTCACTGTTATGCTTTGGTTATTATTGTCTGAAGACGCCCCCGGCTCTGAGGTCTCAGAAGCCATCAGCTTGAAGGGTGTGGGGTAAGCACTTCCTCCCCTGGGTGAAGCCGCTCCTCTTTGGCTGCCAGGAGCCACGGAGACCCCTGAGCTCCCACAGGAGGGGATTGCACCCAGGCACGGGGTCAATCCCTCCCCATCCCCTATCCTTGCAGAGGAGGCAGGTGGCTCCTGCTGACAGGCATGGCACCAGGAATCTGGGGAAGGTTTAATTAACTGTGACAATTGACACCTTTGCCAGATGTCTGCTGTGAGACTCCGGCTCTGATGATAAAAGGTTCAGATAATTCTGTTGGAGCAGCACTTTCCAAGCCGTATGTTTTTCATCTGGGTCACCAGGAAACTCGGCTTGTTTTTGAGGGCACCGCCCAGAGAGGGCTGGCTAGTCTCTTGCTTCCCCTGCTGGAGGGTCACAGAGAGTGCGGGGGCAGACGGGGCTGGACAGCAAATGGGCACGTCCACCAGGAGAGCCACACCCTCCCAGGGCCTCAGGGCAGTTTCGTTCAATAACTCCCTCACCTCCATCTTGTTTTTCTCAAGGTCTGCACAGCCACATAACTGTGGGATAGGGGGACTTCACCAGTTNCAGACGGGGCTGGACAGCAAATGGGCACGTCCACCAGGAGAGCCACACCCTCCCAGGGCCTCAGGGCAGTTTCGTTCAATAACTCCCTCACCTCCATCTTGTTTTTCTCAAGGTCTGCACAGCCACATAACTGTGGGATAGGGGGACTTCACCAGTTTACCATCCCCCTTCACTTTCCTCCTGCCCCATCACAGGCAGATCTTGGTGTGTTTGTTTCTG
>SJYT01042632.1:20266-148388 GCA_006410635.1 Cephalophus harveyi
GCTTCCTGACCTGCATATAGGTTTCTCAAGAGGCAGGTCAGGTGGTCTGGTATTCCCATCTCTTTCAGAATTTTCCACAGTTTATTGTGATCCACACAGTCAAAGGCTTTGGCATAGTCAATAAAGCAGAAGTAGATGTTTTTCTGGAACTCTCTTGCTTTTTCCATGATCCAGCGGATGTTGGCAAAATACGGTTATCTGATATAAAATTCCAGTCTGGAATTCTTCTTCTCAAATTATAGAGCTCCATCTCTGGACAGGCCCTTGGAGACCGCCTGACTGTAGCCCTCTAGAGCCATGCTGTGTTCTGTTTAAGTAAAGTGAAGTGAAAGTCACTCAGTCGTGTCTGACTCTTGGCAACCCTATGGACTATACAGTTCATGGGATTCTCCAGGCCCTTCTCCAGGGGATCTTCCCAACCCAGGAATCAAACCCCGGTCTCCTGCATTGCAGGCGGATTCCTCACCAACAGAGCCACTAGGGAAGCCCAAGAATACTGGAGCAGGTAGCCTCTCCTTTTTCACTAGCTTCCCAGTTACCTGTGTCACACCACCTGGGCTGTTACCCTCAGTCTAAGAAGAAACAGTGGAGAGGGTTTGTCAACTGAAAAAAAATCAGCATCTCACAACATAAGAGCAGTGAGTTTCAGCTTTATTCAGGGACCCTATGAAGGAAAGCTATGGCCAATGTAGACAACATATTAAAAAGCAGAGATACGACTTTGCCAGCAAAGGTCCGTCTAGGCAAAGCTATGGTTTCCTGTAGTCATGTATGAATATTAGAGTTGGACCATAAAGAAGGCTGAACACCGAAGAATTGATGGTTTCGAATTGTGGTGTTGGAGAAGACTCTTGAGAATCCCTTGGACAGCAAGGAGATTAGACCAGTCAATCTTAAAGGAAATCAGTCCTGAATATTCTTTGGAAGGACTGATGCGAAGCTGAAGCTCCAGTACTTTGGCCACCTGATGCAAAAAGCCAACTCACTGGAAAAGACCCCGATGCTAGGAAAGACTGAAGGCAGGAGGAAAGGGGGAGACAGAGGATGAGATGGCTGAATGGCATCAGTGACTCAATGGACATGAGTTTGAGCAAACTCTAGGAGATGGTGAAGGACTGGGAAGCCTGGCATGCTGCAGTCCGTGGAGTCCCAGAGTCAGAACGACTGAGTGACTGAACAACAGCAATGTGAGGATTATAGCCAGGAAGACAGCCTCTGAGGTCTGAGGAACTGCTCCAAAGAGGTAAGGGAGGAGCCAGGATACATATGAATTTGTTGTTGGGATTTACATGTGGTCATACATGAAAGTGAAAGTGAAGTCGCTTAGCCATGTCTGACTCTTTGCGACCCCATGGACTGTAGCCTACCAAGCTCCTCTGTCCATGAGATTTTTCCAGGCAATAGTACTGGAGTGGATTGCCATTTCCTTCTCCAGAGGATCTTCCTGACCCAGGGATCGAACCTGGGTCTCCTGCATTGTAGACAGATGCTTTACCGTCTGAGAAAAGATTAATGCCAGTCACACACCCACAGACACAGACACAAACTCAGCTCAAGTTAATGATTTTAGTGCTTTTCAGTGTAAGGGAAGATCCAGGATGTCTGGGCCACTGGAATAATTCTTCCTTTGGTTTGCATCTTAACTGTCTGGGGGCTGTTTATCTGAAACAGAATGCTTCGTGCTGAATGCTTTTCCATCCTGAATTCCCCTCAGGTAGCACTGACAGTGAATTGCTGTGGGTTCCAACTTAATCCTTGTAGAGCTGGGATGTCAGGCAACATTCTTTGTTCACAGATTTGAGTGAGTGACTGGAGGCAGCTGCCTGAGCTTGAAGCCAGGTCTGCCTCTTAGCTAACTGAATGATTTGCGGTGACTGAGTTTGCCTCCCTCTACCTCATATCCCCCTCTGTAAATCGACCTCATGGTTTGTAATGAGATGCAATGTTAAGGAGTATATACTGTCTTAACGGTACCTGGCGCATAGAAAGCGCTCACTAAGGGTTTGCTGTTATAGTTATTATTCTTTTCCAATTTGCGTGAAAATTAACATATGAATATTAAAATTACTAAAGGAAAAAAGAAAGTTCTCCTGGAGGTACTGCCTGAAATCACTGCTGGCACAGGTACCATTTTGGAGAGAAATGTTGACTGGTCCAATCACATCCTTTTTACAGATGGGGAATGGGGTGGGGTCTGTGGGGGTGGAGGGCCTCTCCGGAGGCTGGTGATGCAGAGGCTCGGTCCTCTGAAGCAGATGGCTCCACCACGTCTCCCCAGGACCCTGATCTCTCGGTTCTGCTCAACACACGTGGTCAGCCTTTAACTCCTTGTCTTTCTTCTAGAGCATGCCGCGGCAGCCCCTGTGGGGTGGAACTTCCTTTCTTCCCATACATAGAGCTGACTCTCCAACCCCAGACTCTCTTCCTCTGAAACCCAGTCCTCTCTGAGTGGTGGAATGCAGCCAGACCGGGTTTCAGTCCCATTTCAGCACCTCCTGTCTGGAGGCCTTAGGCGAGTCACTAAAGCTCTGTTTCCCCATCAGCAGGCTGGCCCCACTGACAGCCCAGGTCAAGCCCTGGCTCTGGGTGTGCCCAGAGGACCCACAGAGAGGGCAAACTTCTGTCTTAGCCTGGCTGGGGCACCAGCTTCGCACCCATCTGCATCTCAGCTTTCTGCAGGACTTTGCCCTCAGGAAACCTCCACTGGCTGCCGGCCCCAGACCCCAGGCCCTTCTGTTCAGGGTTCTCCTGGAGTGGGTGTGTCCTGGTACATTTGCCAGGGAGACTGAAACCCCTGGAGGGCAGGGGCTGCTTTGAAATCTCGCATTCTGACAGTGGTGGAAGAGCCTTACAGATGACCTAGCTCCAGCTAGTGAACTGGTAACTCACTGGCTGCAGGCAAGCAGCAGATGTGTTATTTTGATGTGGGGTGAGTTGTAAATAATTAGTTACTGACGTCTGCAAGTCAGAAAGGATTTGGCAAACAAAACTCAGGATTTCTGGCTTCTCCGGAATATTCTGGAAGACAACACCAGGTCAGCATGCTTACATGGCAACGATCAGCCTTGGCCCTCTTTAACTTAGGGCACCAACCTGGGACCCTCCAAGCCCGATACACGGCAAACCCCGATCAAGCCTAGCCCTCATTTTTGAGAGAAAGATGTGGCTTGCCCTGGATCCCGTCTTAGTAGGGGATAAGGTGTGGGCTGGGATCCAATCTTGGGCCTCTCTCTCAGATCTGGACTCAGGTCACTGCCTCCAGCCACCTTACTGCTCTCGCTGCACTAGTGTCTAAAGGCAGACGTCTGGGCTCAAGTCCTGGCTTCAACCTTGCACTAATTGGCTTAACTTCTGGTGTCTGATTTCTCTTGTACAAAATGGGAGGCTCCCAGTACCAACATCAGAGTTGTTATGACCGTGAAACTTGCAAAATGCTCACATGATGCCTGATACATCGTACGTGTACATGTTAATGATCACGATTACTATTTCAAAAAATGTGGCAATTGCATTTAAAAACACAGTTATCCTGAACACTTCCTGATACCAAAATACACGTCGTTTCTGAAGGCAGAATTTTGTCATCACTTCCCCCTAAACAATCAATGAGCAGGGATTTTTAGTCACCTGCTTTATGCCCAGTGCTGTGAGGGACACAAGCAGAAAAGACCCAGGGGCTATCCCCAGAGAAAAGTGTGAGGAAGAGGTGGGTGGGTGGCAGGACCCAGATGCATCATGGGCCAAAGCAGATGCAGAGCTGCAGGTGGAAGGGAGGGAGCAGTGGCTGGGGCTGGATGGAAAGGCAAGGTTCCCAGCCTGCATTGGCCACGGCAGGTAACTCACTGGCTGCAAAACAGAGGCAGTCTTGCCCCAGAGGATCAGTGGAGTGGAGGAGGGAAAAGACCTCTTTCAAAAGCCAGCAGTTCATCGGAGCTTCTTAGCGGCTCACTGTACTGTCCAAGAAGATCCAGAAATAGGTGCTGGTTGCTCACTCCCACCTGAGACCAGAACCTGTTATAAGGCAGGCAGAATCTCATTGAAAAAAAGCTGACCCACATCAGCTCAGGTAGAGTTCTGCCTAGGATGAGTGAAACACTTTGGAAGGAAAGAAAAGATGGAGCATTGATATTCCAAGACCAAGGCTATTAGCTGCTTCCCACCAGCCACTCTCCCTTCTTTCATTATTACCAAGACTAGATTTTTGTTTGGACAAATGGCCACTGAGCTAAAGGACTACATTTTCCAACTTCCTTTGTAGCTGGACATGGCTCTTGAATTAAGACCAGGCCAATGAGGTTGTAGGGGCTTCCCTTGTAGCTCAGTCAGTAAAGAATCTGCCTGCAGTGCAGGAGACCTGGGTTCCATCCCTGGGGTGGGAAGATCTCCTGGAGAAAGAAATGGCAACCCACTCCAGTATCCTTGCCTGGAAAATCTCATGGACAGAGGAGCCTGGTGGGATGCAGTCCATAGGGTCGCAAAGAGCCGGGCATGACTGAGCGGCTAACACTAACACTAATGAGGGTGTAAGAGACTGAAAAAATCTCCTTAAAGGGAATGTGCTCTTTTGTTCTTCCTCCATCCTGCTGTCTGGAATTTAGATGTGATAGCCAGAATGCCAGCAGCCATTTTGCACAAATGGGAGATGGTGTTGGGGCTAGACGGAGACTAGACCCCCTCTCATGCATAGAACTGCCATACCAACCCTGTTCTGCCCCCTGCTGGACTATTTTGCCTTTTTTTTTTTTTTAACTTTTATTTTGTATTGGGATATAGCTGATTAACAATGTTTTGATAGTTTCAGGTGAACAGTGAAGGCATTCGCCCATGCCATTTTGCTTGTTTAATGTTGTTATCAATAAGCTTCTACATTGTTTAAGCCACTCTTATTTTTTAGAAATAGCAAAACACTGGCTAATTGGGCAGAGATATATGTTCAAGAATATGCACTGACCAGTGATGGTAAGCAAAAACTAATGAATACATTGATCTCATTTGCTATTAATGCCCTGACTCAGAAACTCAGGTCCTGCCTCAATTAGGATCTGATCAAAAACCAAAATCAAATGAAATGAGTTGTTGAGACACACCTTAAAGAGATACCAAAAGGAACAGGTTAGGAGTAAATGTGGGGCGAAGGTCTTCCAGAAAAAAATGCAGGGAAAGAGAGAGAGACACGGAGGAAGGGAGCGGTAACTCTCACTATGGAATCTGATAGCAAAAATCAAAAGTGTAAACTGAGACTCAGTTTATATTGATAAAGACTGATTCATAATGGAGTCAAAACAGTAGTGAATATCTGTATTCTGAATAACTTTCTCCAGAAGCCTCAGACATGCGAGGAGAGACGGACAGAAGAATAGTAAATGGTGGGGTTTTGACTCACTGTTTCAGGCCTTGAGAGCAGAAGGTATAAAATAAGCAGGGATATAGAGGAGGCAATAAGTGGTATGCCTATTAAGGAGGAATAAGTAAATAATTAAAGGGAGGAGGGGAATTGGCAGAAGATGGTTACCTTTTATCACCTGAACAGCTATAAAACTATGAGGTCAGCAAGCTGGCCAGTTACACATTTACAAATAAGTAGTTTTCCTACATAGAACCAGTAAGAACATAAGATAGGGTAGTCATTTGGGAAAAATAAATAAAGCTGAATCTCTTTCTTATCTCTTACCCAGTCCCTGCCCCATCAAAAGAAAATCAATTTCAGCTGTATCAAATGTGTGAATACTTTTTAAATTAAAAACATCATAAAAATACTCCAAAGGACATATACACAGAAGGTACAGCTTGTGCAAAGGTCCTGGGGCAGGCACGAGCCTAGGCCAGTGTGGCTGAAACAGTGGGCTTAATGGGGAGCAGAGGGCAGACAGGGGAGGTAAGGAGCCTGAATTTTATTTACGTGCAATGGGTCCCATGCACTGAGAGCCCCAGGCCCCATGGCCCACAGAGATGAGTTCTCTGGGTCCTGAGGCAGGCACAAATGCAGCTGTATAGTCTGAGGGAAGTGATCTGGCTCTACAAGTCTCTATTTGGAAAAAAAAGTCACTGTGGCGTTATGGCCCAGCATGACCCATCTCCTTTACGGCTCCCCTGCCTTGGCTTATTCCCAGCCAGCCACACTAAGTGCCATGTGCTCCTGGAGCCATCAGTGGCAGTGGACGGCGGATGTCCTGGACAGAGGTACCTGCCAATGCAGAGGCTGGGTGGCTTCAGAGATCTCAGGAGTGGCTCAAAGAGTGCTGGGGATACTGTTTAAAAGTGCGTATCTCTGTTATCTGTTTTACAGTGGCTTTGCAGTTCTTGTTCATTCGTTTACCCGGTATTCACTGGATACTTGCTATGTGCTGGACACAATCTCTGCTCTCAGGAGAGTGTGGGATGAAACAGTCCTTAAGCAAAGTAGGAGCATCGAGCTAGTCAACTGCTGATAAGGGCTGTGGGGGAAGGAGCTGTCAGGAGGAGCAGGCAGTCGGGGAGGGCAGCTGGCAGAGGGGGCCTGAAGGAAGCCTGGGAGTGAGCCATGTCAGGGGAAAGAGTAGTGGGGGGAGGGGACAGCAAGTGCAAAGGCCCTGGGGTGGGGCCTCACTTGTCCTCCCAGCCAGAAACAGGTCTTGGTGTGGAAAGCACAGCCAGGAGTCTGATGTGGCTATCGCAGGTCCCATGGGGAGGAACTGGCAAGGTCACGTGGGGCCCTGAAGGCAAGACTTGGAGGTTTTCTCTGAGTCAGAAATCTCTACTGCTGGGCCAGCTCTAATTTCATTTTAGATAGAATCATGCTGGCTGTTGTGAGGGGAATAATGGAGAACCAGGGTGGAATCAGGGACGAAACCTGTTAACCCCTTAGAAAGCTGGTGCAGTTGTCAAGGGGGAAAAGATAAAAACAGTGCCAGTAGTAACAACTACAACAATGGCCGCCGTTTCTTACTGCCCGTCTCCCCAGGCCCAGCGTTAAGCACTTTACACACGTTATCCGGCAAATCATCTCAACAATCCTGGAATAAGCGTGATGATTGTCTCCATTTAATACAACAGATGAGGAAACCGAGGCTCAGAGAGGGAAAGTCATTTGCTGAGGTCACACAGCTGGTCATCTGGGAGCTGAGGTTTGAGCCCAGGTATATCTGTGGACCCAGCCCTCTTAAGCAGCGTGAGGAGGGCCCTGGAAGGGAGGGAGTTAGAGAGCAGCTTCAGGGGCCAAGCTGAGCAGGATCCCTTTCCACTCACCTCCAGCCTCCCCCAGCACTTGGGCTGGAAAAGGGAGAGACATGCGATCCAGGCCCTGGAGAACCTGGGAGAGACTCCAAACACATCTGTTTCCCAGGCCCTTTGGTGACTGCGGGAAACCAGAAGCCTAAGGCTTTGAATGAGACCCTTGACATTCTCCTACAGCAGGTGGGCAAACAGACAGCGAAGCCAGAAGGACAGCCTCAGACAAAGGTGTCTCCTTCCTTCAGATTCTTGCATAAAAAGCTGTGCCCTGGGCCCAAGGGAGTGAAGGGAGTAGGGGTGAGGGGCCAGCACACCCCCACTGGCAGGAAGGGCCTTGTCTAGCCTTGACCATCAGAGCCCAAGCCTCTAAGCTTGCACTGACCTGCTCTCTGCTTTTATGGCATCACCGGGCATCAGCTCAGGGACGGGAGTTTATCTGTGTCTATCTGTCGAGTGCCACTTTCTTCCATGCGAGCCTGGCATTGTCCTCTCTCCCAGTGACCAGATGGCCACCTGGTTTGCGAAAGGCCAGGTCCCCCAACCGAGCCTGCCTCAGCCGTGGGGGTTAAGTCAGCCAGGGCTGCTCGGACAGTGCCAGCTGACAGCATAGTTGCTGGCCACACACTGCTCCCAGACAAGGGTCAGTCAATATTACCCCAGGTTCCAGACTCCTAGTAAGACTAGAGGGGTGAGGATGTGGTCCGGGCAGGAGTGAGTTGGTATTGAGTGAACAGAACAGGGAGACAGAGACGGTTAAAAAAACACTTAGAGGAAGTGGTGGCGACAAAAAGAGAGACTGAGACACAGAGGGAAAGAAAGAATCAAAAGCTAGAGGCAGAAGCTGGCGGAAAGAAAGACAGAGGCAGGCCAAAGGGAGAGGTTGCAGAGAGCAGGAGGTGGAGGCAGGGGAGAGGCCCGGGCGTGCTGGAGGCCTGGCCCAGGTCAGCCACCGCCCTGGCGCCCCGTGTCCACGTGCACCCAGAGGCCTGCACTTGTCCTCTCCACCGGCTCCCCGGAGCCTCATCCCATCTCTGCGTTCCTGTCTCGCAGACGTGGGGGAACCAGGCCCAGGGAGGAAGCAGTGCTTGCCTGCGGCCTGTCTACCCCCTGCTCAGCCAGGCTTGTGCTTACCGGCTGTGCCTTGTCAAGCCAGCTGCTCGCGCTCTCTGGGTCTTGGTGTCTCCAAAGGGTCTAAAGATGCCCGGGCTTTAAGGGCTTTGCTTCAGGAAGGAAGTGAGAAGATAATGGGAGCGCAGCCAGCCAATGTGGACCATGAGTTCCCTTCCTCCCTCACCCCTCTCCCAAGCCCTGGAAGGGCTTCAGGCCTCCCACGGGGCTGACCTTGGCTGGGTTCCCCTCCCCTCAGTGCCCATCCCAGCCTCCGGTCCCGGTGCCAGGCAGGGGAGACTCCGGCCCCCACCTGGCAGGAGCAGCTGTCTAGATGTCCCAGTGGTGTGGAGATGCAGCCGCGCAGAGGTCTGTAGGGGCCCACCCGTTTGGCCTGGGGAGGGGGTGGGTCTGGAGTCCACCCAGCCGGCTCAGGTTGCCCCAACTCCAACCGGACGAACTCCAACAGGGGAGGAGGCCCTTCTTCCCTCCTATCCCTTGGCCTCTGAGCCAGCAGCTGAAATTAGGGGAAAGGCCGTGGGGCACCCGCGTCCCCAGACTAGTGCCCCCACCTCGGTGCCCAGTGATCTTTGCCAGTGACTGGCCCCTGGTACTTGCTGCTCTGCCCTTAGCAGACCTGAGCTGCCTGCCAGGCTCTGCTGGCTTACCTGCTGGTCCTGTTCTCAGGCGGCTCTGCATGGGAGGGGCCAGAGGCAGCCGGGTTAGTATAGGCTCTGGCCTCACCTTAGGGTCAGCAGTGGTGCTGGAGAAGACTCTTGAGAGTCCCTTGGACAGCAAGGAGATCAAACCAGTCAATCCTAAAGGAAATCAACCCTGACTATTCTTTGGAAGGACTGATGCTGAAGCTGAATCTCCAATATTTTGGCCACCTGATATGAAGAGCCGACTCATTAGAAAAGACCCTGATACTGGGAAAGATTGAAGCTGGAGGAGAAGAGGGCAACAGAGGATGAGATGGTTGGATGGCATCATCGGTTCAATGGACATGAACTTGGGCAAACTCCAGAAGATGGTGAAGGACAGAGAAGTCTGGCGTGCTGCAGTCCACAGGGTCGCAAAGAGTCGGACACAACTGAGTGACTGAGCAACAACACATTCCCTACAAGCAGGAATAGCACTCCCTGAAGCAGAAATTCTTGGCTCAAATACCAGTGCTTAAGGGTGACACCTAGAAAGTGGGGATAATAATAGTGTCCTCCTTGTGGAACAGAAGTCCTAACATCCAGGGTGTGCTGAGAGGACTCTGTGCCATGCCCTGAGCCTGACATGGGTTAATATGTTTAATCTCCACCACAGGCTTTTGAGGAGATATGACTATTCTCCCTCTACAGATAAGGCAACCAAGGCCCAGAGAGGTCAAGAGTCTGGCTGAGCCGGGATCTGATGCCCACTGACAAATAAATAGCAGGAGTGCCATGCTGTACTTAGTCACTCAGTCATGTCCCACTCTTTGCGACCCCATGGACTGTAGCCTGCCAGGCTCCTCTGTCCATGGGGATTCTCCAGGCAAGAATACTGGAGTGGGTTGCCATGCCCTCCACCAGAAGAATCTTCCCAACCCAGTGATTGAACCCAGGTCTCCCGCATTGCAGGCAGATTCTTTTACCATCTGACCCACTAGGGAAGCCCAAGAATACTGGAGTAGCCTGTCCCTTCTTGAAGCCCAAGAATACTGGAGTGGGTAGTCTATCCTTTCTCTGCAGGATCTTCTCGACCTAGGAATTGAACCGGAGTCTCCCGCATTGCAGGCAGATTCTTTTACCATCTTTTACTTACTGGAGTGGGTAGCCTGTCCCTTCTTGAAGCCCAAGAATACCGGAGTGGGTAGCCTATCCCTTCTCTGCAGGATCTTCCCGACCTAGGAATTGAACCGGAGTCTCCTGCAAAGCAGGCGGATTCTTTACCAACTGAGCGACCAGGAAAGCCCAGTAACTGTTCACATCCAGTTAAATCTTTCGGTAATCTGAGGCAGGTGCTACTTTTATTCCCTACATTGTAGATGGAGAAACTGACACTCAAAGAGGTTAAGTGACTCACTCAAGGCCAGTAAGTGCAGAGTCAGGATTTGACCCCAGATGTAAACTGGCCCAGTGCGAAATAAATCTCACAGGGCCTGGCACCAAGTAACTGCTCACTGCGTGAAGACCTCTATGAATAATTCTGGCTTGCTTTCTGCCTTATTCTCTGAGACAGATAGTCACTTGATAAGTAATCACTCCCCTAGCAAATGCTTGGGATGGGAGGTGAGCAGACCCCAGGGAAAGAGACTGGACCCTTCTCTCATCTGGCAGGGGCTCAGGAAGTGTTCAACCCAACTCTGGGTTGCAGAGACACAAGAATTTGGTCCCTGGAGGAGCCTGAAATGCCTGTCCTCCTTCCCAGTGCTGGCGCCTCCTGACTCCCTGGAAGTTCTGTCTTAGGTGTGACTCACACTCGTCTCACAGGTGCTCTTCATGTAATTTTTAATTTTAATTTAAGAATACATCTTTATTATCAACCTTCAAAGACTGCCTTGTGGCTCACCAAATGAGGACCCGGCTTCATGCTTATGTCCCTTTTCAGCTGGACTAATAGACCATGAGAATTCCATTACTTGCTCTTTCTTATCTGTAGCCTTTGCTACTTACAACCAGAACTGCTCACTGCTCTGAGTAGTCACGGTACATCTAAGTCACCAAAATTTCCCTACTGATCCTTCTATCAGAATATCTTTTGTGGGAATTCCCTGGTGATCCAGTAATTAGGACTCTGCTATTTCACTGCTTAGGGCTCAGGTTCAGTCCCTGGTTGGGGAACTAAGGCCCTACAAGTCGTGTAGTGCCACAAACAACAAAACAAACAAAAAAAAACATTCTGTCTCATCTTTTTCAGGCACAATCCTGTCCATGTTTCAAGGCCAATCTCAAATACTACCTCCTCCAAAGAAATTTTCTTGACATCTGTGTCTAACATAACCAGTATACATACACTGGGAACTTAAATATTCATTGCATACGTGAATGAATGAACTTCAACCAAAATGTTCTCCCCTTCCTTGTCATCTCCAGATATTTTTTATAGCCTTTGTTGTTTAAATAATAGACTTTAATTAATTAAAGGGTTTTTTTTTTTTTCCATTTTAAGTTTATGGGAAAATATTCTTTATATAATGGAGCACATTATCAATGTCATTCTGAAGCTTGCTCTTTTGGATTAATCTCTCTTGGAGATCTTTCTATATCCCCAGTATTCAGACCTTCATTCATTCAACAAATTATTAAGTGTCAGTTGTCTGTCATTTTTTTTTTTTGCCATTTTAAGTTTATGGGAAAATATTCTTTATATAATGGAGCACATTATCAATGTCATTCTGAAGCTTGCTCTTTTGGATTAATCTCTCTTGGAGATCTTTCTATATCCCCAGTATTCAGACCTTCATTCATTCAACAAATTATTAAGTGTCAGTTGTCTGTCAGGCACTGTGAGAGATGCTTGGGATATAAAATTGAACAAAATAGACAAACCCATTGTCCTTGGAGAGCTGGTTTTCCTTCTGATGGAGCAAGATGGACAGTAAGGAATAAGGGAATCATTCAGCATGTTAGAGGATATGCTCTGTAGAAAAAAGAGAGCAGATGAGGGGAAGGTGGAGTGGGAAAGGACCCAGCACAGGGCAGGTTGCAGAGTGCAGGGCGCCTGTAGAGCCACTTCAAGGGAATCTCAGGCCAGGGAGCTGGCAGGACTTAGAGGTGTACCATCACCCAAAAGCACTGGGATGAACTTAGCTAGCCCCATTGCTTGTTGCCTATCATTTACCATCAAGAACAGCGCTGTAACAGGCCCTGTGGCAATCTGTCTTTTTGCCCATGTGTGAAATATCTGTAGAATCAATTCCTGGCTGCTAACTACGTCACCCAGTTGCTCTCCAAGGATGCTGTGCCAGGACCATGAATCCCCTGCAAAGCGCAGCCCCGGGTGATCTCAAACAGGTAGACTCTTCTGGCAGGCCAGGAGGCCGCTCACATTCCAACGGAAGAGTTTCCAGGGAAGACTTCAGCTGATTCACGGCGGATCGCCCAGAGTTTTACTCGTAGTTTCTTTCGGGGTGGACGTTTCTTTCCGGACCGGTTGATAGGCAAAAGGATTAGGGGTTGGAGGCGCCTCTGCCGTTACTCAGAAAAGCCACGAGAGGGCGCAGGAAACCCCAGACTCCAGAGACGTACCTTGCAAAGGGCATCTTGAGGTTTAGGATCCTCTCACTAGGTGTGTGAGTATGTGTGTGTGTGTGTTGTTGTTGTTGGGCGGGGGGGTTAAATGCCATGGTTTAGGATCTTCTGACTGTGTGTGTGTGTATGTTGTTGGGCGGGGGTCTTAAATGCCATGGTGAGAAAAAGGTGGGTGATGGAAAGAAGCAGAAAGATCAGAGGAAAAAGAGATGCAGGAGGAGAAGTTTAGGGGAAGAGGCCTCCAAGGGTGTCTCCTGATCAGTTATGGATTTGTTTGCTCCCAGTTTAGCCGACCAGGTGCAGACCTCATAAAAATAAATGCTATCTCATAGCCCTGAATTGAACTCAGGAGTGCAGAACAGACTGGAGAAAAAGTCACAGAATAAATATGTACAGTATGATGATTCCGTTTGTGTAATATATACATACTGTGCTTAGTCGCTCAGTCATGTCTGACTCTTTGTGACCCCCATGAATTGTAGCCCACCAGGCTCCTCTGTCCATGGGGATTCTCCAGGCAAGAATACAGGAGTGGGTTGCCATGCCCTCCTCTAGGGGATCTTCCCAACCCAGGGACTGAACCCTGGTCTCCCACACTGCAGGCAGATTCTTTACCATCTGAGCCACCAGGGAAGCCTATCCTTCTCCAAGGGATCTTCCAAGCCCAGGAATTGAACCGGCGTCTCCTGCATTGCAATCGGATTCTTTACCAGCTGAGCTACCAGGGAAGCCAATATATGTGTGTGTGTATGTATATATATATATATATTCCCCACAAATAAAAGCTACATATTCTTAGGGCTGTGTGTGTGTTTACCACATATATAGCCATAGGAAAAAATCTGGAAAGATAAGTTTTAAATTGACAATAGTGAGGACTTCCTTGGTGGTCCAGGGGTTAAGGCTCAACCTTCCAATGCAGGAGGCTTGGGTTCAATCCCTGGTAGGCGAGCTAAGGTCCCATATGCCATGAGAGCAGCCAAAACTGTAAAAACATAATAAAATTAAAAAAATAAATTGACAATAGGAGCTATCTTTGGGATTGTATATATGTGTGTAGAGGGGGTCAAGGAATAGGAATGGGAATGGGAAGTGATCAAAGAGGACTTTCAGAGTTAACGGAAGTAAAATTTTCTAGGAATCTGTAACCCTGTTAGTTGTGTAATCTAAAATTAAAAATTACTTAAGAAAACAATGGAGAAGAAGAAAGAAAAGAAACATCCAGTGCCATCTTAGTGGTGTAGCAATAGAGGTTTTCCACACAGCTCAGGGGAGGTGAGAGCCTTCTCTGCTCTGCTGAGAGTGTCCCCGGGCTTCCTTTCCTCTCCTTGGCTCTGTCCTGTGCAGGGAGCAATGACAGCTCAAGGTGGACCAGAAGTTAAAGGTGGGGGGAATTGTGGCACCATCTGAATGGGGTAAGGTAGGGGAGCATATCCTCTGCTCAAGTTGGGAGAACTGAGCTGGAATGGGAACAGTGCAGGAGACTTAAGAGATGCAGGCTCAATCCCTGGAGGAGGGCACGGCAACCCACTCCAGTATTCTTGCCTGGAGAATCCTATGAACAGAGGAGACTGGTGGGCTACAGTCCATGGGACCAAAAAGACTTGGACATGGCTGAAAAGACAGCATGCACGTGGCCAATGGGTCACTGCAGACTGACCTCTACTGGACACCCTGGTGCAGGATTTCGGGAGTGAAGGGAGGTGGAAACTCCAGCCAAGATGGGATAGAGATTTTCCATCCAGCCGAGTAGGGAAGTTGTGGACTAATTTGGAATGTATGAAAGCTGAGGCAGCATGATGCCTCCTAAGAATGTAGTAATGCCAAGGATGGATTCCCTGCATTTAGGGAGGCTGTGGGGAATTTCGTGCAATACACAATTGGAAAACAACACGGAGATGAGACCTCAACCGTAGGTGGGCCTCAGTATTTTCATCTGTAAAATGGGTGAAGGGTGGACATCTGGTCACTCTATACCTTCCACTGTCTCTGATTTTATTTTTTTCTATTCCAGGGGTCATACTCAATGAAGGGGGCGACAAAGGATGAGATGGTTGGATGGCATCATTGACTCAATGGAGATGAGTTTGAATGAACTCTGGGAGACAGTGGAGACTAGGGAAGCCTGGCGTGCTGCTGTCCATGGGGTCAAGAGGAGAACACGACTGAGTGACTGAACAAGGGCGATTCTTTATGGCCCTCAACCTGAAGATTTGCAGTTCCAATCATTAGCCACCAGAGAGCTCCTTCTGACAGATTTGGGGGAAAAAACAAACCAAAACCAGCCTGATCTGATGGGGAACCTGAGACTGAGGGGTCTTTCCTCGCTTTATCTGCTCTTTCACATGACTGCTGATTGGGATTAACTCTGCCCCTGCACCAGGGATAGAGCAAGGAACAGAGTCTGAAATGAAGCTGCTCCCTCCCCTCTGGACTCCTGTTTTCCCCACACGGCACATCCATCTCTCAGCAGACCCTGCGGGATAGACCAGACCCTGGCCACCCTGTCCCTTCCACTGCCACCACTCCGCCTGGCCTCCTTTGCGTCGTGCTTGCACTCCGCAGTCGTCTCCTCCCTGGCCACCCTGCTTCACCTGCTCCCGCCCTTCCCGTCGTGACTCGGAGCCTGTCCTGTCTCTGCGCAGACCCCTCCCCGCCTGGCTCCCGTTCCTCCCTGAGGGCCCCCACTGCGGTCCTCCCCCCCATCACACCCAGCTTGGCTTCCTCCCTCCCCGCTCTCCGCTGCAGCCGCACTGGTCTCCCTGCTGTCGCTCCCGGCAGACTCTGCCCTAGGCCCTCGCCCTTGCTGTTCCCTCCACCCGGGGCTCCTTCCTTAGGCAACCCCGGGCCCCTTCCTCCCTTTATTCAGGTCTCTGCTCAATCCCAGCCTTCAGACGTGACCCCTTATTAAAGCAGCCCGGCCATCCCTGCCTCCCGCCACGTGCGGCTCCCGCTTTCCTCACTGTGCCCTTGATGCCGGTTACATCCTGTCCTCTTATGTATCTTGCCTGGCCTCTGACTCCCACCAGCCTCAGCCTGACCAGGGTGGGGACCGTGTCTGATTTGTTCCTGGCTGAGGCCCTGGTATCTAGTTTGTGCCTGACACACAGATAAGCTCAGGAAATATCTGTTGACTGTGAAAGAGGAGAGCTTGAGGAGGGACAGCTGGGCCCCAGAGTAAGAGTGACCTTCGGGGCCCTGTGTGAGTGACAGGTGAGGGGAAAGTCGGGGGTGGTGGCACTGAGCCCTCACCCTCACCTCCTCACACGGCTGGAGTCCTGTCCCCTCCTGCACCCATGACCTTGACTGTCTGGGGGTCAGAGGTTGGCTTCTGACCCTTTCTGTGCCCACAGACCTTGTCTCCACCTCTTCCTCTGCAGGACCGTGTCCTGGGTCCTTCAGGAAGAGCCAGGGTCAGGCCTGGGCCTCAGTTTCCCTGTCTGCCTAGTGAGCTAGACAAGGAGAGGAAGGGGCCCAGGCCCAGGTCCCAAGGTGAGGGATGGTCTGGTGTGAAGGGACTGTGCCCTGGCCCTCCCCCACCCCAGGCACCGGCACCGGCACCGTGGCTGGGGGCCCCCAGGGACAGTAAAGCTGCTGGCTTCCTGCCTGGCCCCAAACCTGACAACAGATGTCCCAGGGACGGGACAGTCAGCGGTGAGGCCCCCGGAGCTGCTCAGAGAACCAGAAGCCAGCCCTGAGGGGAGAAGCGGGGGGTCCCGGGGAAGGAGGGCCAAGCTTCCCAGATACAGGCTGGCTTTCCTCAACCCAGAATGTTCTTCCCGCCTTATCTCGGCTTCTTTCACTCTCACGGCATGTTCACAGTTTTGGCTATACCCAGGGTCTGCCATGATGATTGTTTCTTAACGATTTTTTTCTCTAAGTCAACCAGAAAAGATTGCATTAGAATAATTTTAGACACAGAGAAAAATACAGAATGACATTATGAACTACATACCCAATACCCAGATTTAACACAGGCATTTTCCATATTTGCTTCACCTATTTCTTCCTGAAATATCAATGTGAATTGTAGATATCCTCAGTTTTTGTCCCCAAATACTTTAGTTTGCATCTCCAAAAAGTAAGGCCATTTCCAGGATCACTGTTGCACTTCATGATATTCATAGTTCTCTGATACCTAATATTTAGTCCACAACTGATTTCCCTGGTTATCCCGAGAATGTGTGTTCCAGTTGACCATGGACTTCTTGTAAGAGGAAACTTCTTGATACACGAAAAGAAAAGCCAGTATATTCTGTCATAAATGAAATGTGCCTCCAGAAATGGGGACGATACTTCTGGAAATGGGGACAGTGTTCCAGGCCAATGCGGTGGCCAGGCTGCACGTGAGGCCCGCTGTCTAGTTGTTACGCTGGAGCTTAGTGGGCACTGGCGTTAAATACAGAGCAGCAGAGAGGACTGACATTCATGCAAGGAAACCTGACAAGGACTCAGAAAGGAATCAGCCTTTCCAGGTCGGGATCAGAGTTACTGAATGTGGGATGGGTCTGAGGAGCTCAAGCTGAAAGCTGAAAAGTCCTGCGCCAGGCCTTTGGGTGGAGGGTCTTGGGTGTTAAGTTTCCACAAAGATTCTGTCTCTGGGGCCACGACCTTCCAGTTCCAGAGGGAGCCTTACGCCCCCCGCCCTCCCCGCCACCCATCCACCGCACTCTGGCCTGGCTTTGCCATCTGGGGTTGGGACGCTAAGAGGACAGAGGCCCCTCATTCTCAGAACACTTTTCCCCTGAAAAATCCCATCTGTCAGGCCCTGACCCTCCAGGCTCACAGGCAGCAGGGTGGGGGAGGGGAGAGGAGGGGAGAGGCCCCTCCCAGCCTCCACCGTCTGTCCTGGTCAGCACGGGGGTCCTCACGCTTCAGCTGCCTGCTCAGTGGGACCCAGGCCAGTCACCTCCCCTTTCTGGGCCTCGGTTTCCCCATGTGTCACGTGCAGAGGTGGGATGGGGTGGAGTATCATTTGCCACAGTCAGAAAAATATTGGGGAAAAAAATAAGGGAATAGGAACAAAACAATGCTATTACATTCCAGTCTGTGCTGTGTGCTAAGTTGCTTCAGTTGTGTCCGACTGTTGGCAACCCCACGGACTGTAGCCCACCAGGCTCCTCTGTCCATGGAGCTCTCCAGGGAAGGATGCTGGAGTGGGTTTCCACGCCCTCCTCTAGGGGATCTTCCTGACCCAGGGATCGAACCCGTGTCTCTGGTGTCTCCTGCAGCGGCAGGCGGATTCTTATCCACTCTGCCACCAGGGAAGTCCACATATGGGACTCCAAACTGAGGAGACTCTGAGGATTTGATGACCTCAGGATTTTAAAATTCTGGGATTTTCAGGTTTGAAACGTGTCCCACCTCCTGAAACCTGAAGGATTTGGGAGTGCCAAGCTGATGGGGCTCAGCTGGGGCCAAATCCAGCCTGACCCTCAGGCTTGTCTGTTCCCTTCTTTCAGCTGCTGGCCTGTCCCTAACCTCCGAAGACTGTTGGATGCCCTCATTGTTCATGCTGGCAGCTGGCACAGCTGGCTTCCTGGCTCCAGAGCCCGAGTGCGTGTGCTCTCTGCCAGGATTTGTGAAGACCTATCAGGAGCTTCTGTGGCTGTGCTGTATAATCTCTATATATCATCATTAGCACGTGCTAAGTCACCTCAGTCGTGTCTGACTCTGCGACCCCATGGACTGTAGCCCTCCAGGCTCCTCTGACCATGGGAATTCTCCAGGCAAGAATACTGGAATGCCTTGCCATGCCCTCCTCCAGGGGAATCTTCCCAACCCAGGGATCGAACCCTGGTCTCCCGCATTGCAGGCGGATTCTTTACTGTCTGAACTCCCATTAGAATAGCACAGTTTTATTGAGCCTGGCTCTGACCAGGGTTTTGCTGGTATTATCTTGGGTACTTAGGGTAACACCTTCGGAGAAGGCGATGGCACCCCACTCCAGTACTCTTGCCTGGAAAATCCCATGGGTGGAGGAGCCTGGTGGGCTGCAGTCCATGGGGTCACAAAGAGTCGGACACAACTGAATAGCTTCACTTTCACTTTTCACTTTCATGCATTGGAGAAGGAAATGGCAACCCACTCCAGTGTTCTTGCCTGGAGAATCCCAGGGATGGGGGACCCTCGTGGGCTGCCGTCTATGGGGTCGCACAGAGTCGGACACGACTGAGGTGACTTAGCAGCAGCAGCAGCAGCAGCAGGGTAACACCTTACAATGTAGGTTAAATTCTTCTGATTATAGATGAGGAAACTGAAAATTCAGACTTTGAGGAACTTCCCCAACCCAGGCAGCTGGCAGGCGGTAGAGCTGGGTTTGAAAGATTGACTGGTTGATCCCAGGGTTCCCAATCTTAACGTTAAACTGCTACGTTTTAATCTTTAAAATCAAAACTCCTCTCTGTGGTCTACAGACTCTCAGCCATTTAATGTCAGTCTCTTCCTCTGCCTCCAGTCCAGCTACTGGCTTTGGGCTCAAATGGAGTCACCTCATTCTTGCCCCAGGACCTTTGCACAGGCTGCTTCTGCTCTTCCTTCCTCTAGGTTACCGTGTGACTGCCTCTTTCTTACCCTTCCTGTCTCATCTCAGGGGAGAGGGCTTGGCTCACTGACCATGCTGAGTGAGCACGGTCCCCTTTCTTTTCACACCTGCTTTTTCACTCTGCTTTATTTTTATTTATACCATTTCTCATTTCTTGGTTCAGTTATTCATTGCTGTGTCTCACCCTGCTGCTGCTAAGTCACTTCAGTTGTGTCCAACTCTGTGCGACCCCATAGACGGCAGCCCACCAGGCTCCCCCGTCCCTGGGATTCTCCAGGCAACAACATGAGTGGGTTGCCATTTCCTTCTCTAATGCATGAAAGTGAAACGTGAAAGTGAAGTCGCTCAGTCATGTCCGACTCCTAGCAACCCCATGGACTGCAGCCTACCAGGTTCCTCTGTCCATGGGATTTTCCAGGCAAGAGTACTGGAGTGGGTGTGTCTCACCCACCAGAATACAATTCCTTGTGTTTTCATCTCTCTTCCTAGAAACTGGCATGGACCAGGGGTTCAGATAGTATTTGTTGAATGTGTAAATACATCTTGAAACAAGACAAGGGGAAGTCGAGGAGGAAGGTCTATCGGTCAGGCTTGTGCCCAGATCCTCTCTCCAAACCAGTAGCCGCCATCTTCTAATGGTCCAGACAGAAAGCTGAGGCCCGGAAAGATGGAGAGGCAGAGGTATGCTCAACCCCAGCAGCAGCTTAGTGATAGCAGATCAACCTGGACAGCTCTGTTTGTATACTTGCCAAGTTCTTTCTCAGAAACTATGTCCTGGGAGCTATCATACCTCCATTTTTCTGATAAAAGCCTGCAGCCTGAAAGGTCAGGAGACTGTCCTGGGGGGAGGGTCACCTTAGTGTCAGAGCAGGGGGTCCTGGGTTTCCTGTCTCTGGGCAGGTGTTGGTTTTACTCTCAGCCCTTGCTGGGGCGAGAGGTTGAAAACAAGACTCTGCGCCCACCCCTCACTCCTGGACACAACAGAAAGGGACCAGAGACCTGGCTGAGCCAGCGGGGTGTGTCTTGGAATATGCCCATCAGAAGCTGAACCTGAGTTTTTGGCAGGTGGAACCTGGCCCCTAGAGGCATGGAGTGGGTGTGAGAGGCAGATGCTGAGGGGACTGGAGATCATGGACAGTTCCTGGGTCTGGGAAGTCTGGTGCTGGGGGAGAAAGTCTGTAATTTAGGAGGGGCACTGGCAGAGGAGGAAAGGCCCCTGGTCACATCCTGGAGACCCACCCTCTGTAGATGGTGTTTTCCCTGTTCCTACAGGCTGTTTAGGAAGTGTTTTGAGGACACAGGGCTCCAGGGTTGAGAATGTTTGGGAAACAGTGGAGTAAGCAAAGAGAAAGAGGAATTTCTGTTCCAGGTCTTCTCAAAGCCTTTCTCATAGCTCAGTGCATTGCCAACCTCTAATTGCAGGAAAAGCAGGCAAAGAAGTGTGGACCCTGCCTTCTGGGAGCTCACAGTCAGTGGAGGAGACCCAGACACAGGAACAAACCAAATATCAGGAGGTTGGAGAACCATGAAGAGAAATGTAAATAATGGGTGGGGTGGGGTGGGGCAGGGTTTCCCTGGGAGGATGACATTTGAGCAGAGCTTGGAAGGAAGTGAGGGAGGGGGTGAGGGGGAAGCTGTGTCTGAGGGGAGAGAGGCCCAGGCAGTGGGAACAGCCATGTGCAAAGGCCCTGAGGCAGGAAGGGTACTTAGTGTATTTGAGAAGCAACAGGAGCCAGTGGCTGGAGCAAGGTGGGCTGAGGGGGAAGGTGGTAGGAGATGGGGTTGACAGGGATCAGCCTCCAAAGGCCACCAGAGGCCAACAAGGCCACTCAGAGCTTGCTGGGGAGCCCTTGGAAGGTTTGGGCAGGGAGTGATGCCTGGGACAGGCTGCCTCACGAGCTTGTACTATCAAACAACCTCTTAAGAGCAATAGCAGGAGCAGTAGCCATAGTGTGTGGAGGGTAGTCAGGGCACTGTGCCTCTTGCAAGCCTGGGAGGTAGGCATGGTTAACACCTGTCTTACAGGCGAGGAAACTGAGATTTAGAAAAAGGTGCTCAAAGACATTTCTGGAACAAATAAGTGAATTGAGACACAGTATTAAAAAAAAAATCTTTCCATAGATATTTTTTCTATCTTTCCTATCGCTTATTCTTCAAAAGCACCATTTTTAATGGCTGAGTGGTATTTGTTCCAGTCCCATTCACCATGCATTGTCCTGTGACCAGGAAATTAGGTTATGTTTTGTTTTTTTTTTTTTTTTTGGTGGAGGGCATTAATAGCAATGCTATAGTAAATATTCCTGTCGTTAAATCTTTCTGAATCTCTTTGGTTAGAGTCAGTTGCTTTTTAGAAGCAGTTTAGAAACAGAGTACAGAATTATTGACACAGCTCAGAATTTTTCAAAAATTTTGGAGAAAAATGACTCTGTTGCCCTCCAGAAAGAATATCTCATCCATCTCAGTTGACCCTCTCAGCCATCATGTTTGGAAGGACATATCTGGGTTGGGTATTCAGTCACTACCTTATTTTGTTCTCTCATAGAATATCCTTAGAAGTGTATTTAGTTTTTAATAGGTAATACATTTATAAGGTGGGTTTCCAGGTGGTGTTAGTGGTAAAGAACACACCTGCCAATGCAGGAGATGCGGGTTCTATCCCTGGGTTGGGAAGACCCCCTGGAGGAGGGCATGGCCCCCGTTCCAGTATTCTTGCCTGGAGAATCCCATGGACAGAGGAGTCTGGTGGACTACAAGCCATAGGGTTGCAAAGAGTCAGACATGACTGAAGCGACTTAGCACGCACGAACCTTTATAAGGTTTAAAAAATATTTTCTGAAAAGCTTTTCTCTTTCCCCTCAGTCAGCCCAGTAGCCACCACTGGGACCAGTTTCTGGTGAGTCTTTCCAGAGAAGTTCAGAGGCAAGCAAATGTGTACAGTGAGAACACCCTTTGAATGGAATGAAACAGGACAAAATAAGCCCTAGGGTGCACAGGAGATTGGGAACTGCCGTCTGAGGCTGATTTCATCTTGGTTTCGAGCTGAGTAAAGAAAACGCTGCCAAGGTCAGACTGCTGGAGGAGGCACAGCCACAGGCCTGGGTACAGGATGAGATGTTATTCTTGCGCACGTGCTGGGTCTGTGAGGAAGTAATCTGTAAGATTTAGGGACTTTACAGACCAATTGAAAGGTTATCTCTGTTATTTGTAACTCACAGACCCTGACCTGGAGGGTTTGTGACTCACAGACCCTGACCTGGAGGGTTTGTAACTTACAGACCCTGACCTGGAAGGTTTGACTTTCCAGAGAGTCAGAAAAACAAGTTGTGTAAACTGTGTGTTATCCGCAGAATTATATCGCCAGACCCTCACGAGCCTATCCCTGTAAAGGTCAGCATTATTGTGACCAATCATGATATATCTATACCATCCCGCCCAATGTGGTTTTTTGTGCTTAAAACTGTTCTGTAACTGTCATCGGGGTTCGCTCCTTACTTAAGGAGGACAGAACCCCGGCGCGCCGGTTCAATAAATCCTCTTGCTATTTGCATCGATCCTGTGTCTTGGTGGTCTTGGGCGACGGACTCCAGGGCGGAACCTTGCGGTTCAACAGGTCAAGATGAGCACACACGGGACACAAGGATCCTCCAGCTCCCTCTGATCTGGGCACACTAAGGACAGCTTGGCCATCTTCTTATTCTTACAGGTTCTCCTTCCCTATGCTACACAGTGGGGAAGGGGGGAACTAGGATGCTTTCAATCACTCTGAACTGGCGCCAGGTGCTTAACAAACCCTGGAAAATAGAGGTCATCCTCAGTATGCTGTTGACACATGAAGATGCTCGGAGTCCTGGGATCTGAGCATGTCCAAATAATCTCTCTTTGCGTGGCCTAACTTGGAATCCCAGGGAAGTTCCTTCTGCCTCTGTTTACCTCACTTTCTTAATCTGGGAATGAGGCTCAGGGTTTTTGTGCTGCTTGTTTGAAGCTCCAGGGCATGCAGTCAGAGGCAGCTTTGAAGGTGCAAGAGTCAGCAGGGCCTTTATGCAGGCATCTCAAGTATCTCCCAACACGTGATTGAAACTACACATTTCAGAGAAGAATTCAACCAAGACTCCATTGTTGTCATTCCCATTTTAATGACAGGGAAGGTGAGGTCTGGGAGGCACTCTAGCAACATGTTCCCCTGGTCATAAGCTTGTGTAAAATTTTCCAAAGTGAGGTAATTTAACCTCATTCTGTTAAAACCACCATCTCCTTCTATTCCAGCTTCCCCTTGTGTCAGATGAAGTTGGAGTGTGAGCATTTTGGGGATCTGGCTAAGAGAACCTTGACATTTAGTTCGGGTTTAGTGGTTTTATTTATGTTGTTTCTAGTCACTTTTTTTCTCTTGCTCACCCAGGACTCAGCTGATTCCTAGTCCTGACTTCAGCTGACTTCAGTGATTTCCAGCTGCTCTAGTACAGGAAAGTCTTCCAGGAATACTCCTACCTGGCACACTGAGGTGACTCACCTGGTACTGTGACATGAAAGTGAAGGGTCAGAGGTCATACCTCAATAGGCATGGAGGGTCCTACAGTGTGAATGCCACCAGTATGAGGTAGTAGAGGAGAGGTTTGAAATGTGTGTATACATGGAAATGTAGTATACAGAAGCTTGTTTGTGGAAAGTATGGAAATATGTCAAACAGGTAATTCACAAAAAGAATGTTATTTTTCTGAACTTTGTAATCTCTGTAGAATTTGAAATTTGCTAAGGTTTCTTTTATCTTTCTAACTAAATCATCTCTGTATTACTTAATTTGTAATTTTGTAGTCCTTTTCTTAAACAACACTCCCTAACCCTCCCTCCTTAAATTGTTTAAGCTTCAGGAAGTACAAAGTCTGGACCTACTCCTACTGTTTCCTCTGTGTCTTTCAGGATCAGAGACCCTCCTTGCCTCTCCTCACTGCCACTGTCAAACTGCAGTTGCATGGGCATGTAACAGAATGGTTCGGAGGACTCCTGCTGGATCCAGACAAACCTTACTTTTCTAATCTATAAAATAGGAATATTAGTAGAATCTCCTCAGACAGTAATGAAGTCAAATGAGAAAATGTGTGTATGTTTGAGCACAATCTAGCAGAGGGCACAGTTAGTGCCAGGTCTTTTATTTAGCTGATCCTCATAGATTCCCTGTTTATGATAGTATCTTTTCTGATATGGTTGGTTGGTGCCTATGCCAGAATGTGCAATCATTGGTAGCTATTGGTATACTATTAGTTCTCCTCCCCAGCCTCTCCAAGATGTGTACACAATCAGTGCTCGATCACTGATAATCCAATCAAAGAATAAAAAACACCATCTGGGATAGAAGGAGGCTGACTCCAAACTGAGCAATGTCCTAGACCCAAACAGTGGCTCACTGTCTTGTCTGGAAGGGCTGTAAAGAGTTGATTTTCTAATTCTCTTTTTAAAAATATGTCTTGGTTTTCCTCCCTGACTGGTTTAACTATTGGCAAGTTGGTAACTTATTTTACATTACCAAATTTCCAACAGTTAAACCAGTCAAGGGGAAAAAGAAAGAAGAAAGAAGCAGAAAGAAGAAATTAACTTCTGTTATTATAAATGTTTATACAGAAATATGTGCGTCTAGTCAAGGCTATGGTTTTTCCAGTAGTCATGTATGGATGTGAGAGTTGGACTATAAAGAAAGCTGAGTGTAGAAGAATTGATGCTTTTGAATTGTGGTGTTGGAGAAGACTCTTGAGAGTCCCTTGGACTGCAAGGAGATCCAACCAGTCCATCCTAAGGGAAATCAGTCCTGGGTGTTCATTGGAAGGACTAAAACTAATGTTGAAGCTGAAACTCCAATATTTTGGCCACCTGATGCAAAGAGCTGACTCATTTGAAAAGACCCTGATGTTGGAAAAGATTGAGGGCAGGAGGAGAACGGGATGACAGAGGATGAGATGGTTGGATGGCATCACTGACTCAATGGACACAGGTTTTGGTGGACTCCGGGAGTTGGTGATGGACAGGGAGGCCTGGCGTGCTGCGGTTCATGGGGTTGAAAAGAGTCAAACACGATTGAATGACTGAACTGAACTGAACTGAAATATGTGCATTGTGCTCAGTCCTGTCTGACTCTTTGCAGTACCATGAACTATAGCCCTCCAGGCTCCTCTGCCCATGGAATTTTCCAGGCAAGAATACTAGAGTATTCTTTCTCCTTCTCCAGGAGATCTTCCTGACCCGGGGATCAAACCTGTGTCTCCTGCATTGGCAGGCAGATTTTTTACCACTAGGGCCACTTGGGAAGTCCAATACATAAATATAGTACATGTGATATTACCATTATGTATTTAATGCATATTTATGTTGTACATAGTGCTTTGAAACATACTTTTGAAAAGTTCGATCTTTCTTAGTGCTGCTGCTGCTGCTGCTAAGTCGCTTCAGTCGTGTCCGACTCTGTGCGACCCCATAGACGGCAGCCCACCAGGCTCCCCTGTCCCTAGGATTCTCCAGGCAAGAACACTGGAGTGGGTTGCCATTTCCTTCTCCAGTGCATGAAAGTGAAAAGTGAAAGTGAAGTCGCTCAGTCGTGTCCGACTCTTAGCGACCCCATGGACTGCAGCCCACCAGGCTCCTCCGTCTATCAGCTAAGTCCCAGGTGAACAAGAGAAAGAATTAGCCGCTTGAGCTAAAGAGGCTGCCCCAAGGACCTGAGACCCCGGGGCGGGGCGGGACTGCGAAGACCTGGCGCTCCCACGCCAGGCCGAAGCTAAGCCGTTGCCTGGCAATGCGGGCGGCGCGGAGTTCGAACGGAAGCGAGAAACCAATCAGGATGTCCGGGGCAAACCATTCTGGTGTCGGGGAGGGGGGTGAAGCGACGCGCTCATTTCCCCTTCCCCTGCGCCCCGGGACTTTCGCTTCCCCTCTGTGCCCCCAGACCTTCGCTCTGTCTGGGACCTGGGACAGTCAGGTTCTCCGGCTTATCTCGGGTGCGGAGCACGGCTCGGAAGAGGCCCCCGCGGGTCCTCACGTGGGGCTTGGGCCTCCCGAGCCGTGTTGGGTGCGGCCATTCCCCGCCTGACTGGGTCTGAGCTGTCAGCCTCCTCAGGACCCACACGGGAGGAGCGGGACTCGCCTAGGTGAGGCTCCTTGTGAGGGCACGGGTGGTCCGGGGCGCGAACCCGGGTGTAAGGGGGGCTGTATTCACCCCTGCGGTGCGTGTTCTCTCCGAGTCCTACCTGCGGCGAGGTGAGGGTACCCCATTTCACAGATGAGAACGCTGAGGCTCAGAAAGACGAAGTCTGGCAGAGAATCTGATTCAGATCTTTCTGCTCCATCTCGCCGTCTCTAGCGTAATAGATTTTGCCTTGAGAGACCCTGACAGGTAACTGGTGGTCGCTTTCTTAGCCTCTTATCAACAGGAACATGAGAGCCCTGGCTGCATCCGCTCCAGGCTGCCTCTCCCCAGCATCGGCCCGGGGTCTTCTCCCCACCTTCTGTCTTCGTTTCTCCAGAAAGCCAGGGGTGGACTTAGGGCTCACTTGAGATCCTTCTGCTTGCAGGGCTCTGAATTACAGAGCTCTCCCTCTCAGAGAGAAGATACGGGTGGCTCAGGCAGGACTGACACTTCTGAGCTAGGTGCCAGGTGGGCAGCAGATGCTTTGGCCCTGGAATTGCTGTAGGACTCTTGGGAATCTACTCCGGGTTGGGCAAAAGGGTAGGCACAGCCCTCAGCCAAAGACGCTAGTCACCAGAGACACTGGACTTGGTCCTGGGTTCGGGACCCCTCCTGGTAGAGCATCTGAGCTACACCAGGCCTTACCTCCTGGGGAACCCCCTCCCCACCTGCTGGTTGCTTTTGGTTTCTTTTTGTAGGTGGGCAAACTGAGGTTCTAAGAAGTTAAGCCCCTTTGCCCAAAACCACATGGTCAGACTTGGCAACTCTGGGGCTGGTTCCCAATCTGTCTAGCTTCCATCTTAGAATCCTAGACACTCAGAATTGTAGCATCTGGGAGTCTAGAATCTCTTCAAGGGGAATTATTTATCCTTTCTCCTCCAAACCAGTCTCCTGGCTTTAAAGGGAGAAGAACTCTGGAAATTCGAAAGAAAACAAGTCTTCATTCTTTCAACAAATATCTACTCACTTCATATGCTCAGCCTTCTCTATTTTGTTTTTCTCAGTAGCGTTTACCCCATCCAATGTCCTATAATTTCACTTATTAGCGAGTTTATTATCTTCCCGGACTGGAATGTGATGCAGGGAGGGGCTAGGGTGAGGTAAATGAGGTAATCGCCTCCAGTGTGAAACTGAGGGATGCCCAAAGCCCTAGGAATCAAAATGACTAATGCTAACATTTATTGATCATTTGTTGTGTGTTCTGCTGGTGGGAGATCAACTCCCTGGATCACAGTCCCTCATCTCTGTCACAATTACACATGCATCCCCCTGACCTAGCTGTCCCGCTTCTGGGCAGAATGATATAGGTGCAGTGAGGCCACAGTGTGGGTTTTTTGGGTTTTTTTTAGGCTCTGCCTGAGAACTCTTTTATTTATTTGTTTATTTTTGGCTGGGCTGGGTCTTCGTGGCTGCCTGGGCTTTCTCTAGTTGTAGGCTTCTCATCGTGGTGGCTTTTCTTGCTGTGGATCATGGGCTCTAGAACTTGGAGGCTTTGTTTGTTGTGGCTTAGTTGCTCCATGGCATGTGGGATCTTCTACTAGGGGTAGAAGCCATGTCCCTTGCACTGGCAGGCAGATTCTTAACCACTGGCTGACCGGGGAAGTCCCACAGTGTGGTTTTTAATACAGACTAGATACAGGCTTAGTGGCCATCGGTAGGGACTGATGGGCTCTTTATGTAGTACAATATATATTATTAAGTTTATTAATATTATAATTAATAACATGCTAATAACACATATTAAGAACATATTATTCAGTGAAAGAGTAAGATGAAAACAATGCACAGAACATGTTGTTATATGTAAAAAAATCGAAAGAATATATGTCCATTGTTGCTTGTATGTGCCTGAAATCTCCCTGGAAGGACATATAACCATCTGATCATAATGATTCTTGCAGGGAGGGGAACTGGGTGGCTGGGGATAGGAGTGGAGGGAGGTGTTTTTCTTTTTTTAATTTCCTTTATAGCTTATGAATTTTAAGCCATGCACATGTATCACCTGGTTGAAAAAAATATATATGTATTATAGATTATTTATCTAATCATGAGACTACTGCCCTATGATCTGTCATTAACTTTCTTGTGACTTTGGACAAGGTTCTTGACATCTCTGCGCCGAGAAAGGAAGCCATAATGGTGAGCTTCGGCCCAGGCAGAGGGCAGTCCGGGACAGGAAGTGGGCTTGGTTGTGGGTCTGTCCCAACTCCACCTTCCGCATCCTGTGTGCCAGGCCCTTCCTAAGGCTTTGCGCGCAGTATCTCTCTTAGTCTGCACTGCGAGTCCCTTTGTCCTCATTTGGCAAGCTCAGGTGCAGACCTGAGGCCCAGAGGACTGAGTTGGTGGAGGTGTGCAGTTGGTGGGCCAAACGGGAGATTGCTGCCTTAGGCAACTGCACCCACACCGCTTCTGTGGCCTGTTTACCTTTCCCTTCCTGAGGTTTGTGCAAGGTTGCCCTGGGCAAGGCTGACTGCAGGCAGGCCAGGGCACGAACATCTGGGAAAACTCCAGAAATAGTGTGGGGCCTGGCGTGGGCCTGGAGGATGCCCAGCTGGGTGTCTCAGGCCCTGGCAGCTGTCCTGCTGCCGGCAGTCTCTGCTGCCTGGAGCCTTCCTGGCTCCCTCTGGGGCAGGAGAGGGCCTTTCTGTCTCCACCCAAGTCTGGGCTGGACTTCTGCTAAAGAAAAGGAGAAGCAGGTGGAAGGGAGGGGTGAGATGGAAGTGCACAATGTCATAAAAATGATAAACATCAGAAACCACACCTCCTGCCCCCTCAGCAAAGAATAGAAATCACTGACACCTCTTGATCCCTTACTGTGTGCTAAGTAATTTACAAGTGTGAACTCCTTCAATTCTGTCAATTCTATGACGTAAGGTAGTTACTGCTGTTATTTCCTCCTTATGAAGGGAAACTGAGCACAAGAGATGTTTAATATCTTGCACCTAGAGCTGGAATTGGAGAAGGCAATGGCAACCCACTCCAGTACTCTTGCCTGGAAAATCCCATGGACGGAGGAGCCTGGTGGGCCGCAGTCCATGGGATTGCTAAGAGTCGGACACGACTTAGCGACTTGACTTTCACTTTTCACTTTCATGCATTGGAGAAGGAAATGGCAACCCACTCCAGTATTCTTGCCTGGAGAATCCCAGGAACAGGGGAGCCTGGTGGGCTGCCGTCTATGGGGTTGCACAGAGTCGGATACGACTGAAGTGACTTGGCAGCAACTTGGCAGAGCTGGAATTGGAATCCCAGGAGTCTGGCTTCAGACTCTAAACCTTCTTATTCTTTTTTTTTAAATGTATGTATTAATAAAATGCAGTTTACCATTTTAATCATTTTTAAGTGTACAGTCTAGTCGCATTACGTTCATTACAGTGTTGTGCAACCATTGCTAATGGAAACTCCATACCCACTGAATAGTAACTCCTCGCTCTCTTCGCTCGCCCCTGGCAGTCACCGTTCTTCTTTCTGCCTCTATGAATCCAACTACTTGAGGAACCTCATATAAGTGCAATCAGGCAGTATTTGTTCTTTTGTGACTGGCTTATTTCACTTAGCATGATGACTTCAAGATTCATCTGTGTTGTATAGCATGTGTCAGAATTTCCTTCCTTTTTAAGGCTAAATGACATTCCACTATGTGTATATACCATACCCCACATTTTGAGTATTTATCTGTCAGGGGACACTTGGGTTGCTTCCACCTTTTGGCTATTGTGAATAATGCTGCTATAAACACTAGTGTACAAGTATCTGTTCAGGTCCCTGCCTTTAGTTCTTTTGGTCATATACCTGAAGTAGGTTTGCTGGATTCCATAGTAAGTCTGTTAAAAATTTTTGCTTAACTGCCGTACTCTTTCCATAGTGGCTGTACCATTTTATATCCCCAGAGTGCACCAAGTTTCTAATTTCACCTCGTTCTCCATCCACATTTATTATTTTCTGTTATTGTTTGACTGATAATGGCTATCTTATGGGTGTGGTATGGTATCTCATTCTGGTTTTGGTTTGCATTTCCCTAATCATAAGCGATGCTGAGCATCTTTTCTTGTGCTTACTGGCCACTTGTGTACCTTCTTTGGAGAAATACCTATTCAAGTGACCGCATTCTTAGATTTGTAACCTCTGAGAGAAGTGGTCAACATTCTGTCTGGGCTGATGAAGGCCTCACAGAGGAGCTGGGCACTGGAGCATCTATTTGGTTGAAGAGTTATCATAGCTCACATTTTGGTGGCATTTGTCAAGCACGGGCCTCATGCTGGGAGGGAGGCACTATTAGGGATCCTGTTTTACAGTAGGGGAAACCAAGGCATGGAGAAGTATCTTACCCAAGTTTTATAGCTGATCACTGGTGGAGTTGAGATTTGAACTCCGTCAGGCTAGTCCTAGAGTCAAGGCTACAGGGGTGGCCAGGGGAGGGAGTGGAAAAGGGCACTGCCAGCAAAGGACGCAGTGTGTGCAGAGACTTGGATGTGGCATCTTAGGGGAAAAATAGGATTCAGTTAGAAATGTCTGGAGCCCAGCTTGAGTAGGGGCTCCTGGAGGCTGGAGCAGGAGTGGGACTGGTGGAGGAAGGCCTGGGCAGAGTAGGGGGGTGGGAGGAGGCTTGGTGCTGAGGGGCCTTGGTCTTTCAGGTGGCCTGGCTACTTGGTCTGTGTTGTCCCCTTTTATGCTTTGTCCCTGGAGGATGGAGTTCTTAGCCCATGGGAGAGATAGGAAACAGGTGGTTGTTGTTGATGCTCAGTTGCCCAGTCGTGTCCAACTCTTTGTGACCCCATGGACTGCAGCACGCCAGGCCTCTCTGTCCCTCATCATCTCCCAAAGTTTGCCCAAGTTCATGCCCATTGCATTGATGATGCCATCCAGCCATCTCATCCTCTGACACCTTCCTCTTCTTCTGCCTTCAGTCTTTCCTAGCACCAGGGACTTTTCCAGTGAGTTGGCTGTTTGCATCAGATGACCAAAATACTGGAGCTTCAACTTCAGCATCAGTCCCTCCAATGAGTATTCAGGGTTGATTTCCCTTAAGATTGATTGGTTTGATCTCCATGCTGTTCAAGGGACTTTCAAGTGGTAGTGAATATCTAAAATGACAGGGTGCCATGAATGCTTGGAAGGGAACTAACTGGGTAAGAGAGTTGGCAGGAGCCCCAGGGTGGTCAGGGAAACCTCTCTGAGGAAGTGAAAATGGAAGGTTCCAGGCAGAGAAAGAATGGTGGAAAGGCCCTGTGGCAGGAGAAACCTTGGTGTGCTCAGGAACATCAGGGAGGACTCAGAGGCTGGAGCAGGGAAGGCTGGAGAGGAGGAGGACTGAGGAGGGCCAAGTGGAGAGTTTGGATTTTGTTCTCAGGTGATAGGGAGTCTCAGGGGCTGGGGCTAGGGTGACTTAAGCAGAGCTGTGATGACATCTGATTTCTGTTGGAAAAACATTGCCATTTCTGCCCTCATAGCTAAGAAAACAGGTCCAGAACCATAGCCAAGTTGACTTCTCTCTCTGGGGCCCAGAGAGGGAGGCTAGAGATTCCCTAGGAGTCCCCTGGTGAGTGGCCAAAGACTAGCAGGAGTCTGGGGACTGTCTCCTCCACACCCCTGCCCCCCAGACCCAGGCCTCGGTTCAGGTTCTGGCTCTGCCATTTATTAGCCATGTGACCTCAGACATGTGGCCTCACTCTCCATGCCTTGGTTTTCTCAACTGTAAAATGGTCATAATAGTAGTACCTACCTTACAGTGTACGTGTGAGGATTAATAAATGAGTTAATTCCTAGAAAGAGCTTAGAACAAATGCCAGGTACAAAGCAAGCACTTGGAGAAGTTCTACCTGTTTTATAAAACTTGTCATCATTGCCTTGATTTTACTACTGTTAGATCCTCACTGAGCACAGCTTCCTTCCCCACTGTTGCCTTAGTAGAGGGTTAGGAAGGGACCCAGCAGTCTGCTGTGGACAATGATGGTCTTGTCACCTCCTTTATCCTCCTAAAATCAGGACCCAGGGGCTGGAAGAGGTCTCAGAGCTGATTCACTCACAGGTGGAAGAAAGTTGTTCCTTGAATCAGTTCCTGTCCCCTTGAGCCCTCCACCTCAATGGTGGTGCAGCCCCCACCAGGCACAGACGTGGAACTGGGTCCTTTCACTTCCTTGGGGCTCATGTCTGAGGCCAGAGCTCACTTCCTTCTTTGGACCACAGGATCCCAGTGAAAACTGGCTTCATTGAATGTGCCACCCTAAGTGATGTAATAGAGCTTGGTGGCAGAAGAGATGGTCACCTCCCTTCCAGGGGTTCCTTCTGGCAGGGCTACTACTGTCTCTTCATCTGTAAAATGGGGATCAAATAGCTTCTCCCTCTCAGGGTAGTATAGAGATTTAAACAAGGACCGTGTCTGGCAATCTGAAATTCTAGTTATTATTATTGCTGTCAATTACTAATGTTTACAGCTTGCTCAAAGCTTCAGTAGGCACTCTCAAGCTCTAAGAACTCACACTGACCTGGCCTGAAAGCTGGGACTCTCCTTTAGACGGAATGGAAGACCAGAGAGGTTCAGCAACCTACTCAGGGACACACAGCCAGAAAGGGGGGTGGTGTTAATTAAGGTTTGGTCTGAGGAGAAAGAGCCCAAGTTGGACTCTGCAGGGTGACTTTGGCAACTGACTCAGCCTGTCCCAGTCTCAGTTTTCCATTAGTCAAATGGGGATAATAATAGAGCTCCCTTCATAGGGATTGTTGGGAAGATTAAAATGTGTTAATTAACACCAGGAAAAGTTAATATATTAACTGGTGGTCATTGTGGCAGTGACAAGGGGGACTCAGTTTTTCCATCCGCAAGATGGGTGCCCTTGCCCTACTGGGCTCCAGGTGTGGGCCAGGGCAGCTGCGGATGGGCGGGCCCCGCTCTTCGGAAGCGCTTCCTGGGGTAGGCAGGGCGCCTGAGACCAGGTCCCGGCGCCGAGCTGACGGACAGCAAGCCTGGGCTCAGTTCCGGCCCGCTGCCGGGTTTTCCTTCTCCCTTTTCGAGTAATTCCTGGGCCGAAGGGTTCACTTGCCGGGGGCCGGCCGCCGGAAGTTGCGCAAACGTTGTGTTACCTGAGCCCAGGTGGGCCGGGCTGGAGAGCGCAGAGCGGCGGCCGGGACGCAGCCAGGTATGTGCGGACCGGGGCCTGGGCGCCCGGCCCGGGTCGGGGCTGCCCGGGCACCTCTCCCTCCTCCTCGGGTAGGCGGGGACCGGGCCGAAACTCACCTTCAGGCCTGGACGAGGCTGTAGGAATCGTGCCGTCTGCTCTCTCATTTAAGAGCCGGGACTGCCTGAGCTCGGAGAGGGGCGGCTAGCAGGCTAGAGTCACACAGCGCGCTGCCGGGCTCTGGGCCTCCTCCGCCGCTAGGAGTCCCCAAGACTGCCCTCGGCTAGGAAGGGCAAGGGCAGAAGCTAGACCGGGGATCCGGGCTCCCCTACGACCCTCTCCCCTCCGCCCACCGCGGCCTCCTGAGGCTAATGCCCGGGAAGCCGCTGGGGAGGGAGCGGGGTGAGGCTACATGCCCGAGGAGGCCAAGGAGAAGGGCCTGGGGCCGGCGTATTTGGGGTCGTTTGTGGGTGTTTGAAATCTGTGGGTGGGGCGTTGGGTGATGGGAGGAGGCCTCAGAGAAGGCAAGCGGCCTCCTGAGGCTAATGCCCGGGAAGCCGCTGGGGAGGGAGCGGGGTGAGGCTACATGCCCGAGGAGGCCAAGGAGAAGGGCCTGGGGCCGGCGTATTTGGGGTCGTTTGTGGGTGTTTGAAATCTGTGGGTGGGGCGTTGGGTGATGGGAGAAGGCCTCAGAGAAGGCACGAGCCCCACCTGGGGACCGGGACCCTGGCTTCAACTCGGAGGAGCCGCAGCACTTTGGGCTTCACCCGCCTATGGAATGAGTCTTGTTCACGGATTAACCTCCTTTGTCCACTGCTTAGGCTCAGTCAGACCCTTCTGGAGAAGACTTAGAGACCCCTGCGAGAGGAGCGGTCTCAGGAGTTGGGTCCAATTCTTAATAGAAACAAGGAGCCCAGGTCATGCAGTGAACGAAAGTGCTCGACTTGTTTTTTGTCTCTCCATCCTCACGGTGACCTGGAGGATGAGGAAGGTCTATATTTAACAGCATTTCACAGATAAGGAAACCCCAAGTCTGGAAGAGGTGCAGCTGGTTGCGAAAGGCGCACAGCGGGCGAGTGGGCGAGTTCTGGGCGAGCTGGCCAGCGGCCCTGTAGCCAAGCTTGGCTCCTAGAATCTGCCCTGGTCCGGCCAGAAGAGCCCCTGGGGCGCCTGGTCCACTGGAGGCGTTGGAAGCCCGAGCTGGGTGGGGGTGGGAGTCGCAGAACTTATGCCCTAGCCTGCCCATCTGACCTCCTTCCTCCCTCTGTTTCCCCGATGATGCCCGGGAGGGAACTCATGCCACCAACGGGTTGGACTGGTTTGGGAGGTGGCGGCCAGGGGGTGGGGCAGAGCCTACCTACCTTGACAGGGCTTGGCATGGCTACCTTTCTTGTGACCCTTCCCTCCTGAGGTCTCCTTGGGGGTGGGTCCTGAGTGGGGCAGCCTTCTTCTCCCACCTGCTTCATCCCTTCTACCCCTGGAGCGCTCTGGCTCTGGGCCAAAAGCCCCCAAGTTTCTGTTGTCAACTTGTCTTGGTTGCAGAGGTCTCAAACTGGGGTGGGAGGGGAGGGGCTCAGATATGTTTGCAGGCATTTTGTTTGCCCTGTCCGTGCAGTTTTTAATATTATTATTATCAAATAGATTAACAATCTAGAGTTTCCATGCACTCTGGATTCCCAGCTTCCTAAAACATTCTATACCTACCATCTTGGACCATATGCCTACAGTAGGGTGGGTGTACCCCCTCTCTAGTTTGTCCCTGGTCTCCCTACTTATATTTGGCCCTCACAGGTATTTTATCTTAGTAAAAATCCATTGACTGTTGGTTATGCGTAAAGAGCAATATCTTGAAACTGAGATAGGGGAACAAAACAGACCCTCCCTTGCCGTTCTCCCCCCCGCAGCTGTTTTAGGAGAATGTGAATAATAATGAGTAAAGCTACTCTTTTTTTTTAGACAAGTGAATTAGGCTTTATATGACTTTGTGTCTTATTTACTGGCTCTGGAACCTAGGTTGGCACTTCTTTGAGTCTCAGTTTCTCCGTCTGTGAAAATGGGATGACAGAGACCTGTATCACAGACTTGTTTCGAGATTACAGGAGAGGATGATGTCAGATGTCTAGAAGATAGATTCTTCTCTCCCCTCCCCAGTCCAGACTCTTCCCTCATGGCATTCTGGATGTCGAGGTGGGGCTGTCCAGTACAGCTTTTTGCTGCAGATGGAAATGCTCCAATCCGTGCTGTCTAATAGAGTGACCACTGGCCACATATGACTATCGAGCACTTAAAATGTGGCCAGTGTGATTCAGGAACTGAATTATATTTACTATAAATTTAAAGTTAAGGCTGAGTAGCCATATGTGGCTAGTGGCTATTATTGAGTTAGACAATACTGGTTTAGATGGCCTGAAGGTCCTCTTGAAGATCATCTTGATGGAGTCCCTTTCCCCCATTTTATACTTGAAAAGGTTCAGGACTTGGTCTATGGGTTTTCTTCCGGCCCATCTCCAGGGGACTTTGGGGAGCACTTTGGGACTCTAGCCCTTCTTCCTTGGAAAAAGGGACAGGGGTGGCCTGATGGCCAGGGTACTGGCCCTGATGCTTAGGTGATCATGTGGAGACCAGTGCCTCCAGAGGTAGGCCCTCCTGCCTGTGGGTGTCCATACTACTGCTGTTGGCAGATGCAGAGTTGGCTGAATACTCCTGAGCAGGGCTGTGATCTTGGGCATTTCCAGCTTCTCCTGGGGCCGCATAGCTCAGGGCTGATGTTTCCACCTGACAGGCATCCATGGATCACCGTGGGCCTGGCATTGGAATTTCATACTGGAAGCTAATGGGTGTCTGGACTCCACTAGGGCAGGGGTGGGGTAGGGACTTTCTGCGCTCCTCCTCCACAAGCTCTGCTGCCGTGCCTGGGGCCTGGCATGTCCAGGCGGGTGGATGGCACAGGGCAGCTTCCTGCCTAGTTGAGTGTGGAGTGGAGGTGGTTCCAGGCTTCCTGTGGGCATTCCAGGTGGGGTGTGGGGTTGGAGCCCTTTCTCTTGGCCACTCAACCCCAAGACCTCTGCGCGGCAGGGGGACAAGGGAGGCAAGGGACAGCCACCAACTTGTTGAATTAGCTTCCTCAAGCTTGCCTCCCTGGGCTTCAGTTTCCCCAAGTGCAAAATGGAGTTGAGAAGAGGACCCACTGAGGTTGAGCTGGCTGATGTCCAGCAGCCTGGAGCCTACTTTGCTTCCTTTAAAATATGCCATCCCCATCCTTTATGCCCAGGCAGCCCGTGTCTGTCTTCTTTGGTACCTTTTTTCTTTCTGCTTCAGCTGGGCTGGGCCCTCCTCGAAGGAGGGGGAGTGGGTGGGGCCACAGGCCGGCTTTCTGCCTGCTGATTGGCTTCCTGTGAATCAGAGGCGTGGCTTTTACCTTTTAATAGGGAAGGCGTCTTCTGTCTCTTGGTCTTTGCTGAGCCTTTGTCTGAGTGGGCTCTGTCGCTTCTTTCCACCCCTGCAGCCGTTGTGGAGTCCAGCTGCTAGCTTTCTGCTTGGATCTCTGTCTTCTCATTTCTCCAGTCTCCTCAGACAGAAGCCCTCGGGGAATGTAACAGCCATGCCTGTGGACACGCTGACTCCGGGAGCCCGGGACACCCCTGCCCTACCTATCCGCCTACGGACCAAGGTTCCTGGCTACCTGCTCCGGCGGCCAGCAGACGGTGGAGCCCGGAAACCTAGTGCTGTCGAGCGCCTGGAGGCCGACAAGGCCAAGTACGTCAAAAGCCTGCATGTGGCCAACACTCGTCAGGAGCCTGTGCAGCCCCTGCTGTGCAAACAGCCCCTCTTCAGCCCTGGAACGCGCCGCACCGTGCTCACACCTAGCCGCCGAGCCCTGCCTGGCCCCGGCCGCCGGCCCCAGCTGGACTTGGACATCCTTAGCAGCCTCATCAACTTGTGTGATAGTCCTGTGTCCCCTGCCGAGGCCAGCCGTACCCCTGGATGGGCTGAGGTGGCCAGGCAGCCTCCCCCGGCCACGCCTCCACGTCCACCACCGAGTATTACTGCGGTCCGGCGAGTGGATGTCCTGCCCCTGCCGGCGTCACCTGTCCAGCCCTGCCCATCGCCAGGCCCTGCCGCTGCCTCTAGCCCAGTCCGGCCCCCAGGTTTGCAACGCTCCAAGTCGGACCTGAGTGAGCGCTTCTCACGGGCAGCAGCTGACCTGGAGCGATTCTTTAACTTCTGTGGCTTGGACCCGGAGGAGGCGCAGGGATTGGGTGTGGCCCACCTAGCACGGGCCAGCTCAGACATCGTGTCGCTGGCGGGGCCCAGTGCTGGGCCAGCCAGCTCCGAGGGGGACTGCTCCCGCCGCAGCTCTGTCACCATCGAGGATCGGGCTCGGGAGCGTGTCCCCTATGGCGTGTCAGTGATAGAGCGCAACGCCCGCGTAATCAAATGGCTGTATGGGTTGCGGCAGGCACGGGAGTCTCCAGCAGCTGAAGGCTAGGTATCCACTGGAGTCGGGATCTTAGGCTGTTGGCCTCTTGACTTCTCCTGCATCCATTCCCTGGCTTGGAGCAGACCCAAGGCTGTTGCCTTGTGTGAACTTGCTGTGGAGGCAAAGGCTCAGAGCACCCATCTGGCAAGGACTGACCTGGAGAGAGTTGGCTCTTGACCTTGGACTACTGCCTGGCCCTCACATGTAGGGTTTTGACATGAATGTTCCCTGCTTGTGGGTTTGGATTTAGGGCACTTAACCCTCCCCACTAAGAGTGGAGGGCCAAGGGATCTCACCAGAACTGTCTACCCAGCAGCTCTGTTTCTTTCTTCTTCCTTGGCCTCTGGCCTTTGCTAACTTCCTCTTCTTTAGCCCGTGGGCCTTGGTTACCTGGGGTGGGGCAGGGAAGAGTGGCCTTGGCAGCCTGGGCCTAGGTGGGTAGACTACAGAAGGGACTTGTACGAGTCTGCACTGCTCTGACTTCCCTCCTTTTGGTTAATAAACACAAATGCTTGTTTTTCAAAGGCTGGGTCATCAGATTCTTCTGTGTTTACAAGGGGAAAGGATGGGAAGTCTTGGGATGGGGCCTTCAAAAGTCAGTGATTGTCCACCCTAGGATGTGGGGGAACATGAGTTCAGTGGCTGGCCTGGCCTGAGACTTGCCTCACAGGGCATCCTCAAAACCCCTCTGGGAGGCTCGCTGATGGGCCTTCTTCATAGAATTTGGGATAGAACTGGGAAAGGGACCTGCAGGGAAAGGCTGAAAGGTATATGGACCCTCCCCAACCATAAGTTATGTGCCCTTTTCCATCCCAGCCCAGTTCCCAAGGGGGCAGGAAGCTAGAGAGGGCAAGCCCTGAACTTGAGGTCACACAGTCCATAGATTGGAAGTGGAATTCTTAGAGGAAGCAGGACTTGAGATAGATAGAAAAAAATGAGCGGCCTAACTCTGAGTGACCCTGGTCAGGCCAGTCTCCCTCTTTGGGCCTTGGTGGATGAGTTGGCAGCATGGTCTTATTTGGGCTCGGGGAAAGGGAAGGAGGTGGCTGGCACTGGGCTTTGAGATCTCAGCTCCTTCCTGTCTCCCTCCAGGTTAGTTACCTGCTAGGAGACCCCACCCTTGGCTGATGAAGCAACTAGGGCCGGCCTCAAAGGGTGAGAACCTGGATGGGCTCTGCATCCCTGCTTTCCCGAGGGAGGGGGGCAGGGCTGGGAGGCGCTTCCTCTCCTGCAGGCTGCCTGGGCTGCAGCACTCAGAAACAGGAAGCTCTAATGGGGGCCCTTGGTGACAGGTTTGATGTAGGTTTTATTTTAAGCATAAAGAGGAGATTTCCGTTGGGCTGTTGACAAACATTCAGGTCAGCCCAGCTGTCTGACAGTCCACCACCAGTCCCCAGGGGACTTGACTGGGTTTGAGCCATTTGGGGAAATAGGGGAAATCAGGTTGTAGAAGAGGATGGTGTTCAAATTCATGAGGATGGAGTTCACCCCTCATGATACAGATCGGGAAACTGAGGCACAGGCCGGAGATGACCTACTGTAGGCTCCCAGCAGGTTTGACAATGCAGGAGCTGGCCCCCCCAACCCCATCCCCGTGTTAAGGGAGTGATGGGGTTGGGCTGATAATCTGTGTCAGCTCTGCAGAGGTCGTGTCTTTTGAGGTGTCAAAACCTTTACCTCCAAGGCAGCTCAGCCTGAATTCTGTGCTAAGGGTTGCCCCTTGCCGTGAGTTGTCAGTTCTCTAGAAACACAAGGAGGGAGCGTTGGTTGCATTTTACATGTGAAGAAATCAAGGTTTGGGTCACAGGACTGGTGATGATCTGGGAGACCCCTTGTTCCTGGAGAAAGTTTAAGAGCTGGACTCAGACCATTCATACTAAACCTGTCACTGAATCCTCAAGGTGACTTTTTGAGGGTCACCTGAGAAGATCACCTCTTGTCTTAGAGCAGGGAGGGATAGTGGCTTTTGGGCTGTCACAGAGTGGGTCTGCAGTCCAGCCTGGGGTCACACCCTAGCTACCTAGGCATCCCAGTCACCGGCTCTCTGGCTCCTTGATTCTCCTGACACATGCCTCACCTCTCTTCCCCATCCTGGCAGCCTTTCCTCCTAGTCACTATTGAACAACTACTGGATGCCCAGCAGTTGGCAAGACAACCATAGGCCCCGCCAATTCTCAGGGGAGGGAAGGAGCCGCTAAGTAGAAACTAGTCATATAATTTGCAACAGATGCACTCAAGGACTTCTGCCCTAAGACCAGAGCTGTTCCTAGAAGCTGTGATGGGGGGAGGAGCCAAGAGGGGCATTGGGAGGGTCTGATGCAAGAGAGCAGGGAAGGATTCTTGGAAATGAGGAAGGTGAGACAGTTTGAGCCTTGACTTCTCTGACAGGGGTTCCCCTTGGCCAGGATTCTGTGGGGGGAGAGGCTAGCGGCTTCTGCCATTCCCCTTTACCCCGGCCTACCAAGCCTTGGGGATCCAAGAAACAGGCCCTCTATTGTTTTGCCTCCAGTTGGAGTGTGAGGGGCAGTGATTGGCAGCCGCTGTGTTTCAGCCCCTGTGAGGGCCTGCAGCTGCTGCCTTGTCCCCTGGGGCTGCTGGGCCTCCATAGCAGCTTCCCCAGGCCAGACTGGCCCCAGCTGCCTACCCCTTAATTAGGCAAAGATGAGATTTGCTCCCTGATCTGTTTCTCACCAGCTAATTATACACACTTGGGCTTGGGAGACTGGCAACCTGGCTGCTCACTTCTGTCATGAAGGTGTGATGGGCCCCCTGGGAAAGTGCCCATCCCCACCTGCAGGACCTCAGTTTATCTTGACAGAGGAAGGGATATAGTGAGAGGGTATTGTCCCTGCCCTGATGAAATGATTCTGCCTTTGCTAATGAGTTGCTGAAGGGGGGCCAGGGGGAGGAGACCCCCCATCTTGTCTGACATCCGGTATCCAGGGAAATCTGCAGATCCATCCTGGCCCAAGACAGAAGCCCCATCCAGGTTTTTAAAAAATTTAATATTATTTTTCAGATGATACATTTATATATTTCCCCCCCAACAATTTTATTAAAATGTTCAAATTTAAAAGTTGATAGAATTATTCAGTGAATACATATATCACCTACTAGATGGACAGTTGTTAATATTTTGATATATTTGCTCTATCATCTCTCCATTCCTCTGTCCATCCAGTAAGACAATTGGATTTTTTGGAAACTTTTCAAAGTAAACTGCAAGCATCAGTAACCTTCCCCTCAAAGACACTTCAGCATGTATATCATCAACAGAGTTTCATATTAAATATTTGTTTATGGTTATTCTTGAGGGTGGGGGATAAAATTTATATACAGTGAAATGCATAGATTTTAAAAGTACCATTTGCCAAATTTAGACAAGTACATACTGTACCCCAAACCCCAATCAGAACACAGAACCATGAACAATTCCCTCACATTCCTTCCCAGTCAGTTCTTGTCCCCCGCTCATGGATGTATATGATTCTATATAAATTAAATATTACTAAAAACAACATTCCTTTGCCCTTCCCTTCCCACTCCTAACCCTGCTTTCCAAAGTAAACACATTCAACTTTTTAAACTATTTCTTCTGACATTTTTCTCCATATTTCTAAATAACTTTCCTTTCCTGCCATTTTCTTGATTAATTTTAGACAAATGTTAACTTTCAGGTCTGATGTCCCCAGAGTGTGGCTTCTGCAGCCTGACTGTCTGTGTTTGAATTTTAGCCCTTTCCTTTACTGGCCAGATGACCTGGCGAATCCTTTTAACTTAGACTTAACCACCTGAAGACTTAACTACCTTTTGCCTTAGTTTCCTCTTTTGTAAAATGAGTAATAAGAATATTGAAGATATTAGACTCTAATGAGGATTCAGCATGTGAAGTGCCTAGAATAAGGCACATCACCCAGTAAGTGGTCAAAGCTGTTTCTTTTTGTACTTATTATTATCAAGGAAGACAACTTTTCTTACCCACTTCCCTTTCAAAATCAACATTTATCACAATTTTTCATTAAATGATTAATTAATATTGTTTATATTGTGACCATATAAATATTTTCTTGCCAAGTTGCATATTATAGTTAGATTTCCTTTTTTTGTGCAACTCTGTTCTTCTTGGAGTTATTACCTGCTTTGTTTTCCATTTGCTTAGTTTCCTCTTTACTCATATTTGATTCTTGGACATCTTCAATTTCCCCATAGTTACACATAGAGGATAATTTATTGGTTCCAATTTTCTTCCTGAAACCCTTCAAGGGCTTTATAACAATCCTTACAGCTCTTTAAAAACAATAATGGAACCAATTTTTTTTAAATGCAATTTTAAGCACAAATACAATTTGTCAGATAAGCACTTGTGAGCATCCACTCTCTGTCCCTGCTCACGTGGGTCTCTAAGAGGAATAAAAGGCCTCTCCATTTATCCACTGAGCATGTCTGCTCACTGCTGCCAACCTCTGGCTTGTCCTGTGCCCTTGGCTTTATTCATTTAACCAAAGTCTGCTTCTAGTCACCTTGGAACTGTACTTGGCAGTGCCAGCAACATACAGCTTGGGCAGTGTCGACCCATCTGTTCCCAGATTGGCATTTACACTGCACCTTACATTGCATTGGCAGCCAGGAGAGTGTGTGTGGGGTTAGATGATGGCTGTGTGTGTGTGTGTGTGAGACCTGTAGGGGCATGTGAGTGTTTATATAGGTGCCAACAAACTTGCTATGAAAGCTCATCTGTGCGCATTTATGTGCATGTACTTGTGTGTATAGACATTGACAGTGTGTTCACTAGGTGTATGTATCAGTAAGCCCTTGCTGTGTAACAGACCCTAAACACCCTAGACCCTAAACAACAAATTATTAGTTCATGATTCTGTGAACTGGAAATCTGGTTTGGGCTCAGCTGGGCAGTTCTAATCTTACTGAGGCTCACTCACATAGCTGCAGTCATCTGGGCCTGGGTGGTCTTGGAGGGCCTTGCTCACATCTCTGGCAGTTGACAAGCTGTTTACTAGGGTGCTTCGGTTCACCTCCATGAGGCTAGCGTGGGCTCATTCACATGGTGATCTTAAGGTTTTGTGTTCAGCTCCATTGCACAAGTGTTCTTTAAAGCCTCTTATTGGGTCATGATTACTAATGTCTCATTGGCCAAATTGACGTGGTCAAGTCAGATTTAAGTGGTAGAGAAATAGACTCCATCTCTTAGTCATATTGCAAAGGGTATGAGTACAGGCATGGAGGAATTTTTGCAGTCAGTTTTCAGTTTATCACAGCCTGTGTGTGCTGGATGGGCTTTCCTGGTGGCAGACAGTAAAGAACCTGCCTGTAATGCAGGAGACCTGGGTTCGATCATTGGGTTGGGAAGACCCCCTGGAGAAAGGAAGGGCAACCCACTCCAGTATACTTTCCTGGAGAATTCCACGGACATAGGAGCCCAGGAGGCTACAGTCCATGGGGTTGCAAAGAGTCGGATATGACTGAGTGACTAACACACACACACGTGTTTATGGTAGGTAGGTAAAGTATTGGGGAAATTTCCCAGCTTTGAAATCAGAAAACCTTGGACTTTTTGGTGCTACCACCTGTTGTCTGATCTTAGTCAAGTTGCCTCACCTCTCTGAGCTCTGTAAACCGGATAAAACTGAATGACATGCTATGGTCTTTGTAAGTGCTTGTTCCATTCTTGTGTTCATACAATATATATTTATTTGGGTCTATTGCATACCAAGCCCTAGGCACACCCTGGAGAGATTGTAGCAAACAAAATGAACCAAACACCTCCCTTGGGAGACTTAGTCTAGATACTATTTGATCAGCTCAATAATTTTATGATCACGAAGATTACATCCTAAAGGAAGGAGAGGTTCTTGACCTGACCAAGGAGGTCTGGGAAACCTGAAATATTTGAGCTGAGATGTGAAGGATAAGTAGAAGTTAACCAGGAGAGGTGGGCCTAGGAGTGGAAAAGGATTCCAGAATGAAGGACCAGCCTGTGCAAAAGTCCTGTGGTGGGAGGAGTAGATTATTGGAACAAAGAGGGTAGGTGAGGCTGAACCTGAAACATAAGGGCCTGACTGTGTGAGGCTATCAGAGCCTTTGAACAATGTGAGGGTCTATCTTGCCAGGCATCCTGAAAAAGAAAACCAACAATAACAACAAAACCACCAAAGTTCCAACAGTATTCTACAAGCCCTCATGACCAGGATCCCTATTCCTCCTCCTCCCCCGCTTTACCTACCCTGACACAGCCTGCTGCTTCCTTGATATTCCAGAAACACACTAGACACGTTTCTACCTCAGGGGCTTTGTACTTGCTATTTCCACTACCAGTATCTATCCCACCCCAGATATTCACATGACTCACTCCCTCTCTTCATTCAGGTCTGTGCCCACATGTCACCTTCTCAGAGAGGCCTTCTCTGACCCACCCACTCACTGCTCTTTCCCTGCTAAACCATCAGCTTCCAATAACCATTAGTTCTCTACCCTGGTTTATTTTTCTTACTAGAAAAATACTCCTACCCTCCACCTCCTATCACTACTTACAGTAAACAAAGGCCACATTATGTTTCTTGTGTGTGTCTCTCACTAGAATGCAGTTCCATGAGGCAGGGGGGTTTGCTTCGTCTAGGCTCAGTCCCCATCCCCTGGGGAACAGGCGGTATCTCATAGCCATTTGTTGGATGATGGAATGAGTGAAAACAAGTGAGTGAATGGCATGCTGGAAAGAACTGACTCCTGAATATTAGGAGGTCTGGCTTTAAGCCCCCAGCTGGGGGAGCTAGATAAACCATTCACCTTTTGTTTCCTGGTTTCCCTAGCTGTGCCGTGAGGTATTTGTGGCCTCTAGGTTGGTTCTGGGTTTGGAAAGGAAGTCTTCAGGCTATGGAGGGTTAGGGCTTGTCAGGGAGAAAGGGAGCTGGGGCCCTCTCCCTGGCCTTCCTGGGGATGAAAATAGCCTAGCCCAGCCCCCAGGGTTGGCCCCCTATGCTCACTATGGCATTCATCTGGAGCCAGGGGGCTCTGTCTGGAGCCTGCCAGCCTGGCCTTGGCCTGGAATAGGCCTCCTGACAGCTGGGCCAGGCAGCCTTGGGAGGTTCTTAAAGGCAAACTGGGCTGGTTGGATGCCCTTCACTTCCCTCCCTACTCCCCTCTCCTTTATCAGTGTCCGTTGGCAAGGTAAATCCCTTAATCCCCTACATGCCTGCAGCCTTTGCAGCTTGCAAAACTCTTCCTTGGTCTGTGTCTAATTTCACTCTGCAGGGTAGCTGCATTACCAGGGGGCACATAAAGCCTCAGAGAGGACAGCTGTCTCTTTGGAGGTTACATAGCCAGGACCTAGTGCAGTTACTGGTGAGACACAGGTCTGGCGCAGCCTTGCCTCCTCCCTGAGAACGGGAGTTCGGCGGGCCCAAAGCTTCTAGGTTCTCATGAAAAATGAGACCTCAAAAATGTTTAGTATGTTATTCTCTTGCGATTTAAATGGGAGCTTAATGTTGTTGTTGTTCAGTTGCTTAGTAGTGTCCGACTCCTTACGACCCCATGGACTGCAGCACCCCAGGCTTTCCTGTCCTTTGCCATCTCGTGGAGTTTGCTCAAATTCATGTCCATTGAGTTGCTGATGGATCCAACTATCTCATCCTTCGCTGTCCTCTTCTCCTGCCTTCAATCCTTCTCAGCATCAGGGTCTTTTTCAATGAGTTGCATCAGATGGGCTTACTGTAAAAATACCTTAAACATAAAAGTATTACTTAAATGTAAAAATACCCCATACAAAAGCTATAGGTCTTTATCACGCCATAGTTTGTAATAGCAAACAGTTGAAAATGTCCATTAATGAGAAGTGGTTAAATCAGCTCAGTCTAGCCTTGTACCAGCAGCACACGTGGCACTGGAAAAATGGCCTGCAGGCACTGGTGTGGACTGGCAGGGCACCTGGTTCTGTGAGCAGAGCAAGGTGTGAGACCATGCGCCCTGTGCCCAAACCCTCTTGTACCGGTTTTCAGTCTCCCTGGAGAGCTACATGGGGGACCTGACTACTGGTGGCTTGGATGCTGGCTGGCTGGAGCCAGCGGTGAGGGGGGAGCTCACTTCCTCCACTGTGTACCGTCTGAATGTTGAACCTTGTGAATGTATTATCTATGCAGAAAAAAAATAAAAATAAATTTAAAATAAAGTAACACATAGTAGATGGCAAGAAACCTGAAAGAGAAAGACAGAGAGACATCAGGTTTGCAGGCCCAGTCGGCTCCCAACCTCCCCTGGGGCAGGCAACCAGGGGCCAAATTCTGGCTCTGCCCAGCTTGGTTTTGTGGTTCCACCCTCTACAGTAATATTTTGGTTTCCACAGGCACAGCACCCACAGGAAACCTCAGCCAATGGGCATCAGGTGCTGGGCTGGACCGCCTGGTGGTGGGCATGACACATCCCTGTTAATGGCATCATCCAAGTGCCTGAGTGATGATGCAGCCCCCAGTGGAATGATAACACTTCCCACAGTTCCACAGGCCAGGCCGGTCTGGGGTTTGTCTTGCAACGTCTAGGTGGGTGTGTTGACACCAAAACAACCATCTCCATTAACTAGCTCTGAGCCTTTAGGGACTGAATTCATCCATCCATCCAATATTCATTAAGCACTTACTATGTGCCAAGTTGGAGAAGGAAATGGCAACCCACTCCAGTATTCTTGCACGGAGAATCCCATGGACAGAGGAGCCTGGTGGGTTTGGGTTTGGCCAAGAGATGGACACGATTTAGTGGCTAAACAACAACAACATGTGCCAAATCCTCTCCTAGGCACTAAAGAAACAGCAGCGTGATGTGTGCTCAGCCACGTCCAACTCTTATGTGACACTATGGACTGCAGCCTGCCAAGCTTCTCTGTCCATGGGATTTTCCAGGCAAGAATACTGGAGTGGGTTGCTGTCTCCTCCACCAGGGGATCTTCCCTATCCAGGGATCACATCTGCATCTCCTGCATTGGCAGGTGGATTCTTTACCACTGAGCTACCAGGGAACAAACCAAATAAAAACCTTATGCCCTCTGGTGTGGGGACAGCTAATACCTACCAGGGAGTGAAAGTTCTGTGGAGGGAGAAGCAGGGGAAGGGAGTGGGGCTCTCGGGTTTTTCCATTTTTACTGATGTAGAATTGTGTTAGTTGCTTAGTTGTGTCTGACTCTGAGACACCATGGACTGTAGCCCACCAGGCTCCTCTGTCCATGGAATTCTCAGGTGAGAATACTGGAGTGCATTGCCATTTCCTTCTTTAGGGATGTAGAATTGATATACAATAAAATCAACCCATTTCAGGTGTATGGTTCAGTGAGCTGAAGTTGTATACATCTGTGTACCCACCACTCCAGACAAGGTATGGACATTTCCACGCATCCTGTAAAGTTCCCACGTGTACCTTTGTAGTCAGTTTCTTGCTTCTACCCCACTACCCATCTAGAGAGGTGCTGATCAGTCTCCTTCCACTGTGGATTGCATGTCTTTTCTGGAGTTCCTACAAGTGAAATCTGGCTTCTTTCACTTGGCATAATACATTCGTGATTCATGCATGCTGTTGCGTGTTGGTTCCTTTCAATTGCATCCCATGGTATGGCTCTCCGTATTGTTTATTTATCCAACCTGTTGATGGTCATCTGGGTGGTGGTTTCCACTTTTTGGCTATTACAGATAAACCCGCTAGGGACATTCATGTACACCTCTGTGCGCGTATATGTTTTCATTTCTCTTGGGTAGATACCTGGGAGTGGAGTTGCTGGGCCTAGTAGGAAGTATATGTGTAATTTTATTAGAAGGGAGGACTGTGCTTCTAAATAGGGTGGTGAGAGCAGGCTTCACCTACCAGGTGATGTTTCAGCAGAGGCCAGACGGAGGCAAGGGGAGTGTCTGTGGGGAAGAGTGTTCTAGGCAGAGGGAACTGGGGGATCGGGTGTCAGCAGAACAGCACGGAGGCCAATGTGGCAGGATTAGAGTGAGTGAGCAGGAAAGGCCTGCCTAGGAGGTGAGGTCAGTGTGTGACAGGGCTGGATGCTGTCCGGCCCTGAGGTCATGGTGAAGGCGTTGGCTTTTACTCTGAGAAGCCGCAGGAGAGTTCTGGACAAGAGCTGGGACAGGATTGAGCTTGTATTTTAACAGCCGCCTCCTGGATTGCTAAATGCAGAATGAGCTGTTGGGCAGGGAGCAGGGAGGCCAGCTAGGTGGCTGCTACAATGATCCTGGTGGGAGATGCAGGAGCTAGCTGACTGGGGTTGAGGTGGTGGAGAAGGAGTGTCAGATTCTGGATCTACTCTGAAGGTGGAGCCAGAGGGGAAGCACTGGGCATAGAGGCGAGGGAAAGAGACATGAAGGATGGCCGGGACCTGAGGTGGCCTCTAGGAGCTGAGAGTGACTCCTAGCCAACAGCTAGCAAGGTAACATGTACCTCAGGCCCGGAACCCCAAAGAACTGGATTCTGTGAATCACCTGAGTGAACTTGGAAGAAGACCCTGAACCTCCCCAAAGGACCACAGCCCAGCTAAGAGCTTAATTCAGCCTGGTGAGACCCTGAACAGACAACCCAGCTGTGCCACACCCAGAGCCTGATCCATAGTAACTGTCAGATGGTGGTTTTCAGTCACTAAGTTTGTGATAATGTTTTACTCAGCAATAGGTGACTAATACAGACATCCTGGAATCCTACAGCATCAGAACTAAAGAGTTCCTTGGCAACTATTGACTCCAACCTCCTCATCTACAGCTGGAGAGACTGGGGTCCAGAGAGAAGACAGGCCTTGAACCCTGGTCAACCCATCTAGAGAGGTGCTGATCAGTCTCCTTCCACTGTGGATTGCATTTGTCTTTTCTGGAGTTCCTACAAGTGAAATCTGGCTTCTTTCACTTGGCATAATACATTCGTGATTCATGCATGCTGTTGCGTGTTGGTTCCTTTCAATTGCATCCCATGGTATGGCTCTCCGTATTGTTTATTTATCCAACCTGTTGATGGTCATCTGGGTGGTGGTTTCCACTTTTTGGCTATTACAGATAAACCCGCTAGGGACATTCATGTACACCTCTGTGCGCGTATATGTTTTCATTTCTCTTGGGTAGATACCTGGGAGTGGAGTTGCTGGGCCTAGTAGGAAGTATATGTGTAATTTTATTAGAAGGGAGGACTGTGCTTCTAAATAGGGTGGTGAGAGCAGGCTTCACCTACCAGGTGATGTTTCAGCAGAGGCCAGACGGAGGCAAGGGGAGTGTCTGTGGGGAAGAGTGTTCTAGGCAGAGGGAACTGGGGGATCGGGTGTCAGCAGAACAGCACGGAGGCCAATGTGGCAGGATTAGAGTGAGTGAGCAGGAAAGGCCTGCCTAGGAGGTGAGGTCAGTGTGTGACAAGGCTGGATGCTGTCCGGCCCTGAGGTCATGGTGAAGGCGTTGGCTTTTACTCTGAGAAGCCGCAGGAGAGTTCTGGACAAGAGCTGGGACAGGATTGAGCTTGTATTTTAACAGCCGCCTCCTGGATTGCTAAATGCAGAATGAGCTGTTGGGCAGGGAGCAGGGAGGCCAGCTAGGTGGCTGCTACAATGATCCTGGTGGGAGATGCAGGAGCTAGCTGACTGGGGTTGAGGTGGTGGAGAAGGAGTGTCAGATTCTGGATCTACTCTGAAGGTGGAGCCAGAGGGGAAGCACTGGGCATAGAGGCGAGGGAAAGAGACATGAAGGATGGCCGGGACCTGAGGTGGCCTCTAGGAGCTGAGAGTGACTCCTAGCCAACAGCTAGCAAGGTAACATGTACCTCAGGCCCGGAACCCCAAAGAACTGGATTCTGTGAATCACCTGAGTGAACTTGGAAGAAGACCCTGAACCTCCCCAAAGGACCACAGCCCAGCTAAGAGCTTAATTCAGCCTGGTGAGACCCTGAACAGACAACCCAGCTGTGCCACACCCAGAGCCTGATCCATAGTAACTGTCAGATGGTGGTTTTCAGTCACTAAGTTTGTGATAATGTTTTACTCAGCAATAGGTGACTAATACAGACATCCTGGAATCCTACAGCATCAGAACTAAAGAGTTCCTTGGCAACTATTGACTCCAACCTCCTCATCTACAGCTGGAGAGACTGGGGTCCAGAGAGAAGACAGGCCTTGAACCCTGGTCGCAACAGGTAGGCAGCATCAGGCAGGAGCTGGACGCCCTGCCAGGCCCAGCCCCTCATCTCCTAGGAAGTACCAGCTCCTCTGCCAACCCCTCCTTCGTCTGGGCACTGGTCCCCTAGATAGCCAGCTTCTGGGTATCCACTGAATACTCTCAGCTCCCGGGCCAGCAAGCTTGGGCAGTTTCTCCACTAGGCCAAGTGACCAGGAGGGAGGTAGCATCCTCGTCCCCACAACAGAGCAGGGCCCACGGGCAGAGGAGGCACACCTGAATCTGAGAGCCCAGCGGGGAGGGACTGTGCCTAGAATCCCAGCTCTATTGCTCACTGGCTGTAGGACTCTGGCCAAGGGACACCCCTTTGCTGAGCTGCAGGGTCCAATCTGTGAAATGGGAGCAGGATTGCTGTTCTCCAGGTGGCCAGTGAGCTCAGGTACATGAAACTGTTGGTGGGAGTTCTGTAAATGCACGAATGCACATCCCCAACCTTTTCCTTCACGTGGGCCTCAGTTTCCCCATCTGCTAATTGATCTCATGCTTTGGATATGCTTTGGGGGTCCTTTTAGCTCTAACAGTTGACCATTTTAGGGTTCAGATTATGGCTCTGTTTGTTATCAGCTGTGCGACCTTGGATAAGTAATTTAGTCTCTCTGAGCCTACATTTCTTAACTTGTAAAATAGGCTATTAATAATGCCTATCATATAGGCAAAACTTTCTCTGACATTAGATCCTACCAATGTTTTCTTAGGTCAGTCTCCCAAGGCAATAAACAAGTAGGACCTAATCAAACTTACAAACATTTACACAGCAAAAGAAGCTATTAAGAAATATGAAAAGGCCACCTGCAGAATGGGAGAAAATATTTGCAAATGATGTGTCAGACAAGGGCTTAATTTCTAAAATATACAAACAGCTCATATAACTCAACAACAAAAAAACAAACAACCCAAGAAAAATGAGCAGAGGACCTTAATAAACATTTCTTCAAAGAAATCATACAGGTGGCAAGTAGGCACATGAAAAGATATTCAACATCACTAATTATTACAGAAATACAAATCAAAACGACAGTGAGGTACCACATCACACCATTTAAAATGGCCATCATTAAAAAGTCTACAAATAACAAATGGTGGAAAAGGTGTGGAGAAAAGTGAGCCCTCCTACATTGTTGGTAGGAATTTAAGTTGGTACAGCCACTATGGAAAAGAGTGTGGAGATTCCTTAATAAAAGTAAAAATAGAAATACCATATGATCCAAGAATACACCTGGAAGACAACTATAATTTAAAAAGATATGTGCGCCCCCTATGTTCACAATAGCCAGGACATGGAAACATACATCGACATATGAATGGATAAAGAGGATGTGGTACATATTTACAATGGAATACTACTCAGTCATAAAAAGAACGCAATAATGGCATTTGCAGCAACATGTAACTTACAGATCATCATACTAAGTGAAAAGTCAGAAAAAGAAAGAACAAATATCCTATGATATCACTTTTATGTGAAGTCTAAAATATGACACAAATGAACGTATCTACAAAACAGAATCAGACTCACAGACATAGAGAACAGGCTTGTGGTTGCCAAGGGGGAGGCAGGTAGGGAGAGGGATAGTCTGAGAGTTAGGGGTTGGTAGATGCAAACGATTACATTTAGACAGGATAAGCAACTAGGTCCTACTGTATAGCACAGGGAACTATATTCAATATCCTGTGATAAACCATAATAGGAAAGAGTATAGAAAAGAATGGATGTATGTATATAACTGGGTCACATTGCTGTACAGCATTGACACAGCATTGCAAATCAACTATACGCCAATTAAAAAAGCAGTACCTGTCATTAAATGAGAAATGCAGGTCAGATACCTAGTCTCATGTCTCAAAAAATGTCAGCTAGTTTTATTACTCTCATCATTATCATAGTTCTGAACATATGAATTAGGTAGTACCAGCAGACGAGGGCAATGGGGCAGGGCCTCCCAGGGTGGGTAAGTTCGGTTTCCTTGGAGATAATGTTTGTGGGTTGGGCCTACAAGCGTTTCTGGGAAATCCAAACTTTCCCCCAGCCATTAGGTCCTACACGCATCTAGAGCCAGGATCACAGTGCTTATGAATGATAACCCTACAGGCAGGCTTTGGGAAACAAAAATATGCATTTATTTCTGTTCCCAGTTCTGAGAACCGCCTCCTGCTTTTCTCTAGAGGGATGCCAGTAGCTTGTGCCAACACCTGGAGGCGGGGATGTGTATCATAGACACAAACATGGGTGGGCATCTCTATGGTGTCCATCCTCGGACCACAGCTAACCCGCAGGTGTTTCCAGATACCTGACTGCAGGCTGGCCAGGCCAGTGTCTCTCCCGGGAATTTGAAACTGGAATGGAGGGGCCCTCCCATAAATCCACTGCCAGACTCTTGCTTAGTCACTTTCTGGCGTTTGTCACCCACTTCACCTTGACTGACATGGTGACTGGGGGGACAGAACATTGTGAGGAACTGAGGACCAACTGTGGGATGGAGCGGTGACCCTCTGGTTCACGCAGGCAGCTGGGGGATGCTTCTGGGCAGAAAGAGCACTGGACTCAAATTCTGGTTCTCTACAGACTTACTGGCTGTGTGACCTTAGGCAAATCACTCAGTCTTTCTGTGTGGTCCAGTGGAATGGGACGAGAGGGGACCTCAATGAGCTGATGGGGAAAATGAAGCCCAGAAAGAGGAGGGCTTTACTTAAAGCCACACAGCAAGTTTAGGACAGACCCTGGAGAGCTCTCGTGTCTGCTAAAAATCCCAGCTCTGGAGATGAGACAGTCCCTGGAGCAGGGAGTGTGTTGCTAATTAGTGGTGGGACCGGTTTTCCCTAGATGACCGTCAGGCCCCAAGCACTTCGAAGATCACAAATTCCTTTCCCAACTAGTTGTCACATTTGTCCTGGCAATATTATCAACGTTGCCTCAAAGATTGAGCAAATGAACCCCAGAGAGCCCCAAGACGGTCACACCCCAAGTTCACTGCAGTTTGAGCCAGATCTGAAAAGTCTGGGCTTTTTGTTCTAAGTGAATGTTTCCCAGGCTGGTATTTGAGAATGCATTGAGGGTAGTGGTTAATGAGCTCCCCATAAGACTTGTTAAGTTGCTTGCTTAACCCTGGGATTTCTTGGGAAGGAATGATACTAGAGCTGAAACTCCAGTACTTTGGCCACCTCATGCGAAGAGTTGACTCATTGGAAAAGACTCTGATGCTGGGAGGGATTGGGGGCAGGAGGAGAAGGGGACGACCGAGGATGAGATGGCTGGATGGCATCACGGACTCGATGGATGTGAGTCTGAGTGATCTCCGAGAAATGGTGATGAACAGGGAGGCCTGGCGTGCTGCGATTCATGGGGTCGCAAAGAGTCGGACACAACTGAGCGACTGAACTGAACTGAACTGAACTGAATCTTTAAAAAGTAACTTGAATATATTCTGAACCATCTGCATAACCACAGATAAGGCCTACTTGGGACTGTATTTGGATCTGGGGTCACACTGGCATCAAAGAATAACATTTGGGACTTCCCTGACAGTCCACTGGGAAGGGAGTGCTGGCTCAATCCCAAGTCATGCAGCTAAGATCCCACATGCCTCCTGGCCAAAAAATCAGAACATAAACAACAGAAGCAATACTGTAACAAATTCAATAAAGGCTTTAAAAATGGTCCTCATGAAAAATATCTTTAAAGAAAGAATAACATTTATTGAGAACTAACCATGGGCCAGGCACTGTGCTTTGTATTTTTCACGTAGTATTCATTTAACCCTCACGATATTACCTATCGTGAGGGTTAAATGAATAGGTACTACCATTTCACAGAGGACGTTGAGGCAAAGAGAGGTTAAGTAAATTGCAACATAATCAACAGCGAGTGATGGGGTGCAGCCAAGATTTGAACCCAGGCTGACTTCAGAGTCTGTGATCTTGACCACAACAGTTTATGACTGTCACCTGCTTGGAGGGGTGAGAAAAGGGCAGATATAGCCTTTATATGTATAATGAATTCCTGCTAAGCGAAAGGCCACATGATGCAAAGGTAGGGAGTGGGAAGGAGGCTTCACCATGTGAAAAACAGAGCCAAGTGGTGGGAGGTGGAAGTGTGTGACGCACCCAAAAGAAATGGCAGCATGACGAGTGTCCCACACACACACTGCTAGTGATAATTCAGGTTTAGCAAAGCAGGAAACCAGCAGTCTATGATGCTGTGGCAGCATAACTTAGAGGTTAGGGCTAAAGAGACATGATTTCTGAGTTCAAATCCATCTTCCTCCTTGTCTTATCCTCAGACTATGGGCAAGTCACTCAACCTCTCTGAGCCTCCGTGTTCTCATCTCTAAAATGGAGCTATAATAGTGCCTGATAGACTGCTGGTTTCCTATGCCATTCCCTTCTCTTCTTTTTCTTTGTTGGCCAAACCCTGATTTTATTTCTGGTACCAATGTACCCAGCCAAAATGCTACCTAGCCTCTCTTACAGCTACCTGTTGCCAATGAGTGGAAGTTATTAGGTGAGGTTTATGCGAAATATCCTTAGAAGACTCGGATGCAGCTGAGAAGGAAACCAATGTGTCCTTTTTCATCTTCCTACATGGAAATCAGGCATTAAGGCAGGAGCCCCAGCAGCCATCTTGGGTCAGAAAGGACCTGGAGGATGAAGCCATACGTGGTAAGGATGAACACGAGCAATATGAGCAGCATGAGGCTGGAAGGAACCTGAGACGTTGATGAACACTGTGGAGGCTGCACCGGCTCCGGCTCAGGTTGATCTTTCCAGATTTCTTTTTAAAACTAATTCTTTTAGATTTACAGGCTTATTACAAAGATAATACAGAGAGCTCCTATATACTCCACACCCTCCCTTATTATTAACATCTTATATTAGTATGGTACATTTGTCACCATTAATGAACCAATATTGTTACCTTATTATTAACTAAAAAGTTCACTCCATTCAGATTTCCTCAGTTTTCCCTAAATGTTCCTTTTATATGCCAGGTTCCCACCCAGGACACCAAGATTACATTTATCATCATGTCTCCTGAGGCTTCCTCTTGGCTGTGACAGTTTCTCAGACTTTTCTTTTCTTTTTTTTTTATGACCTTGACAATTTTGAAGAGTTCTGGTCAGGTATTTTGTAAAATGTCCCTCGATTGGGATTTGTGTGATGATTTTCTTATGGTTGGACCAGGTGATGTGTTTGGGGAGGGAGGTCGCAGAGGTGAAATGGCAACCTCTTCACTTCTGTCAAGGGTAGACACTGTCAATATTACTTATGGGTGTGGGGGTGAACTTTGATCACTGTCAGGCTCTCTCTGCAAAGTTACCCTTTTCCCTCTCTTTCCATGCTCTGTTCTTTGGATTAATGTCACTATGCACAACCCACACTCTAGAAGTGGGAGTTACTTTCCCTCCTTAAGGGTGGAGTATCTACATAAATATTTGGAATTCTTAGGAGTGTTATCTCTTCTATTGATTTATTTATATCTGTATGGGCTCATAGATATTTATTTTATTTTTTGGGGTATCAGCCAGTACAATTTTATTTAATTTTTTGCTTAAATTGTTCCATCTTTGGTCTTTGGGATCCTGCTCTGCTGGCTCCCCACATTTCTTCACCTGAGTAAAACAAACTAAGATAGATTTTTCACAACAATGATTTCAAATTCCTCCCATTCCTCCATTCTCACGCCTTCACAATGTGACTTTATTATAGCTTCTGGCATCAAGAAAGACCTGGCCCTCTCTCTGGATCCCTGGAGTCTGGGTTGGGCCGTGTGACTTGCTTTGGCCAATGGGAAGAGACCAAGGCGTGAAAGGGGCTTGTGCATTGAGGCTGTTGTACTCAGGACCCTAAGACCACCAAGTGAGAAAGTGGTGCTAGCCTGCAGAGGAGGAGAAGCGGTACGGCCCAGTCACCTGCCCACCCTTGCCAACAGCCAGGTAACAGCCACATGCTGGAAGCCTTCATTCACAGCTGACTACAGATGAATGATGGACCCAGAGGCGAGCTGTTCCCCCTGAGCCTGGGCCACACTGCCCACCCATTGGGTCGTGAGCACAGCAGTGGTCAGTTTAAGCCACTAGCTTGTGGAGTAGTTTATTATGCAGCAAAAGCTAACTGCTATGCAAGCCACTTTCTTTTAAAAATCTGTTGAGCTTTCTGTTAAGTGAAAAGTGAAAGTGAGCTGCACAGCTGTGTACGATTTTTTATGACCCCATGGACTGTAGCCCGCCTGGCTCTTCTTCCGTGGGATTCTCCAGGCAAGAACACTGGAGTGGGTAGCCATTCCCTTCTCCAGGGGATCTTCCTGACCCAGGGATTGAACCTGGGTCTCCTGTATTGCTGGCAGATTCTTTACTGTCATTGCACAATGTAAAGATGAATGGTAAAATTTATGCTAATAATATAAAATTTTAATTTTCCTTTACTTGGAACAACATTTGGTAGCAAATAAAAAACATCATGACAAGTTGAGAGCGACTAGAAGAAAAAGTTTTATATTTTGGTACCCCTCCTGGCATGTTTTTTCTAGGTTTTGAACAAAGGACTCCACATTTTCACTCTGCATTGAGCCCTGCAAGTCATCTGGAAGGGGGCTTGGTAATCCACTCCAGTATTCTTGCCCGGACGATCCTGGTGGGCTGCAGTCAATGGAGTTGCAAAGAGTCAAACACGACTGCAGTGGCTTAGCACACTGCAGATCACGTGGTTGGCCCTGTTTGGAATGCTTGCCGTCAGGACTCTTCATCTCAGAATCCAGTTGCCATGTTGGGAGGAACCCCAAGCAGTATGGAAAGAGCATGTGTAGGTTCTCCAGTCAGTAGTCCTGCCCAAGCCTAGCCTTTGGGGTGTCTCAGCCCAGGTGACAGAAATAAAGCCTCCAGATGATTGCATGCCCACCTCTCCTAACCCTCCCCTGGCCCCAGCTTAACTTCCAGACACCTCCGTCCATCTGGGTCTTCCAGCAGACACCCACCCCTCATGGAACAGAGACAAGTCATTCCTGTAATACCCTGCCTGAGTTCCTGCCCTGCAGAATCCCTGAGCAAAATAAAACCCATGGTGGTTGTGTTTCACCAGATTGGGGTCATTTGATACGCAGAAGGAAATGTATCCTTGTTTATTCATTCGGGTTGATTCCAATCTTTTGTTAATACAAATGAAGCTGCAATGAATAACTTTGTGCATAGTTTGTGTATATTTAGATTCCTAGAAATGAGGATTACTGTGTCAAAGGGTAAAATGCATACACAGTTTTGTTAGCTATTGCCAAATTCCTCTCTAAACAACTCTCTTTGTGCTTGCAATATATTTGTACATGTATAATTTCCCTCTCCAACATAACTACAGAGAAACATACATAGAGAAAAAGGCACAAATAGAGGTTCAGCTTGACAAATTCTCGGTGAAACTAAACATATGCGTGTAATCCTCACCCAGGTCAGGAAACAAACATTCCTGGCCCCTAAAAGCTGCCCTGGTCCCCCTTCCCAGCTCCCTTCCATGGCATCCGATTTCCTTTTGGTGTTCCCAGTTAGGGGCTAATACATTTTATGCTCTTTGGCTTTTATTCTAGTCACCAAAAGCTGTTACACAGACGTCAGCTTTGTTAGAGCCTCTTCTGCGGTTCTGCCAGTCTGTTGGGTTGTTGTTCTCAAACTAAGTTCCTGTGGAACCCTGGGGTCCTTTCTCAAACGACAGGAAAAAGAACAAATGCCTGGATTGGCTCTTCTACATGCAAACATTTCCTTAAAACATTTGGGGTTCATTCCCACTTGTCTGCTACCAAGTGTTAACAATGACAGATGTTCAAGAAACGGGGAAACCCAGAAATGCTGTGAGCTGCACTGAGAATAGAAGTGGTCACCCTCTGTGGAGAAGTCATTTGCCCCGGGACAGGGCTTGTGTGTGTGTGCTAAGTCGTGTCCGACTCTTGGCCACCCCGTGGACTGTAGCCCGCCAGGCTCCTCTGTCCATCGGATTCTCCAGGCAAGAATACTGGAGTGGGTTGCCATGCCCACCTCCAGGGGATCTCCCTGACCCCAGGGAGTGAACCCATGTCTCCTGCATTGGCATGCAAGTTCTTTACCAGTAGCGCCACCTGGGAAGCCCTTTTACGTATAGTAGATAGATTTTCTCTCATTTTCAAAAGTCTTGGTGAAATAGGTACTGTGATCCCTCTTTCATGGGGAGTGAAAACCCAAGCTCTGAGTGGGGAAGTGACTTGGTCAAGGTTCCTTGCTCACACTGGAGGATGGGAGAGGCTGGAGGCTCTGGGCTCCCTGACAGCCCTGGCTTCCTTTGATTTAGACCGCATCTTCCTGTCTTCTCTGTCTGGCACCCACGCCTCTACTTACCTCTGCCTCTGTCAGAGTTCCAGCCTCTTCCTTCCCTTCCTGAATATTCTGAAGCTTTCCCCGGAACCAGCCCCTGGGCCTTTGCATGTGCTGTTCCCTCTGCCTGGAACCTTCTTTCTCCTCTTTCACCTAACTTCTCCTTGTCCTCAAGGATGCCTTCCCTAAGCTGCCGCGCTTGCCCCGTGAGCGCCGTGCAGCTCACCTGTCCCGGTCACTGGGCTCCCTTTGCTGTTTGGTTATTCTGTTTCTGTCTCCTCCCACCCACCCTAGACTGTAGGCGCTTTAGAGCAGGTGTGTCTGTCTTGTTCATGGCTGTGTCGGCATTGCCTAGCTGTTGGCACACAGCTGGTATTTCAGTAACCATTTGTTGAGGGAAGGAACCATCTTACTTGAGTTTCACAACAACTCCGTGAATCTAGCAGGGCTGGGCTGTTTACTCTCATCCTGTGGATGAGGAGAGTGAAGCCCAGCGAGGGAAGGGGTCCAGTCCCCTGTGACCTGTGACTAGCCAGGCCTGGGTGACCATGGTCCTGACACCTGTCTCAGAATGAGAGGAAGGCCTCAGCCAGCCATGGGGCTTCCCAGCCTCCCATGGCCCTCCCCTGCTCTCCAGATTAGAACTGGCAAGTGTGACCTGTCTCTGCCTCCCCTCTGCCCAGGACGTGGTGGGCAGGGGGAAGTTGGGGAGGGGGCAAGGGGATGGGGAGAAGGCCAAGGAAATTGACAAGGAAAAAAGCTAAGTCCTACTCGAAGAAGAGCTGGGGGTGGCAGGGCTGTGGTCATGTGTTCTGAAGCCAGGGCAGGGGAGTCAGGAAGTCAGAAGCAGGAAGGAAGCTCACATCCCTGCCCCAGGGGGATCCAGCGGAGACAGTGGGCCTTTGTCTTCCTGTGTGTTTCAAGCACTGGCCAGCTTGAACTCAGCAATTGCTTATGTATATGTTTATTTTCCTTTAACCTTGGTCATAGGGTGAACACGCTCTGGAGCAGGTCATTTGTATCCAAAACTGTCTCCTCATTGTGTGACTTTGGCCAAATGTCTTGGCTTCTCTGGGCCTCAGTTCCCCCATCTGTAAAAGGGGAAGATGATAATAGTACCTATCTTCCATGGTCATTACAGGGCTTCCCCAGATATTCTAAGGAAAATTCTCCATGGTGTGCCTGGCATAGAGAAATAATTGGAGACAGTATCACAGAGAGCTTACTATGAACAGGCCCAGTTATAGGGGTCTGCAATTTACTAAGACTTAATGGGGATTTTGGAGGCTCCAGTGTGATACTTGAAAGCGGCAGAAGTGGGATGGGGACCCAGCTCTCTGCAGATATCAGCGGGTTGAACCAATGAGCTGTGTTACTTAGAGAGAGCAGCCGCGACATGTTGGGCCCTGCCTTCCATGCAATAGGGACATAAAAGTCAAGTGGAAATGGACAATTATTCCAGAATACCTGGTGGCCATCTGGGACCCTTTCTTCAGGAGGAATGCTTCCCACCGGAAGCCTCTGAACTCCAGTGTTAAGAACCCCTGGAGCAGGGGTGGAACTGGGGAAGGGTTGAGCTGAGTGATAAAGTCCTGCTAATAGGCTGAGTTCAGGGTACTTGGGAGCCACTGACGGTTCTAAACAAGGGAAGCAACATGACTGTAGGCCAGGAGGGAGCACACCTGGAGATGGGGCCCTATGGGAGGCTGCTGGGATCTTCCAGGCAAAGCATGAGGCTGGGGTGAGAGTGCAGGTGCTGGAGGGGAAGTGGTGCCGGATGTCCTGCCTCCTTCCCTGCCAGCTGGGAACTGTCACCTTTGAGTACAGCTGCCCTGGTCCCAGAGAAGGCAGCTGTGGTCGAGGATGGCAGAGCCACCCGCTAGACAGACTACTCAACTCCAGACTCGCACAAAAGAGAAATATTTAGCTCACTGAGTTTTAGAGTGTTTCTGCTACAGCCACTTAGCCTGAACCAGAACTCACTGTGTGACCTTAGGCAAGGAACTTTACTTCTCTGAGCCTCAATTTCCACATTTGTAAATTAGAGGCAAGAATAGATCCTGTGAAGATTCAGAAACGATGTGTGTAGAACTAACAAGGAGGAGGCACGTGGTTAAAGCCCCTCATTCCCACACAAGCCCCCCTGGCTGACCCCTTAACTCCCATTCAGCCCAAGGGCAAGCCTTTTATTTTCTCTGTCTCCTTCTGATTCCCTTAGTGGCTCAAGGCAGTGGACACAGGGCCCTCCAGGGTCTTAACTCAGGATCTGAAAGACTTTCAGATAGAGGTGATCCCTCTCTTGCATTTTACAGATTGGGAAACTGAGGTCCAGAGAGGGGCAGGGATTTGCCTCAGCTCCGCATCCATTCAGAGTGATGCTGAATCCAGTTTTTGGTGGGCACTGGGCCAGGAGCCGATCTCTGCTAAAGGTGCCGGGGGCACCATCTCCCATGCTCTGCCCAGCTCAGTGGGGAGGGGCAGCCCTGGCTCAGTGGCATCACCCTCCACACTGACTTCTTTACAGTTCCTTGTGGCCACCGCAGGGCCTTGGCACGTGTTGTTCCCTCTAGCGGGACAGCTCTTCCCACAGCTCCTCACCTGACTGCCTGTTTCTCACTTTTTGTCCTTAACTTAAGTGACTTCCTTCAGAGTCTTTCCCTGATCATCCTGCCCAGCTGGACCATCTGAAATCTTTTACCTGTAACTCCTATTTATTTTCTTCACTTATAATATATTAACTAATCAGTTAACTTAAAAGAATTTTGATTTTGGTGAGTCTTTCCCTTTAGTCTCTTAAGCACCATGATGTCTGGACTGTGGCTGGCTGGCTGGCTGTCTTGTTTGCTGCTTTCTCCCCATCACTGAGGCAGGCTCTGGCCCAGGCAGGTCGTCAGTACATCCTTGCTATCTGAATGAATGAATACGTGCGTGAATGAATAAATACCCAAGTGAACGTGCCAAGCCTGGACATTCACCACTGCCCTGAACCTGCACGACTTCCCTGTGACTAGATAGCAGTCTCCCCATTGTACAGATGAGGAAAGTGAGGCTCCAAGAGGTCTTACAGGGGAGGGTAGGAAAATGTGGGATGCTAAAGGCCATTGGACTTCCCTGCCCTCTGGACACATCCAACAGCAGCTCATAGGATACATTACACATTAATCTAACACGAGAAGTAACACATTTATGCTGGTTGTGGCCTGAATCTGACTCCATTCTCTGAAGGGCTGCTCCATCAAAAGATGCTGATGCTGCTGTTGCCAAAGCAACACTGTTAGCTTTCCAAAGCATCTTTCATGAGAGAAGTGAAGGCCCACATGGACACTGTGGAGGGGGGACAGTCCGGAAAAAGGGGACAAATACCCTTTTCTACTGAGACAAACCATCCTGACACTGGCTGCTCCCCTGCCCCCTGCAAAGGGCCACCTCGTACCCCACCCATGGTTGCTGTCTCTGGGCTGTGCACAGTGAACTCTCTTCCCCAGTGTGGAAACTGCCTTTGATGGAAACATGCAGAGATCTCGGGAACAATGTATTCTCCGTGCCTGGCTCCACCAGGATTTACCAGACGCCAGTGGGAAAGACAGAATAGTCTTGGAAAACTTTCCAGACGGTTCGTTCAGCCCTGGATATAGGTGGAGAGGACACCACTCCAGCCTTTTTGTGGTTGATGCCAAGTTGCCTCCAGAGAGCTCTGGACGAGGGAGGCAACTGAAAGATGCAAGTGCACTGGAGGTGGTGTTGGCTGAGCTACTTGGATGAAACTCTTTCCCCTCTCTGAGCTCTAATTTCTTCATTGCTAGGATGGGGAGAATGCTGGTCAGATGCAGAGAGAGGTGACAAGGCTTCTATGTAGGCACCTGCAGATGTAGGTATCCTTGCAGTTTCTTTAAGCAGTGGCTTCAGGAGACCCAGCCAAGGCCAAGGCCATGCCAGCTAGGCCCCAGGACCCTGTGTACCCAGAGTCCTTTAGCTGTTCGTGTCTGTAGCCGTGGTGAGTCCGTGTTGCTGTCTTTTAAGGCATCCGCAGGTGCTCTGTCCTTATAGCACAAATGGGAACTATAAAGGCTCAGAGGGGGCCAGGGGTGCTGCTCCAGGGGCAGGGCCGGGACTGTGAACTAGGGTCTGACACCTCTGGGCAGGACACAGCAGTGTCCTTGATAGTCTGGGGCAAACCGGGGATTAGCTGGAGCCCAAGGGACAGGCCTTGGGGGCACGGAGGCTAGGAGAAGGGGCAGGGATAGAGATGAGAGCTGGGAATCTGCAAGAGGGAAGGAGAAAAAGTGAACCCCTGTCCTCAACTGCCCAGCATCCCTGCTTCCTGAAGCAGCTCCTCATTTTCTCCAAGGCCAATCCATCGCCTTGGAGGGGACTGACCTCAGTCCCTGGTTCCAGGCATGATCGTGTGACCCAGGTCCGGTCAACCAGAATCACAGTGGTAAATGCAAGGATGGACACAGGATGAATCCTGGCTGGAAAGAATCCTGCTTTTGTTGGAATCACTGGGACAGGGGAGCTTTCTGGCTGAGGGATGTTAAGCAGGCAGAACACGAGACTGCGGTTGCTGGAGTCATCGTCAGGAGAGAACCTGATGGAGAATGAGGTCAGCATGATGGATGGCAGGCCTGAGAGGTGAGGAGCGACATCATTTGAGCACCCAGATCTAACCACACCCGAATCTATCTCTAGACTCCCTGTATGTGAGTCAATCCACTCCTCAGGATAAGTTTTCTGTCCCTTGCACTTGAGAGTCCTGGCACAGAGAAGGAAGGAAAGTTAAAAAGGAAGGATGAACATTTTAAAGAACAGATATGTGAGGGTTACCCCAATTGGGTTCTTGGCATTTTTAGACAACTGGAATGCAGGTAGGGATTGGAGCCTTCACCCCACCCAGAGGAGCTCTGTTCCTGGGACTCCCAGCAGTGCCTATACACTTGCAGTGAAAAAAAAAAAAAATGCTGTAGCTACAAAAATAAAGCACTTACCTTCCCTAGGTCCAGGAGAAGGGGTGGCATGTACTCCTAGGGCCGATTTCTCCACCCCATTCACTTCTTTGGGAACTAACATTTATTAGGCACTTGCTTCCTGCTGGGCTCTGCTAAGAGGCTGCAAGACACGGTCTCATTTTCTCCTGCCCCAGCACAGACCATCTCCATCTCACAGACCAGATGATCGAGACCTTGAGAGGCCGGACCACTGGTTTCAAGTTCAGAGCCTCAGCAGGTCTGTCTGACTCCAAAGTCTTGCCCACGGCACCACGCTGCATACAGTAGATGCTAAATAAAGGCTCGCCTAGCAAATGCTGGATAAGGTGGCATCAGCCTTCTGGGCAGCAACCTGCCCCTAGGTACTTTTCCCTCCTGCCTGAAATGTCACCATTAGCAACCACACCCTTTGGTTTCCCAGAAGATCAGCACTAATCTGTGCTGGACTGACTCAGGGGATTGGCAGAGGTGGGACTCAGGAGGTGGGGCAGAGCCAGGCGGGACGAAGTTGCCCTATTTCCACCGCACAGCCTCATGCAGGAGAAAACCTTCTGAAGATAGAGGGGTGTCCGGGCGGGAGGGCAGGTCAGTCCTGGCTGGGCCCAGGTGTCGGCTGAGGACGACAGGGCTTCAGTGGCCTCATCAGGATTGACGCCGGTGACACAGTAATGGGAGTGGGTGGCACAGTGGCCGTGGCCCCTCTCTGCTCCTGTCCCCTGAAAGAAGCTCATGAGGAGCCCCTGGTTGCCCAGACTCAGCAAAGCCGTCTCCATGGATAACTGCAGCATTGCTCTTGGATGAGAGAGGGGGAGACTAGGAGTTCTGGTTTGGAGGCAGGAAGGATCTGGACCCAGTGATTGGTGTCCTGCTCAAGACAGAGTGGGCAGTCCCCAAGAGTCCCTAAACTTGAGAGCTGGCATGAGTTGAACCGTCTCCACCGTCTCCATGGATAACTGCAGCATTGCTCTTGGATGAGAGAGGGGGAGACTAGGAGTTCTGGTTTGGAGGCAGGAAGGATCTGGACCCAGTGATTGGTGTCCTGCTCAAGACAGAGTGGGCAGTCCCCAAGAGTCCCTAAACTTGAGAGCTGGCATGAGTTGGGGACACAGAAAGGGTGGAGGGCAGCCCCAGCCAGAAAACTGGCTTCCTAGGGTCAGAGAAGCCTTGGAGCGCTTAGTTCTAAGACCAGAGACTTAGTTCTAGACTCTTCTTCAGTGACAGCATGTCTGTTTCAACCCAAATCCTCCTTCCAGTTGTTTTTAGAGGCTGTCTGAAAATGTCATGGTGGTCCTCATTGCTGAAAATGGTGAAAACAGCTGGGGGTGGGGATGGGGCCTGGGGTTTAACTCATGACTCAGGAGAACCAATTTTCTCCAAGAGCATCCACAGCCCCAGGAGATGCTCTAAGATAATCAGGTCCCATTTTCAAATAAGTAAATTTGGGGAAAGTGGCCCGCTCTAGCCCTTTCATGGGCAGTCACAAAGCACAGGACCACACTGACGGCTCTGACAAGGCCTGTAGCTAAAAATGCCTGTCTACGTTGATTTAACCTGGTGTTTCCCTCCCTCAGTAGACCACAGGTACCTTTATTCTCTCTGGAACATATTCTAGAACATTCTAGGGGTAAAGGAGTACCTCTTAGATCTCCTGGAGCCCCTGAGAAACCATGTCTGAGCTTTAGATGCTGGGGTCTAGGAGTGATGGACAGTGTGGGTGCAAATGGCGATTCCCATTTTAGGGGGGCACAGCTCCTTCAGTCTTGAACAGAAAGTTCAAGGATGTTCAAGGACGTGAGAAAGCTTGGAACAAGAGATGGCCTTCCCAACAACCTGGGGACAAAATCTGGGCCTCCACCTGGGCGGTTTCCTCCTGTAAATACCTTCCCACTTGCCTGAAATTCCACCACTAGTTGCATATTCCTTTGCAGTGGAGCCCAGTTAAATCTGCTCTCCACTCGTTCAGGATACTGCAACCCTCAGGTGGGCAGGAAGGCCCTGCAGGAGGCAGGAGGGGAGAGGAAAAAGGGACACCGGAGAGGCAGGAACCCCTAAATGTCCACCATTTCACAACTTGAGGGGAAAAGGGCCGGAGGCGACTCTTCTGGACTCCTGGGGCAAGGAGGGCTGGCTCAGGGGGCCCCCAGGCTGTCCGGGACAAGGTCCTGGCGTTGTGTCCTGTGTTTGAGTCCAGCTTGTCCAGGGGATACCATGGCCATGTCCTCCCGCGGGACCAGCCTCCGGGCGCGGCTGTCCCTTAGATGCCCGAGGGACGCATCATCATGCGAGTGGCGCGCAGCGAGTAGCTGGGGCCCTGGAAGTAGTGCCAGCGGATGCCGTTGAGCTTGCGCACATGGTGATGGGCCGGGTAGTAGATGCCGTTGAGGTTTGAGAGGCCACAGGCGTCAAACCACCACCCTGGTGGAGGCGAGAGGAAGAGGCTTTAGGGAGGTGGGGATGCAGTCAATAGGGTGAGGGCAGCCGCTACCCTAAAGGTGAATCAGGGCTGTTGGCCCCTGAGAGAAGCCAGCTTGCTGAGGATGGGGTTGGGTGGGAATGGGCGGGAGATACCCAGACCCTCTCCTCAGCCTGGGGCCTCCAGAGGCTGGGAGCTTGGGTGTGTCTCTCTGATGTCGCTGTCTCTCTTTGCTCCCTGTGACCCGGCCTTTCTGGGTCTCTCTGCCTCTCACCCAGTTTCCATCCGTCTTTTGTGGATGAAACGTGATCTGTGCTTCTCTCTCCACTTTCCCTCTGTACCTTCCCCTGTCCCCAGGCAGCCCTGTGTCCACCTCTCTGTCTGTTCATCCTGGTGTGTCTCTCATTTCCATCTGTCCCTGTCTCTGTGACTCCGGAGGTCCCCTCCAATCTCTGTCCCTCTCATTCCATCTCTCACATCCCATCTCCTACTCTCTGACGTCGCTCTCTGCAGAAAACACTGCCTGAGTCAGAGTTGGTGGGCAGCTGCCCCTCTGCCCCCCACCCAGGTCTCCCTCCTCCTGATCCTGCTTGGCCTGGAGGAGGGGTCGGGGGGAATCCCAGATCTGGTGTTGGAGCAGATTAGGCATTTTACCCCCCTAGGGTGCACCCTGGTCCCCACCATCAGTGCTGCTCTGAGGTCTCAGGGAAGAACTGGAGGCGCCAGCTTTAGAGGGCAGTGAGACCCTGGAAGGGACCTTAAGGACTCACTAGAAGCAGGGGAGTTTTTGGATGAGGTACAGCCAGGCCAGCCCGCAAGTGAGTGAGACCCTGACCTGTACCCACTTCTTGATGGCACCTGGCTGCACAAAGACCCAAGTGGGGAGTCAATGAGGGTGTTCAGCCAGGTGAGCCTGTGCAGAGGCGTGGGTTCACCCCCTCTTGCACCCACCTCCGGACAGCATCTGGGCGCACTTGCAGAGGCAGTTGTCATTGTCTGCGTCACGTGTGCTGAAGTTGGTGCCCTGGAGGACCAGGCTGCTCTGGCGCCCCGCTGAGCCACTGTACCCACTCAGAGAAAGCCTGGAGGCCACCCAGAGGTGGTGATGGGAGAGAGGCACAGAGTCAGGTTGGGGCTGGTTGAGGAAGGGGCTCCCCTCTGGTTGTCCTAGGAAGGGAGCCCCATCCTGGGATGCTGGGCCATGTTCCCTCCTAGACTGCCCTCCCCGCCTGCTGCCTCCAGGGTCAGAGTCCCCATGTGTGCCAGGCCCCTCTCAGCTGGACCTGAGTCTTGGACAGTTGTGAGAGTGATAATGATAATAATAATAATATTAATGAAGACCATGGCTAGCACTTTTTGAACATGGACTATGTGCCAGGCATTGTTTAAAGCACTTTACATGAGTTAACTCATTCTTGTTTAATCCTCACCATACCCTAAAACTCCTGTTTTACAAAAGAGGAAACAGAGCTCCTTAGAGCCCAAGGAGCCTGCCCCAGGTGGCCTGACTTGAGAGCTGGGTGCCTTCCCTCGCCAGCTGACCATCCTGCAACCCCAGCCCTGTCACACCTCCTCACACTCATCTCCCTGCCCCCACTTCCAGGAAGACTTCCTTGACCACACCAGCCCACATGGCACCCCAACACCTGTGACTTCTACCCCTGCAGCCAGCTGGGGAGGGTTTCTATTTATCAGGCTATAAGGATGGCATCACTGACTCGATGGACGTGAGTCTGAGTGAACTCCGAGAGATGGTAATGAACAGGGAGGCCTGGCGTGCTGCGATTCATGGGACGCAAAGAGTCGGACACGACTGAGCGACTGAACTGAATTGAAGACCCTGGCAGACACCTTGAGGCCTGTGTGGTGACTACAACCACGAGCTTTGGGGACAAAATGCCTGGATTCAAATCCCAGCTCTGCTGCTCGCCAGCTGCGTGCCCTTGGGCAGATTGCTTCACCTCTCAGCTTCAGTTTCTTCATTTTTTAAAAACGGTAATGATAGCACATTAACCGTCATTGTGAGGGGGTGACCTCAGCATGTGACGAGTGTGGAGCAGTGCTGGCACGCGCTAAGTGCCCAGCACGTTCAGGGCTTGTTGTTATCCGTCCTGTCCTGTCCATGTGTTCCTGGCCCGGGGCGCGCAGCTGGCACAGGCTTCCACTGAGCCTGGCTGAAGACAGCGCTGGGGGCTCGTAGCGGGGGAGGGGCTCCACCGACTGCCACGGCGGGAGCCACTTTGGGAGCAATCGAGGTCTTCCGGGTGGAGGCAAGTGGACACCAGGTGCAGTCAGGGCGGTTCAGGGGGGCTCTGGTTCCCCAAGGCAGGGCCTGTGAGATGCCCCCAGAGGGATCCAGAGGGAAGGTGGTGCCTGGGCATGTGGCCTAGCTCAGTCCCGGTACCTCCCACCCATGGACTCTGCCTGCAGAGAGGGCAGGGCCAGCTCAGGGCAGACAGCCATGAAGCCTCAACTATGCCCTTAAATATATGACCCTGGACTTGCATGACTGGTGTTGCAAACCCCCTTCCAAGAGGCCCACCTAGCCAGGGCCTCCCTGGGGTGGGAATAGGCTGGCTGGCCCACTTGCTCATATGGTCCCAGCTTCTTGTGGCTGTTGACGGCTCCTCTTAAGGGCTCAGACATGTCACTTCAAGGCCAGGCTTGGGGCTCAGGCTGAGGTTGGGGGTCATGTTTAGTCTGGGGCCGCATGACGTCAGTGTTGGACAAAGCCAAATGATCTCATGAGGTCATTCAGCAGCATCAGCCCCTTATTTGGCCCAAGTCCTCAGCCTCCCTTCCCTGCTCCTCTGGGAGCCAGAAAGGGGATCTGCGATCTCTAGGGGACCCTCAAGTCATGGGCCAGGAAACCCCACTTGACCCATTTTTCGGATACACTTTGAACATATTCATGGCTGAGGCCTGGGGAACCCGAACAAACACACGAGTCCTTGGACATCCCCAAGAGAGATACAGAAGGGGTGTGAGTCTGTGTGTCTGAGGTCGTGAGCATTTGGATACGCGTCTTTGTGCCTGCGTGTGTGTTTTGAGTTTGTGCAGCACTATCTATGGTGGGTCTGGTGCGTGCTCTGCAGTCTGTCTTTGTGGCTGGGATTGTGCACGTGTTTTCTGCAAGGGCTTCTCTGGGGCATGCTTGCACACGTGGCTGGTTGTGTGCCTGTGCTTGTTTGGGTAGCTATGGCACTTGTATGAGTCTCTGTGCTCCGAAGGTCCACGTATGCACCCCAGGGGTGTGGTGAGCCCCTCCGTACGAACATGTGTGTCTGTGCGTGTCCCTGTGTGCTTCTGTGTGTGTCTTGTGCTCTTGCCGGTCTGGGTGGGTGGGCACCTCGGGGAGGCCTGTGCCTGCTGCCAGTGTGTGCTGTGCCTGTCTGTGCCTCCCTCGCCCCGCTCCATGGCTACTTGTCTGCAGGCTTCTGCATGCACCCAAGCTGGGCCTCAGAGGGTCCCCATCATGGTATCTGACATCTGCCCATGCCCCAGCTGCTGACTGCCAGGCTTCCCCGCCTCTCGGCTTCCCTGAGAGGATCCTCCTCTTTTTATCAGGCAGCTGACTCTGGACAGTGGGGGCCCAGGGCCCAGCGTCTGTTTCTGTCACTTTCCCCTAGCCCTTCTCTGGCAGTTTCCAAGCCCCTCTGTGTTTTCCAGGATCTTCCAAGCTGTTCCTGAATGAGCAGGGCCTAATCTTTAGGATCCCAGAAGCCTTTGAAAGAGCGTTGCTTAAGTTTAGAGTACTTCATAGGCACCACCTCCTCCAGGGAGCCCTCCTTGCTAGCACAAGTGTCTCTGTGCGCCTGTGTTGTCCCCTTAGGCAACTCCTGTACTCCTGGGGGTGTGGGAAGACACACTCACCCCAAGAAACACATGACACGCTGGACTGTGAACAACTTTGAGGGGTAGAGCGCAGGTCTGATTTTTCTCCAAATGACCAAGGCCAGCTCACACTTAGCACAGGGCAAATGTTCAATATATTGTTATTATTATTTTGGGGTCGCTAAGGGTCAAATAGCTGTGGGCCCTTTGAGACCTGAGAGTAATGGGCAGGGAGCTTCTCCAGGTCTCAGGAGAAGCTGAGGCAGCACATCAAATTCTCATAGGAGAGCACAGCAAGTGGTTCCAAATTTAACATAAATGCATATGTTTGTATAAATAGATAGATAACTGAGACATAGATAACTGAGATATACATAGATGTAGAGATATTGAATTTCTGTCTTTGGATATATTGTTCATATATCTCTAACATTTACTTAACACTTACCATATGCTAGGCATTTTCCCACAGGTTATCTCAATTATGACATAGATAGTGTGTTTTACTGAGGCACAGAGAGGTAAGTAACTTGTTTAAGGTCATGAATCCAACAAGTGAAAGAGTCAGGCTTCATACCCTGGGCAATCTGGCTCTAGGGCCATGTTCTTTAGCACAATGAGATATAATACTTTCCAGATATTTCTTCCCTAAGAAAAATGGCAGATCGTGGACTTGGGGCCACAGAAGCTGCTGCCCCAGGACTGGGTCATGGGGATGAATGGAGTTTACCTGTTACATGTGTAGGAAAGGGAGGCGCCGCCGCTTCCTGTTATGCACTTACTGTGTCCCAGGCACTGGGGATGGGGACAGCGGTGAACTCGCACAGAGCAGGCCAGCCAAGTGTGTGGAGGGATGGCTTGGGAACAGGAATTGTAATATCATAGTATAATATTATTTGTTGGATATTTACTAAGTGCCAGTGTTAATGCTCTATGTGTAGTATCTCATTCAAGCTTCACAGCACTTTGAAGTGGGTATACTTTAGGCACCCATTTCACAGATAAGACAGTGGAGGGAGTGACTTGCTCAGGGTCCCTCAGGGAGATAAGGATAAAGCCAGGATTTAAGCCTTGGCTTTGGTGGTCAGTGGCTTAAAGAGAGGTCAGCCAGGTGTTGTGGCTACTCACTGGTCAGCTCAAGGAGTCAGGGGGCATTCAGCTCAGCCAGCCTAGTCCAGATCTGGGGATGTTTCATTTAGCTCTAGACCTTACACTTTACGAAAGAGCATTATCAGATTGGGTTGAGTCCCACAAAGAGGGATCTCAGAAGCAGCCAACTGGAGGAACCAGGAACATTCCACCGAGAGAGGGGTTGGGGGCACATCACCCAGAGGCCGTCAGAGGGGGAACTAGGCATACAGTGCAAGGAGTCGGAGCATCACCAGCGATTCTTTGGAAGGAAGTGGCTTCCCATTAGTGGAAGCGTTCCAGCATAGTTGGATGATGACTGTGGCTGTGAAGGAGGTTCTAGCATCATGTGAAAAACCAGATGACTTGTGAAATACCTTGTAGCCCTGGAACAAGAGTCTATGAATTCAATTCTGTCCTGGTTCCAAGATAGCTTATCCTCATATCCTCGAGTTTCTCAGAGACATAACATGATGGAGGAGAAACACAACGAGTTTTGGCAGAAAAAATGAGTTCAAAACCATGCCTCCCCTACCTTGTAACTCTGGGCAGTTCCTACATCACTAAAGCAGCTGTAGCAACACTTACCTCAGAAGGTTATGTGTGTGTGCGTGTGCTTAGTCACTCAGTCGTGTCCGGCTCTTTGTGACCCCATGGACTGTAGCCTGCCAGGCTCCTCTGCCCATGGGGAGTCTCTAGGCAAGAATACTAGAGTGGGTTGCCATGCCCTCCTCCAGGGACCTTCCTGACCCCAGGGATCGAGCCCAGGTCTCCGGCATTACAGGCAGATTCTTTACCATCTGAGCCAGGGAAGCCCTCAAAACGTTATGGGGAGGATTAACTGGAGCTATGTGCCTGGAACATAGTAGGTGCTCAAGAAATGCTCATTTCTTTTTCTGAATGGGACCAAGACCCCAGGCTGAGGGAGATGTTGGGAGACCTTGATGATTTTATAAGTTGCTCATATTTAAGCCCATCCTGTGGTACAGAGGTATGGAGAAGCTGACTTGACTCGCCTGAGTTCACACAGCGAGCTGGAGAGAGCAAGAATGAGCCTAGGTCTCTCACTTCCCAGCCCGGAGACCTTTCCACTTCCCCTCATAGCATAGGACAGGCTGGGAACATCACCACCCTGATTCCAGGCCTCTGCAAAATGAATGACTCGGGGTGACTGACCTTGGAAGGCCCCTTCCCGCTCCCAGCACGGCAGCGTCAGTGGCATTCTTTCCACCCCACCCAGTGGCCGGGCTGTGCTGAGTACTAACCAGCCGCCTCCAGAGCCCATGACGCGCGCCCAGATAGGGGACAGATGGCAGGAACAGGAGACGCCCAGGGACTGACCCCTGGTGCAGACTCTGTAGCCACTAGCCCAGGGTCCCCCGCCCACCCACCAGCCTGGGCCCCAAGCCCACCTGTACAGCTGCCCCTCGCTGCCCAGCTGGAAGTGCTCATACTGGGCGTAGGCCTCGTTGCCTTCCCAATCTTGCAGCTCCACTCGCAGAGAGTAGGTTGCCCTGCTGGTGAGCTGGTGCACCACTTCATTGCCTAACCAGTGCTCTCCAGCTGGGTTGCCAAAGCCCTGGGAAGGGGAGAATGGGGGTGGGTTGCATGTGGAGGACAGAGGCTATGCCTCTGATTAAGGATCTGGGCTGGGCCGGGCTCTGGGGACTTTCACCCAAAGCCACTTTGCTAAATGACCAAGTTCATAAAGAATAGTGTGGGCAGGCCTAAGGGTGGAGCTCCCCAATTTCTAGGGTAAAAAGACTAAGACTTTTGTAAATGTAAAAACCTGTTAAAAGCAATTGAAATCACATTTCTATGAAGTTCAAGAACAGGTCAAAAAAAGTCTGTGGTGGTAGAAGACACCCCTACTTTGGGGGTGTCTTGACTTGGAGGAGACACAAGGAGGTTTTCTGGGGTGCTGGGAATGTTGCATATCTATCTTTGAGTGGTGGTCACATGGGTGAATACATATTCACCGAAAAGTCACTGAATCTTACTTACACTTAGGATTTGTGCACAGAAATGCATGTATATTAAATCTCAATTAAAAACTAACTAAAAACTTAAATCAGCTTCATACATGGTATAGCAAACTTTGTTCAGTGACATGGCAGCCACTGCAAAATTTCAGTAACAGACACGTAAAACAAAGAGCATTGAGGTAGAAAGTGTCCCAAGGTGACAAGTATCCAACACCCTTAGCCAGGACAGTAATTCAGCACTAAGGACAGGGCACACCTAAGCCCCACTCCCCATTTTCGTACCACTGATCAGCCTAATGGTTTATAGTCAGCACTCTTTTGTGTATTTCTGCTTTTGAGCACCCTCTTTCTTTTTGCCATTTGAATGATTCTTTAAAACTCAATTGGTTTAAGAACAGTCATAGCTTAATTTGGTATTTATTTTCAAGTATTTATCAAATGGACAGCAAGCAGACACACAAAAAATAGTATTGTTATATTTCCGTTTGAGTATCTTTTTCTATTTCTTTTGTTCTTAAAAACTTTAAGAGCTTTTAAGTCAGCTTGCCAAAAATCCTTTACTCAAAATGTAATTAAAAAATTGGAAGACAATCAGCATTATCCCTCATCTTGTAAAACGCATGGGGTCTTTGAGCCAGCAATTCTGCATTAAAAAGATCTCTCCTGCAGATGTAGTCATGTATGTGTGTTAAGACAAAGACATTCATTTAAGCAGTGCATCCAGGGGTGGGCAGCAGGGGTTACTTTTTTCTGTTCCATTTTTTGGTATTTAAAATTTTTCCAGCAACGTGTATCTTTTCCAAAAATTAAAATAAAATGAAAGCTAAATTTTCGTTTTTAGGATATACGTCAGGACTTGCAAAAAGAAGGTTCAATTTTGGGTGTTGGAGTCCTTGACAGTGAATGTGCACTGGCCAAACCTGTTTGAAGGGAGTTGGTTTGGGCAGGCTGATTTTTTTTTTCTGAGAAGGGTTGAGGGCAAACCAGATGCCTGCCCACACCCCACGTCCTGCCCCAGGTCTCAGGACTGACAAGATCCTCCCCAGGGCAGCAATGTTACCTGTTTGTAATCCTTCCAGTTCCGTTGGAAATTCACACTGCCGTTCTCACGGCGCTGAATGAGGGTCCACCCACCTCCGCTGGCCTCCATGTCACAGAACACCTGGAGAGAATTGAGAAGGTGGGGAGTTGGAAGCCCCTGGAGGCAGCCAGAAGCCAGGTCTGGGCCAGCCTGAGGGTCATCTGACTGACAGAACATCACAAAGCAACCAGTGAGCTTGGTGGTCAAGGGCATCACACAGATCCAGGCCCAAACCCTTCCTTTCTTCATTTGTCAAACGAGGATGCTAATACCTTCATCTTTTTGTGCCTTAGATTCTCATCTGCACACTGGAATTGTCGTGAGAATTAGATGAGTCATCCATCTAAAGAACAGAACTCAGTAAATGGAGGCTTTTCATTCACTGTTATTGCAGGGTTCCTTTAAGAATGAAATGCCAAGAGGTGTAAAGTGCTCGATATATGGCACAGACTCAGGAAATGTTATTATAGGGGCTCCCTGGTTGCCTAGTGGTTAGGATTCAGTGCTTTTGTTATGGAGGCCCAGGTTAAATCCTTGGTTGGGGAACCATTCTGCATGCCACACGGCTGGGACAAGATGCAAAAAAAAAAAAAAACCGTTACATTTGGTGGACAAATGTTTTCTGAGCACTTAGTAGGTAGCAGGCTCCATTCAAGGCATGGAGAATGCCAACATGGATGAGACAAAGGGTTCATTCTTTTGAAGAGCTTACCATCCATTGCAATCACATCTTTCAGTTTAACTTGTTTACATATTAATTTTTCAGCCAGTTCAGTAGATTTCAATGTTTGATGAGGAAATACTTGGTGTCTAGTCCCATACTATTAATAGACAAATCAGAGACAAATGAGAGACAAATCAACCCCCAGGGCTGGTTTGATCTAGGAAGCTAGCAGATTGATAATGGCTAGCAGGTCTGATACAGCTGGAAGACTACTGATTATGAACATCTGGGCAGCTACAAGATGAGTTCCCAAGAAAGAGTCAGGGGCAGCCCTGGAAGGCTTCCCAGGGGAGTGGCATTGGAACAAGGCTTTGGATGTTGCTATGCCTGCCAGATAGAGATGAGTGGAAATAGCATTTCCAGTGGAGGAGGGGAGTAGCTGGAATAGAGGTTCTGAGATGTTAAAGGTCTGTTCAGGAGAGAAGAGAGTGGCATGTGTTGTGAGGGTAGCAGACGTTGCAGGAAGGGAAACTGAGGTCCAGAAAGGGGAAAGTACTCGGTCAGGGTGAATGAGTCAAAGTAAAGCTGAAGGTTGAGCCCAGATCTCTTATCTCCCAGGCCAACTCTTCCCTCTCTATCAGTGTTCCCAAATTTGAGCTATTCACACTTCCCAAATCCCGCCATAGCTGAATTTACTTAATTTCGTATAAAATATTTACTTTAAAAGTGGTGTCTTTTTTCACTTAATACTCAGACTGAATGCATCTTAAAAAGGCTATCTCGAACTCTTCCACTTTTGGGTTTGGCCCCCAAACCCTCCCTCCTGACATCCACATTTTGCCTTGACTGCCCTCCCTCCACACATTTGATAACTGGTCCTCAAAGTTCAGGGTCTCCATCAGCCTCAGTTCCTAATATCTCACATGGAACAAGCTAGAAAATATCTGCTTTAACCGCATGATCTGACCCCTGATTGGGTCACCCCTACCTTCTCTGGGATCTCAGATGTTGGACAAGGCCTGAAGTGAATGCGGGGAGACGGCGAGGGTGAGCAGGGGTCCTTTGGCTCAGCACCCTCTGATAGCCTCAGTCCCCAAGGAGCCCCCTAACCTTTCTGGGCTCTGTCACATTGGCCACATGGATGGTGTAGATGCCACTGGCATTGGCCCCAAAGCGCTGGATCTCTGCACAGTCCTGGAACACCTGTTCAGCTGCCCTCATGGAAGCTGCAATGGGACAAGGTGAAAACAATTAGCAGAGAGCAAAACGCTTCCCAAGTGGCTCAGTAGTAAAGAATCCACCTGCCAATGCAGAGACACAGGAGATTCAGTTTCGACCCTTGGGGTGGGAAGATTCCCTGGAGGATGGCAACCTGCTCCAGTATTCTTGCCTGGAAAATCCCATGGGCAGAGGAGCCTACAGACACTAGTCCATGATGTCATGAAGAGTCAGACACGACTGAGCATGAATGTATATTGATGAAGGTGGGTGTGCCTTAATGATAAATAATTCACCTGCCAATACAGGAGATGCGGGTTCGATCCTTGGGTCAGGAAGATCCCTTTAGAAAACCTATGAAATTTTGCCTAGCTAAAAATTTATGACAAATTTTGATTCTACTTATTTGACTTAGTACGAATAGAACAGTATATTTCTAATTTAAAAGAAAATAGACACACAACAAGCAACAAAGGTTTACTGTATAGCACAGGGAACGATAATCAATATCTTATAATAATCTATAATGGAAAATAATCTGAAAAATTATATATGTGTATATGTATAACTGAATCATCTTGCTGTATACCTAAGACACTGTAAGTCAACTATACCTCAATAAAATATATATATTAAAAATTTTTTTTAAAAAATAGTAACCCACTCCGGTATTCTTGCCTGGAAAAATCCCATACAGAAGAGCCTGGCAGGCTACAGTCCATGGGGTTGCAAAGAGTCAGACGTGACTGATCAACTAAATAGCAAGGTGAGGGGGAAAGGGCCAGGTGGGCACTCCTGCCTGCCCTGTGCCAGGTTCTGGGCTGGGAGATGTTGGGGACACAGAATGTATTGGGCCCGGGAAGGTTTCCTAGAGGAGCTGACAGTTAGCTGGGACCTGGACGAGGAGCAGGGACTGCCCAGGTGTAGAAGGGAGGATTGTCTCAGGCTGAGGCAAGGCACAGGCACCGGCTCCGACGTGGGGACAGGACTGCTGTGTGCTGGGGTTGGGGCGTGGTGAGGGGAATTTGGGGCTTCCCAGGTGGTGCTAGTGGTAAAGAACCCGTCCGCCAATGCAGGAGACATAAGAGACATGAGTTCAATCTCTGAGTGGGAAGCCTGGTAGTCTACAGTCCATGGGGTTACAAAGAGTTGGACAGGACTGAACTGACTTAGCACGCATGCACGTGCGTGCACACACACACACATACACACACACACACACACACACACACACACATGGGAAATTTGCCTGAGGCCACGGAGAGGAGATGACTCACACGCTGATCTCAACCCTGAGGCCAGAAGGAGCTCTAGCTGTTCGATGAACTAGAAAATGTCATCAAGGAAGAAGAGACTGGTCTTGAGATTTCAGTCTTGAACGTGGGGCTAAGGAGCGCAGACTGTGGCAAGGAAGAGTGCTCTGGCCAGAGATTAGGACAGAGACTGGGAGGGATGAGACTCAAAGCAGGAAGGCCAGAGATGAGGCTGTTACAGTCTTTCAGGACAGGTAACTGGGGCTCCAACTCCACTGAGGTACTTCTCCATTTCATAGATTAGAAAACTGAGGCCCAAGAGTGAGGTAACTGGTGCAAGGACACACGGCTGGATCGGGTGGGAAGGGATGAGCAGGGCTTGCCTTCTCTCTGGGTCTCACTGGGGAGCTGTCCTTAGAGCTCCCTCGGGGTAGGCGGCCCAGGGTCCCCTCCACAGTCCACTCTACCAGCATCTCCTAGGTGAGCCCCTCCCCTACATTCTGCTTTCCCTGGGAGCTGACCAGTGCCCTTAAGAGAGGATATTAATATAATGGTCAAATTCCACCAGGGCTCTGGGGACCTCCAGGCTTAGCAAGAAAAAAGTGACTATTGGTAAATAAACTATTCAAATCCCCTCTCTGGCTCTTTTCGTGGAATCCATTAGAGCTTTAGGCTATGAATCCACCAGAATCCAATCTTTGGGTAGGCGGGTATCCAATAACTAATAATGTTAGTCACTCAGTCTTGTCTGACTCTTTGCGACCCCAAGGACGTAGTCCGCCAGGTTCCTCTGTCCATGGAATTCTCCAGGCAAGAATACTGGAGTGGGTAGCCATTCCCTTCTCTGGGGAATCTTCCCGACCCAGGGATCTAACCCAGGTCTTCCACATTGCGGGGAGATTCTTTAATGTCTGAGTCACTAAGTTTAAGGTGGGTATCCATGGACAGGGCTAAAATTCCAGATGGATAGGTATCCTGACCAGGGACAAACCAGGAAGCTACCAAGTGTGTGACTTCCTGTTTTTGGCTTCCTACTTGAACCTGGATCCTGGATCTTGGAGCTGAGGCCCTGTTGAAAGGAGGCTATTATTCCCAGATCGCAAATGAAGAGACAAAAGCCCCCAAATCCATCCCAGTCTGTGCAAAAACATTCCCTGGACAGGATCTCTATGGTCTCACTGGCCAGGCCCCTGGTCCCTGGGGAAGGGAAGCAGACATTGGGCCACAACTGGAGACTGGGTTGGCAGTGAGCCTGTGGGGTTAGGTGTTGGCCCCAGGCCCCATGCCTTTGGCTGAGCTACAGGACGAATTTAGGCAGCCTCATTGCCACAGCTCTATGCACAAGCCAGTGATGGGTTCGGGTCACTGTTAATCGTGGACGGTACCCACCTCTCTTGCCTGTGGCCACCTCAGACCTTTTCAAACCTCCACCTCGTGGGGGTGCCCAGCTTAGATGGTGCTATGGTGCTGTCCTCTGTCTCCACATTGCTGCCAGGGCTAAGGAGCGCAGACTGTGGCAAGGAAGAGTGCTCTGGCCAGAGATTAGGACAGAGACTGGGAGGGATGAGACTCAAAGCAGGAAGGCCAGAGATGAGGCTGTTACAGTCTTTCAGGACAGGTAACTGGGGCTCCAACTCCACTGAGGTACTTCTCCATTTCATAGATTAGAAAACTGAGGCCCAAGAGTGAGGTAACTGGTGCAAGGACACACGGCTGGATCGGGTGGGAAGGGATGAGCAGGGCTTGCCTTCTCTCTGGGTCTCACTGGGGAGCTGTCCTTAGAGCTCCCTCGGGGTAGGCGGCCCAGGGTCCCCTCCACAGTCCACTCTACCAGCATCTCCTAGGTGAGCCCCTCCCCTACATTCTGCTTTCCCTGGGAGCTGACCAGTGCCCTTAAGAGAGGATATTAATATAATGGTCAAATTCCACCAGGGCTCTGGGGACCTCCAGGCTTAGCAAGAAAAAAGTGACTATTGGTAAATAAACTATTCAAATCCCCTCTCTGGCTCTTTTCGTGGAATCCATTAGAGCTTTAGGCTATGAATCCACCAGAATCCAATCTTTGGGTAGGCGGGTATCCAATAACTAATAATGTTAGTCACTCAGTCTTGTCTGACTCTTTGCGACCCCAAGGACGTAGTCCGCCAGGTTCCTCTGTCCATGGAATTCTCCAGGCAAGAATACTGGAGTGGGTAGCCATTCCCTTCTCTGGGGAATCTTCCCGACCCAGGGATCTAACCCAGGTCTTCCACATTGCGGGGAGATTCTTTAATGTCTGAGTCACTAAGTTTAAGGTGGGTATCCATGGACAGGGCTAAAATTCCAGATGGATAGGTATCCTGACCAGGGACAAACCAGGAAGCTACCAAGTGTGTGACTTTCTGTTTTTGGCTTCCTACTTGAACCTGGATCCTGGATCTTGGAGCTGAGGCCCTGTTGAAAGGAGGCTATTATTCCCAGATCGCAAATGAAGAGACAAAAGCCCCCAAATCCATCCCAGTCTGTGCAAAAACATTCCCTGGACAGGATCTCTATGGTCTCACTGGCCAGGCCCCTGGTCCCTGGGGAAGGGAAGCAGACATTGGGCCACAACTGGAGACTGGGTTGGCAGTGAGCCTGTGGGGTTAGGTGTTGGCCCCAGGCCCCATGCCTTTGGCTGAGCTACAGGACGAATTTAGGCAGCCTCATTGCCACAGCTCTATGCACAAGCCAGTGATGGGTTCGGGTCACTGTTAATCGTGGACGGTATCCACCTCTCTTGCCTGTGGCCACCTCAGACCTTTTCAAACCTCCACCTCGTGGGGGTGCCCAGCTTAGATGGTGCTATGGTGCTGTCCTCTGTCTCCACATTGCTGCCAGCCACAGCATCTGGAAGCCATCACTATTGTTTGACTCCTGTGCCTTAACAGCTATCCAGCTCCCCACTATGGTGACCCAGCAGCAGTAGGAACCCTTTCCCTGTCTTTCTCTCACCAAGCCATTCTCCCCTCCCTGGTTCCAATCACGCTTCCTAAAAGTTAGTCCCTAGAAAACGAGTTAGTCCCACCCTGTTCAAAACCCTCCTGTGACTCCCTGCAGATTAAAGTCTCCTCTCCTGCACATGGCCTTTTAGACCTTCCATTGTCTGCAAAAGACCCTGAAGCTGGGAAAGATTGAAGGCAGGAGGAGAAGGGATGACAGAGGATGAGATGGTTGGATGGCATTAGCGACCCAACAGATACGCGCTTGAGCAAATTCCGAGGGATGGTGAAGGACAGGGAAGCCTGGTATGCTGCAATCCTTGGGGTGGCAAAGAGTCAGACACAGCTGAGCGACTGAACAAGTCTGGAAACTTCAGGAACACTGCTAGCAGGGCACCTAGCACATACCAGGCACTTAACAAATATGCGATTCCTCCTCCTTCCCTCAGAGACCCCTGGAGTGGGGCTAGCCATTGTTTTTGGCCAGAGACAGCCATGGAACTATGCTGTTCACTGGTGCACCCCCAGCACCCAGCACTGGGCTGGCTCAGTAAGTGTTTGTTGACTGAGTGATTGACTCTGGAACTGAGTGATTGAAGTCGGCCCCATTAGAAGTGGGGGCTGGGAAGGCCCAGCCATTGCCCTTTCTTAGGAAACTGATCCAGAGGTGCCTCTCCGCTTCTGTTTGGCCCTCTTGGGTTAGAGGTCGAGAGAAGTCCTTGCAGGGTCGGGTGGGGCTGAATCCAACCTCTCCATTCTGTAGACAGGGAAACTGAGGCCTGCAGATGAGGGGGCAAGCCCAAGCAAGCGGGGATGGAGGGTGGATCCTGGAATCCCCAACTTGTCGGTCTGGGCTGGGGGTGTCCTTATCACCACCCCAATTGAACGGATGGGGAAAGGGAGACCCAGAGAGGGATGGGGCATGCTCGAGGTCACTCATGGAGTCAGGAGAAGGAGTCTGGATTGGTTCCTCTTAGGACTGTGACTGTTGTCACCATGATGACTACTCTTTGTTGCTTCTGTTTCATGGGTGGGGGCGGGGATGGTCCTTCCTGCAATGGCTGCCAGAACAAGCATGAAAGGGCAGGAGGGTAAGCAGGGTCTCCCTCCCCTCTGCTGCCCTCCTCCCATGCCCGGGGCGCCCCGTCGCTCACCCGGGCCCTGGGCCATGATGCGCACCAGGCGCTGCGCCGACTGGAGCAGCTGGTGCTGCTGGCGCTGCAGGAGGCTGGAGTTGCTGCTGGCGGCACGCAGGGTGCGCTCGAGGCCGGCGAGGGCGCCGCTCTGGCGGCCCAGCAGGCGCCGCAGCCGCTCCTTCTCACCGCGGAGGCTGGCCAGCTCCGCCTGCTGCTGCGTCTCCAGGGCTTGCACCCGCGTCTCCAGCGCGCTGCAGGGAGGGGAGGGAGCGCACAGGGGTGAACCCGCCGCCCCCACCGTGCAGTCACAGTCAAGGGCTTTTCCCTGGGTCCTCGGGTGAGGCTCAGATGGCACCGAGGCTCGGAGAGGTAGCGTCCTGCCTAGGGTTCCACAGCCGAGAGGTCCGTGTCCACGGATAGCAGAGTGAGGAAGGGAGGAAAGAGAGAGCTGGCCCTGGAGTAAAATGCCTTAGGGTCCAGTAGAGGAAACACGTGGGGTGGGAGGGACACACCAGCAACTAGGTAGCCGTGATCAAATCCCAAATATGTGTGTTCTTTGACCTCGCAGTCCACTCACCAGAGACAACTTCCAGGGGGCATGGGCAAGAATGACCTTTGGGGGAGTCGGTTGTAATAGGGAAAAACAAAACAGCCAAAATGCACAACAGCCAGGAGTGGCAGAGGCTGTTCTGTTCTGGTTTCCCTGGAAATGATCGGGAGCAGTTCTGAAGAGCAAGGAGGCTGAGCTCAGTTGTGCAGAAGGGAAAAGAGGCCAGGGACCTGGAGCGGCACATCACTGCCTGCAGTCTAACTCCGTAAGTGAGAAATTAAAAGAGAAAGAAAAAGCTATTAATGTAAATTGTTGAGGGATACTCGGGAGCTTATAGGAAGAGGCGTGGATAGACAGATGGAAGGACATGGTGGTACCTGTGTTTATAGAGAATGAAAGAAAATCCATTAAGTGCTGGTACTTCTGCAGAGCAGGTTTGAGCAGATGGAAATGAAAAGGAAGGGGTGGGTGTGGGGGGCCAACTTTCCTTTTCATTTTGTACAAGTATCTATTATCTGAGGATATAATAAGCATGAGGCATTTTTGTAATGAGTTTTTTTAAAAAGAAAGAAATTTTTGACTCAGCTTTTGCACTTCTGGCATTTTGTTCTACAGATTTGTTCACATGTGTGTTCAATAAGATATGGGAACAGTATTCATAGCACCACGTGTTGGACTCATAAGAGACTGGAACAACCTCAGTACCCATTAATTGGGCACAGGGAAATATATCTGGGGACAGGCGCCCAGTGGAACATTATGCAGCTGGAGAAAAGAATGCACAAGTGTGGCACACAGTTATAGAATCATCTCCAGGATAATTGAAAAAAAAAAAAAAAAAGCATGAAAATACCATCATGCCAAAGAATAGTATGTTCCACTTGGGTTTAAAAAGGGTTAAAACGGAGACTGCAAGAAGATCCAACCACTCCATTCTAAAGGAAATCGGTCCTGGGTGTTCTGTGGAAGGAATGATGCTAAAGCTGAAACTCCAGTACTTTGGCCACCTCATGCGAAGAGCTGACTCATTGGAAAAGACTCTGATGCTGGGAGGGATTGGGGGCAGGAGGAGAAGGGGACAACCGAGGATGAGATGGCTGGATGGCATCACTGACTCGATGGATGTGAGTTTGAGTGAACTCTGGGAGTTGGTGATGGACAGGGAGGCCTGGCGTGCTGCAATTCATGGGGTCACAAAGAGTCAGACACGATTGAGCGACTGAACTGAACTTAACTGAGAAAGAGGACTATGCATATTTGCCTCTGCTGCCAGTGGGTGGGTAGCTGAGAGATGAAGCAGAAGGGAGATATTTTCTTATGCATGAGGCTATGCCAACCATTCTCCAGTCTAAGAAAATGAGTCCAGCCAGGGCTGAAGGAATTTCCCTGGACTCCAGATTATGCCTCAGGAAGAGAGAGGATTTGGGCACACCTGGATTCTAGAATTTTAGCTGTCTCCATGGCCCACGCACGTATTGATGACACACTCCATCTTCACTGGTTTCTGTGTGTGGTGGTTGCTCAGTTGTGTCCAACTCTTTGCAACCCTATGGACTGTAACCTGTCAGGCTTCTCTGTCCATGGGATTTTCCAGGCAAGAATACTGGAGTGGGTTGCCATTTCCTTCTCCAGGGGATCTTCCCAACCCAGGGATTGAACCCAGGTCTCCCGCATTGTGGGCAAACTCTTTACCATTTGAGCCACCAGGGAAGCCCACTGGTGACTCACTGGCTTCTCGGCACTTTAATTCAGTTCAGAGTCCTTGGTAGTGTCCTTGTGCTTCCCCCTTCCCTTGGGGTGGGGAGTAAGAATAAGGACATACACAAACTATCATTAATGGTCCCCAGATCACAGGGAGCTTGAGGATCCATGTGTCCTTATCTTGACTCAGCATATAAGCAACAATAACATCTCATTCTGTATATAGGCCTGTGACTGCTTACCTGTGTGGGTTTTGCTTTCTCCACCAGCCTGAGCTTGGCAGTTTTTTCTCTACTCAGCTCGAAACTGAGATGAAATCAGCTTCAGAGGTCTATGTCTCTGCCTTATCTGTACCCCAGGACTCTTTTCTTTGTAATTTAAAGGGTGTTCCCTTTGTGTTTATTTGCTTATAAATGCTGAGACTCTCTGCTAATACAGACAAGAAACATATCACTGTGGTTGCTTCTGGGAAGGAGAGGAGTTGGTAGGGGAGATTATATTTATTTATTTACAGATATGTAGATCAAATTAAGATGTACAGGGTGAATTGTATGGTATGTAAATGGTGGTTCAGAAAAGCTGTTAAAATCTATAAAATAAATAAAGATAGAAAAGAAGGAAAGAAAGAGAGAGAGAGAGAAAGAAGAGAGGAAGAATCAGGGTGTCCCAGGTCCCAGGAAAATGCCTGTCTCCTGTCCCTTCTCAGGACAAGGTGGGCCGGCCCCATGCCCGCCTAGCCCCTAGCCTCAGCCTCAGCCAAGCCCCCGTGTCCACCTTCACTCTCAACTTTAGCCTGATCTCCTACCCTGGTTTCAGGCCTTGCCCTAGCCCTGGCCACGTCCCAGCTCTAGCTCCAGCCCCAGTGCCCCTCACTCCAGTCTTCAGGCCTCTACCTCTGGCCCTAGCCCCCATCCTGGGCACTAGCTCAAGTCCACCTTTTCATTTTGCCCCCTCCCCTGCTGACGGAGCCCAGCTCAGGCTGGTTCTGGGGCTCACCCCGGATCCCCAGCCCACTTGGGTCCCAGCCCAGCCCTGGAGCTCAGCCCTGGTCCCTGCCCCTGCCCCGTGTCAGGGTGCCAGTGCCCACCTGTTGTGGCCCTGCAGCCGGTGGAGCTCATGGCCCTGAAGCAGCAGCTGCTTCTCCAGCTTGTTGGTGGACAGTGAGGTCTCCAGCAGCTGGATCTCCATTCGGGATGTCTGGTTCAGGACCTGCCCCGACAAGGGAGGTGGGGAGAGGGGGCTTTGTAAGCCCTTCAGGAGCCCTGCCCAGCAGCCACGCACTTGACCTCAGGCCCTGCCATTCCAGAAACTTGCTGACCTATTTACACCCTCTCACTCACAGACCCTAATATCGTGGTCCGTCCTTTCATTCTGCCTTGTTTCTGGAAATTCTTTCCCAACCCGTGCACAGACCATGATGCCTAACTAGGCTTGTGATTATCTTAGATTTGCTCTTCCCCATCCCTGTACATGGCAGTTCCATTCCTCCTGCCATGTGTGTGGGAGGAACCACCCTTGACCTACCCCCCAATATCTAATCCATCAGCAGTTAGATATTTGCTCCACCTTCCCAATGGGTACCTGACCACTCTCCGGCCTCTCCATGACCCGCTTGGCCCTGACCTCCATCTCTCACCCTGTGTCCTGTACTGGCCTCTTCACAGGGCTCCCTGTCCCTGACCTTGTCCTCTACAGGCCTCTGTCTGCTTGGTAGTCTGGGGTAGACTTTTAAAATGTGGACCCTCTGCTCAAAATCCTCCTGTGGCTCCCACCTCACATGGTGGTGGCCGGCAAAACCCTGTAATGCCATCTGCCCCCATCACCTCTGACGCTGGCCCACCAGTCTCCCTGGGTCACTCCAGCCATCCTGGCCTTCTTGGTGTTCCTGGAGCTTGCCAGCTCTGTTCCACCTCCAGGCCTCTTCACATACTGCTCTCCCTGCTGGGAAGGCTGTTCTAGGAAGCCTGGCCCCATCCCTATCCAGCAGTGCCTTCCTGGCTGTATTGTCTAAGCTTGCAACTTGTCCCTCTCGCCACTCCTGGCACACACTCTGCACCGGTCGTCTTGTCCTTGCTATTTTCTCCCTGGCACTATCACTGTCTCATACACATGTTATTTATCCTGTTTGTTTTCTTGGCGCTCATTAGAAGGAAGCTCCAGTGGGGTACGGATGCATATCTATTTTATTTACTGCTGTAAACTAGAACCAGGCATCTCCAACAGTGCTTGGCACATAGTAAGGTTTAAGAAACACGTGGCCCTTTGTCAGCTGTCTTTTCAGCCATTCATTTACTCACCCTCTCACTTATATTCCTGTCCCTTTCCTTCCTCCCTCTCTGCTGCTCCCTGTGGCCTCCTCTTTCAGAGCTGTTGTCCCCCTAAGGTCTAATATATAGGTCTAATTTGTTATCCACATTGTTCTGAAGCGCTGTGAGCCCCCTGAGGGGAGGCGTGTGTGCTGCTGAATCCCAGCTCGGACTGGACATGGGAATCACAGAGGCAGAAGAGCCAAACCCAGCGTCTACCGTCTGCCCTCTTCCTGCTCTGGGCTCGTGACCTGGTGGGAGACAGTTCTGTGATGGGGTCATTAGGGAGGGATCCTAGGGGGCTGCTGCAAGGCCAGAGGAGGCTCTGACCTTCCCCAGGGACAAGGGTCAAAGCAAGATGACTAGGGTTATGAGCCAGCCTGGCCAGCCACGGTGCCCCCAGTACCACCCCCTCACCCTCTAGTACCTGAGCCTCGACGTCGGTCAGCTTGCGGGTCTGGGCGGTGGTCTGGGTCAGGAGGCTGGTGCCCAGCTCCAGCATGGTGGCTGTCTGGTTCTGGACCATGTGCTGCTGGGCCTGTGCCAGCTCCAGCCTCAGGTTCATCTGGATGTACCTTTCCAGCTGTGAGGAGATAGATGGCGCACTGGGGTCGTGGGTAAGGGTTAGGGGAAGCTTCCTGTCCCTTCCGTATGTCCCCTGGAAGGACACAGAGCAACTGGGGGAGGCCTTGATGCCAGGTCAGGCTGCCGTCACCTCTTGCTTACTCTATTTGTTGCTTTCTCCTCAACCTCTCTGCCTCCATCCTTGTCCCGTACACAGCCCATTCTCCACTCAGCAGCTGGAGGGATCCTGTTAAACTGAAGTCAGATCACACTTCTCCATTCAGAACCTTCCCAGGGTTCCTATCTCACCAGAGTCTTCCTTGGAAAAGTCAGGGAGGAGAAGCCAAAGTCCTCCCTGACTGCAGCTGCTTTTATGACCTGGTCTCCGGCTGCCACTCTGGTTTCCTCTCCTAGTCTCCCTCACTCTACTCCAGACACTTTGCCTCTGTGACACCCTTCCAAGACAGCAAGCATGGCCCTACCTCAGGGCCTTTGCACATGCTGTTCCCTCTTGTCTGGATCCTGCCACCCCACACCATCTACAAGGCTCACTCCCTCATGCCATTTCAGTTCTCTTCCAACCCCTTATCATGCCCCAGCTTTGTATTACATATTTATTTGTTTATTGCCTTTTAAAACTTGCCCTTGACACGTTAATGCCATGAAGCCAGGAGCTTGGTCTTGCTCTTCACTTTATCTCCATATCTAGCACAGTGCTTAACATACAGTGGGTGTTCAAAAAAAAAAAAGAAAAGTGTTCAATGAGTCACTAAGAGGGGAAGCAGCAATTGTCATCATAGTCCCCAATGTCACGCCCATAACCTAGCTTTGTAGGACTGAGCCAACAGCGGGAAGAGGGGATGCATCTTTCCCTATACCGGAAGAGGGGGTGCATCTTTCCCTATACCGGAGTTCGCAAGTCTATCCATCAAACCGGACTTTTATTTTCTGGCCCCCTCCATCTGTGAAATGGAGTTGAACTGGACAGTCTCCAAGGGTCCTCCCAGCTCAGATATCTTGGGATCTGACAAGCAAATGTTCATTTCTTTGACAGGGCTGCTTTTTCCCAAGAGCAGGAGAAGCTGGCATGAGACCAGGATCAAATTGCAAAGGTGAACGGCCTGTTCTCAGGGCTCACTGCCTGAGGACAGAGAGCCGGTGCCCCTCCTCCACTCGCTCTTCATTGGGCATATTTGCTGGCCTCTCGCCACCATCTCGATCCCCCAGCTCTGGCTCCTTCCCACCCCCTGTCACTCAGCCCTCCAGGAGGTCCAACAGGGCAGCTCCCAAGGTCCCTGGGAAGACTGGTGCTTCCCAGGGAGATGGGGTGACCTTGGCTGGGGGTCAGGCTTCAGTTCTTCTTCCTTAGTCTCTTCACCCCTCTTCCATCTCAACTGTTCCCATACCTCCCTCACCTCTGTGCTTTCTAAGGGGGCATGGCTCATTGTAGTGCAACGTCAAATCCTGAAGGGGGCGCAAGTGGTGTCGATCAGAGCCTTCTTAAAGCACTTCCTTGCGGCAAGCATCACCAGGGAGCTTGTGAGAAATGCAAGTTTCCAGATCCAGACCTACAGAATCAGAAATTCTGGGGAGAGATTCAGCCAACTGATGCTTGCTCAAGTGGAGAGGTCACAAAGGGGACTTGAAGACCAGGGAGATAAGTGTGTCTGAACTTCTCAAGCCTTTGTCCCTTTGACCCCTTCTTTCCTCTCCTGCCCCAGCCTCTGCAACAGGCAAATGTGTCCAAGGGTCCCTAGTTAAAAATTAAAGAAAACAAATATCCTTGACTCCACAATTCCCTCTATCTGTGTCTCCAATTTCTCTGCTCACCCCCAAACAACATAACTTCTTGAACAAATTATCTCCATTTTCCCTCCTTCTCCCTGCTTACCTTAAAAAAAATAATATTATGGTGTTCTTCACACACACACATTCACACAGCATAAATAATAGTATAGTAAAATCTGTGTATTTACTACATTCAAGAAAAAAAATATAACCCATATTGTTGAATCCTGTGCACCACTGACCTGTCCCCAGCCCTGGAAAGACCCTTTAACACACCTCGTTGTAACTGTCTTTGATGAGGGTGCTCAGCAGACACTTTTGTGTCCTCAGCTTACTCTCCATCTCAGCAGCAGTCACACATGTGACCCCTTTTTCTGGAAGTACTTCCCAGGTATACCCTCCCCTAGTTTTCCTTCTCCCCTCCCTATTCCTTCCCCTTCCCCTCCCATCACCCCCTATCTGATTCCTTTTTCAGGCCTCTTGGGGGGCTCTCATGCCCTAGTCCCCCTGGGTATTCTCTCTGTAGGTCACAGGTGCCTAATTGGGGACCACAGGCCTGTGAAGAAAATTCAGGGGGTCCATGTACCTGGGTGAAAGAATAATTACATTTTTTTCTTTTTTGTTCACTAACCTGTAATAAAAATTTGGCATTTCCCTCAATTACGAGCCAAGGTCCCAAATCATAACACTGTTAGCCGATCCTACAACTGGGCTTCCCCATAGCTCAGTTGGTAAAGAATCTGCCTCCAATGCAGGAGACCCCAGTTCATTCCTGGGTTGAGAAGATCTGCTGAAGAAGGAATAGGCTACTCACGTCAGTATTCTTGGGTTTCCCTGGTTGCTCAGATGGTAAGAGTCCACGTGCAATGTGGGAGACCTGGGTTCGATCCCTGGGTTGGGAAGATTCCCTGGAGAAAGGAAAAGCTACCCACTCCAGTATTCTGGCCTGGAGAATTCCAAGGACTGTATAGTCCACGGGATCGCAAAGAGTTGGACACAACTGAGTGGCTTTCACTTTCAATTATGAGCAGAGATTCCAAATCATAACACTGTTAGCTGATCCTGCAACTTCATTACCAACAGAAATCACAAATATTTCCTATCACAGCATAGATATTACAGTGAACGGGACCGCAAAGAGTTGGACACAACTGAGTGGCTTTCACTTTCAATTATGAGCAGAGATTCCAAATCATAACACTGTTAGCTGATCCTGCAACTTCATTACCAACAGAAATCACAAATATTTCCTATCACAGCATAGATATTACAGTGTCATAAAATATCGATCATGACTTCAGAATAATGGACATTCTCAAACCCACCAGTGGGTAATGTTACAAATACAGCACATTATAATCACAATGTCACTAGGTGTTCTTATTTTATGCATTTGAAAGCAATATTCTGGACTTCTCTGGTGGTAGAGTGGATAAGAATCCGCCTGCCAATAAAGGGGACACGGGTTTGATCCCTGGCCCAGGAAGATTCCACATGCTGTGGAGCTACTAAGCCCATGTTCCCCAACTACTGAGCCTGCAAGCTCTAGGGTCCACAAGCCACAAGTACTGAGCCCTAGTGCTGCAAGTACTGAAGCCTGTGTGCCTGCAGTCCGTGCTCTACAATAAGAAAAACTACCACAATGAGAAGCCCACACACTGCAACTAGAAAGTAGCTCCTGCTCTTCACAACTAGAGAAGAAAGCCTGCAGGCAGCCACGAAGATACAGTGCAACCAAAAAAATACGTAAAAAAATTTTTTTAAGTAATATTCTGAAAAAGTATCTATAAGCTCCACCCAGGACCAGCACCGCAACTCCCCAAACTGAGACCCAGAAAACTTGCCTAAGGTCACCAGCTGATGGCCTGGATTTCAAGACTCCCTGTCCAGGGGGCTCCTCAGGTCTGCGCAGCAGGGCTGGGGCCTCAGAGTAGCTTGGGGTCCTCTCCGGTAATGGGAATCCCCTAAGCACTCTTATTAGTCCCTTATTTGTTCTGTGGCTGCAAATGCTGGGTGGGCGAAGGTCACCCACAGTTGGGACCCATCACCCAAATTGCCATGCCCACTCGTGGGCTCTAGGACGGTAATCTGGGCAAGAAAGACCCCAGTTCAGCCAGCCTGCAGCTCTGATGAGTAAATGTCAGCCTGTGTGTGGGGTTGGGTCCAGTCCAGGGCTCAGGCACCAGCTGGAAGGGTGGGAAGGGAAAAGTCCTCATGGAGGGACAAACCCCAGATGGGATCTGCCCCAGCCCCCAGCCCCACTCAGAATTGGACCTGCCCATTCTCTGTCACCCTCCTGCTGCTAAACTCTCAAGGCTGAGATGGGAAAGAGGGGGCCTGCATCTCCACCACACCCCTCCCCCCGCCCGCCGACCCCAGCCTGCAAAGTGGTTGATCTTTGGCCCTTGAGCTGCCCCCTTCTCGCCTTGGCCCTGAGTTTGGTTCTGGCTCTGCTACGCCCAAGTGTGGGCCTCTAGCAGTTGAAGGCTGCCCTTCCCTGAGCTTCACTTTACCAACCTGTGACACAGGGATAGTAAACCCTGCTTCTTTTGTGGGAGGAAGCATTTGAAAAGGGCCTTGAAGGAAAGGAAATAGTTTTGATAGAGCCTGGGGGAGGAAGGAAGGAACTCTGGATAGAATACAGCTGAGCACATAGGCAGGAGCATCTCAGCGGCCAAGGAGATCTGCTGAAGTCTGCTTTTTTCCTGCATTATCTAAATGAAAAAGACTTCATCTGGTAAATGGAGAAGCAATTGTGGCCCACTCATCCAATAAACTCTACTCAGCAATAAAAAGGAATGAATTACTGATGCATTCAACGGCAAGGAGGCACCTCCAATTAGACTGGCTGCATTGAAAAAAGCCAGACTTAAAAAGCTACAGACTGTAGGAGTCCATTCATATGACTTTCTGGAACAGTCAGAATCACTTGTTGCTAGAGGCTGAGGCCCAGGGGTGGGGATTCACAGCAAAGGGACACAGGGGAACTTTTGGGGGGTGTTGGTAATATTTTGTATTGTGTGACGGCGGTTACATGATGATATACATTTGTCAGACTCATAGCGCCGTACATTAAAAGGGTGAATTTCACTGTATGTGGACTATATATCTCAATATAAAACAAATCCACCAATGCAAGGTTCTATAAAATGTCCCACATAAAACATGTGTTATAATATCTGTTATATATAAATATGGGCTTCCCTGGTGGATCAGATGGTAAAGAATCTGCCTGCAATGCAGGAGACCTGGGTTCGATCCTTAGGTTGGAAAGATTCCCTGAAGAAGGGCAGGGCAACCCACTCCAGTATGCTTGCCTGGAGAATCTCGTGGACAGAGGAGCCTGGCAAGATACAGTCCGTGGGAAACGTATGTTATAAATGTGTTTCCTCAAACTAATCCCTCACCTTCTGAATTTCATTTATGTAGTCAAAAAATTATTTCTTGAGTACCTTTTATAGGCTAGATCCTGTTTTAGGTACTCAAGAATAAGGAATGAACAAAACTGGCAAGCTTTCTGATTCCAGGACACTTCCATTGACAATATCAGTTAAATTCCAATAGTGATGAGTGCGACAAAGAAAATAAGACAGGGCAGTGAGTGGGGTCAGGGGCATGTTTAGCCACAATGGCAGGGAAATGCTCAGCAGAGGGGGCCATCTGAACTGAGCCTACGTGAAGAAGCCAGCTGTGGGAAAGTCAGGAGGAAGGAATTCCAAGAGGGAAAGGCCGTGCAAAGGCCTTAAGGTGGGAATGTGTCTGGTGTGTCAGAGAATCAATAAGATCAATAACAACGATATGTCCTTCCTGTCTCTTTCGTAGAAATGGTTCACATTTTGGAAAAGCATTTTGTCAACTACAGATAAAAGCCAAGGCAGAAAGAAAGAGTAGTGCCTTATATATGATGAGCCTGGGTTTGAATCACAGCTCTTTAGCTTAATGGCTCTGTGACCTTGGGCTATGTGACCTCTACCTCTTTGGGCCACTTCTCTAGAATGCAGATAATCGTGGCTCCTATCTCCAGATGGTAGGCAAGATTCCAGGCATGATCCGTTTAAAAGGCCTAGAGCATGATTATGTAATTGACACATGAACAATTCTGGTACGTCTGTAAGTCTGTATCAAGGGTTACCAGGCAGCTGTTGAAAAGAAGGAGGTCGACCTTCATCAGGTGTAGAAGTGAAAAGATGTCCCAGATACACTCTTGAGAGAAAAAAGCAAGATACAGAACATTACCTACAGTGTGGACTCATCTGTGTGTAGGAAATCCCAGATGATGTGTTTTTATGTGTACTCAGATAAAGGCCTGGGAGACACAGACTAGCAACCGTGGTGCTTCGCTTCAGGGAAGGCGATTACAATGGTAGTGATGGTAATGTTTTGTTTTTTATATTCTGTATCTCTAAATTGTTTCTATTCTAAAAAGACAGAATGAGATTGTATACAGGCATGCTTCATTTTATCATGCTTTGCAGATATTTCCTTTTTTCTTTTTCTTTTTTTAACAAATTGAAGGTTTGTGGCAATTCTGTGCCAAGCAAGTTTGTTGGTTCCATTTTGCCAACAGCATTAACTAACTTCATGCCCCTGTGTCATATTTTGGTAATTCTCATAGTATTTCTTTTTCATTACTATTATATTTTTATAATGATCTGTGATCAGGCATCTTTGATGTAATCATTATGAAAGATTATGACTCGCTGAAGGCTCAGATGATGGTTAGCATTTTTTAGCAATGAAGTATATTTTAATTAAGGCCTGTACTTTTAAAAAAAAGACAATGCTGTTGTACACTTAATGAACTATAATATAGTGTAAAAATAACTTTTGCAATGCACTGGGAAACTAAAAAATTCATGATTCTCTTTATTGCAATATTCACTTTATTTTCAGCAGTTTGGAACCAAACTCTCAATATTTTCAAGGTCTGCCTGTACAGATATAATTACTATAATACTGAAAAGCCAGTATGTCAGCCAGGCATTCTTAACAGCTATTCCTGGATCCCTGAGGGATCTGTGAATAGAATTCAGGGAATCTGTGGACTTGGATGGGAAATAGTTTTGTTCAGTTTGTTTTTTTATTTTGCTAATCTCTAACTGAAAGGGGCTTTTCCTACAGTGATGAATGTAGGCCACAAATTACTGCAGCGGTGGTAGTGTGCGTGACGGTCACCAGCAGACATCACAGATAATCCCGTGTCTCACTCCAGTGGTTGTGGACATTTATGACATACTGTTTATACTTATTGCAACTTCAAAATGATGAAAGGGGGACTTCCTGGCAGTCCAGTGGTTAAGAATCCATCTTCTAAGACAGGGGTTGTGGATTCAATCCCTGATCAGGGAACTAAGATCCACATGTCATGGGGCAACTAAGCCCACACAGTGTAACCTCTGAGCTCACGTGCTCTAGAACCACAACTAGAGAAGCCCAAACGCTGCAATGAAGACCCTGCATGCCGCAAGACCCAACACAGCCAAAAAAAAAAAAAATGACAGCAAGTACTAGATCCACCAGAGGTCTTGTTATTTAACAGACTAATACGAAATACTATATGACTGTATCACACATCTGTTCATTTTTCTTTTAATTTAGTTGTTAATTGGAGTATGATTGCTTTAGAATGTTGTGTTAACTTCTGCTGTACAACAATGTAGATCAGCTCTATGTATATATCCCTTCTGTCCTTACTCTCCCTTCCGCCCCTGCATCCCACCCCTTTAGGTCCTCACAGAGCACCAAGCTCACCTCCCTGCGCTGTGTAGCAGCTTCTCACTAGCTATTTTACGCATGGTGTGTACTACTCTCTCATCACACATCTGTTCTGAAAAATATTTGATATCTGTATTTCAAGGCAGTTTATTTCCTTCGTAAATCTATGCATACCCAATTTTTTTTTTTGGCTGCACTCTCTTCATTACTGCTCGCGGGCTTCTCTAGTTGCGGTGAGTAGGAGCTACTCTCAAGCTGCGGTGTGTGGGCTTCTCATTGCAGTGGCTTCTCTTGTGCAACACAGGCTCTAGCCGCACAGGCTTCAGTAGTTATGGCACAAGGGCTTAGCTGCTCCAAGGCATGTGGAATCTTCCTGAACCAGGGCTCAAACCCAAGTCCCCTGCATTGGCAGGCGGATTCTTAATACCTGGACAACCAGGGAAATCCTGAAGCATGTAATTATATATGTTTAAAGACATTCTTCTGAGAGAGGCTGTAGATCTTTATCAGATGCCAGAGGGACCCAGGGCACAGGAAAGGCTGAGACTCTGAAAACCCCTCCCACACCCATCTCTGCACGAGTGGACACTCAGCGGGCCGCTAACTCTGGGTGCAGGGCCTTTGCTAGCAATTCTTCTGGTGCTTGGAAGGATGTCTGGCAGTTTCTAGGTGTTCCATGAATATTTGTTATGCTGAATGAATGAATAGATTGGACATCTCCCCTCCTGGAAGAATTAACTCTGAAATAAACTAACCCATGTAGATATGTGGGATAGCCACTGGGAAACAGAACAACAGGAAAGGAGAGAAGTGCTTTTATAAAACCATGGAACCCCAGCCTGAGCTGCCTCGTGGCTTACCACTTTTCACCTTTGTGCTTTCATTTCACCATCAGTAGATGGGGTGGTAACAGTACCACTGTGTGGGGTTGGAGTGAAGAGGGAAGATGTGGACCTCGTAGAAAAGGGCCCGAGCAAATGGAGGCTCAGACACGCAGGGTCACTTCCCTGAGGTCACCCAACAAGTTGGCGGTTGCTGGATTCATATCCAGGTCTGCTGATTTGAGAGGCCAGGAGGTCAGGTGCGGTGAGCAAGAAAGAAACTCTAAGCATATACCAGCAATGAATAGGCTCCTATCTCCCTGCTTCTAGTCTATAACAATACCAGCTCACCATTCCATACCTTGCATCTTTTTTCTTAATGTAATTTGGAGATTGCTCTAAGTTCATCCAGAGGAACTTGCCTTGCTGTTTGAAGTGCCCCACCGTTTGCTCCTCTGGTCCCCTATCGCTGGGTCTGCAGGTCATTTCCAGGCTTTTGCCATCACATCAGGGCTGCTGGGAACATCCTGCCCACTTGTCACTAATCCCTCTGCAAGGCTGCTTGGGGATAAATCCCTCAAACCATAGCAGCTGCTTTAAAGGATAAGAACACTTGAGATTTGGATGAACTACTCTGGACAGAGGGTTGTGTCTATGGTTCTCACACTGCATTTGAAAGAGGGATGCTGGGGTATGGCCACGGAGCCAGGGTGTTACCTACTCAAATCCTCCAACACACATCCACATGCCCCAATCTCAGGAGCTTCCAGAGCTTCTCCTGTCAGCTCTCTTCTGACTTTCAGTCTGCCCACAAGTGTCACCTCCTCTGATGGCCACCCCATCAAAGGTAAGTGCACCCCCAGCCCTACTACACCTGCCATGACTGTGGTTTTGTCACAGCATGTCACGTGTCTGAAATCACTGCAGTTGTTTCCTATTCGCCTGTCTCCCCCCATGGGAATGTCGGCTGCAGGAACACAGGGGTGCCCTGTTCATGGCTATACCCTCTGTGCCTCAAGCAGTGGCAGTAGCTATACCAACTCAGTAACAAATAAGAGGGGCTCAGTAACTATTTGTTTTAAAAAACCAAATAGGTCCGTTCTATGTAAAGGGCATCAGATTTCCATGGACTATTAGTTTGGGTGCTAGAAATAAGTTTGGAGACTCTGACTCAGCCCCAGCTGCCCCCTGGATCCCTGTGAGAGGCATGGCCAGAGGGGTCAGAGAGTTCGGAGAGACCACTAGTTCAAGGGCAGGAAGAAAAGGGGAAGCTGGAGGGAGGGGAGAGGAGCAGAGGGAGGCTCACAGCAAGGGAGAGAGCCAGTTTGGGGCATCTGAAGGAGAAAGTTCCAGAAACCTGACACAGTCTTGGGGCTCATTTGTCTGTTGAGCAAACTCATTCAGAAGCCCTGGGCCCATGTGGGGCACTGGGGGGAGGGCAGTGACTAGAGGAGGCTCGTTCCTGCCTCAGAGGTGGTGCCAGGCATTGCCCCGAGGGCCTTATTTGGTCTGTTTAGATCTTGACTTGTCTCATTGCCCCCCGTTTCATGGCCAAGGAAAAGGAGCACAGAGAAGACGAGCCCGTTGCCCAAGTCTCACAGCTTGTGAGTGGCAGAGGCCGGCTCGGGGCCAGGCCTTCGGGCTCCCGAGACCACGGCTGTCACCACTTCAGTGGGCTGCTTGTGGCCCCCGGACTCCAAGGCAGCCCCAGTGATCTCCTCCCCTCCCAGTTCTCAGACTGGCCAGTGTGAACAGGATACTGGAGACATGGTGGTGGTGAGCCAGGCTGATGTCATCACATCGTGGCTTCTGCTTTCTTCCTCCTGAATCTCTTGCTCTGGAGGAAGTTGACCACCTTGTCCTGAGGACCCTCAAGCAGCCCTGAGAACCCATCTGGAGAGGAACAGAGGCCTCCCACCACGGGCCAGTACTGCCTTCCCAGCCCTATGCTGGGGCCACCTTAGAGTGATCCTCCAGTCTCAGTCGAGCCTTCAGGGGACCACAGCCCGGCTGACACTCGAGTATAACTGCATAGAGAAAAGACCCAAGTCAGAGCTACCTTATCAAGCTTCTCCCGGTTCCTGACTCCCAGAAACTGTGAGAGATAATAAATGTTTGTGGGTTCAATTACCTTGCTGAATGAAAGTGTGAAAGTGAAAGTGTTAGTTGTTTGGTTTGTGTCCGACTCTTTGCGACCCCATGGACTGTAGCCCACGAGGCTCTTCTGTCCATGGAGTTCTCCAGGCAAGAATACTGGAGTGAGTTGCCATTTCCTTCTCCAGGGGATCTTCCCAACTCAGGGATTGATTCTTTACCGAGCCACCAGGGAAGCCCAGCTTGCTGAATGCCTTAGGGTGACTTGTTCTAGTTAAGTACTGTCCTGCTTTCGCAGAGGTCACAGAGGTCAGATACTCTTGCTCACAGGCGGCCCACCCCTCTTGCCTGGCAGATCGAATCCCACCCTGTCACCTTCAGGCTACAGTTTCCCAATGGAACTAACTAGTTTCACTTTCCCAATGGAACTAACATTGTATCTGTGGACTTGACGGCCAAGGTTGGCCCCTCCCCTGCCCATCTCCAGCCCCTCCCATCCCCTTGGGCCCACACAGGCCCTGACCCCTGGGCTCAAGGCAGAGGGGATTTGTCTTTTTTTTTTTTCAAGCAGCCAGGCCCACCCTTCCTCCCTGTTTTCCTCCCTGCAAAAGATTCTGTTGATTTCCTTCTGGGTCAGGGCTCAGCGGAGTGAGTGGGCAGGGAGCCAGGGCTGGAGAATGTCTTGCACCAACAGCCTGTAGAGGAGGGATGCGCTTTTCAGCTCTTAGCTTAAGTTGCAATACCCGATTCCCGGCACAGGCCTGGCGCCGCCCAGCTTCCAGCTGCAGCGTTGAGTCTAGCGGGCCTGGCACACGGTACTGAGAGTCAGGCGTTGGTTCCATCACTGCTTTGCTGTGTTCTTTCTGGACCAGTGACTGAGCTTCTCTGAGCCTCAATGGCCTCATCAGAAAATGGGGCTGACTGATTCCTCCTTGCAGAGGGGCTGGCGTGGGCCCCTCTTCCCCCGGATGTGGGTGCTTCTCGTTAGCTGGGGCAGGGCAGCCAGGGCCTTGGCCTCAGCTGTCCCTATATGGTTGTCTGTGTCCAAACCTTGATCTTGGGAGGGCTGTCAACAGTGAGGCCCAGCAGATGAGTCCTTCTCACTCTCCCAAGTGTAGGAGCCGGGAGTTTAAACAACAGGGTGACGTTTCCTGCAGTTGCTTACCTCCCCGCCACTTGGGCATCAGCCCTTACCTGGAGTGGGATGGTGTGTCCATTTTGCTTGGCAAATGTCTACTTAGTGCTTGTTATGTGCTGGACACTGTTCTAGCTACTGCTGCTGCTGCTGCTGCTAAGTCGCGTCAGTCGTGTCCGACTCTGTGCGACCCCATAGACAGAAGCCCAACAGACTCCTCTGTCACTGGGATTCTCCAGGCAAGAACACTGGAGTGGTTTGCCATTTCCTTCTCCAATGCATGACAGTGATAAGTGAAAGTGAAGTCTCTCAGTCGTGTCCGACTCTTAGCGATCCCATGGACTGCAGCCCACCAGACTCCTCCATCCATGGGGTTCTCCAGGCAAGAGTACTGGAGTGGGTTGCCACTGATGTGTGTTAAATCCCTGTTGCTACCCTCTGGTAGGTGATCCTATCAACCTATTTTATAGATGAGGCACAGAGAGGTTAAGCAACTTGTTCAAGGACAAACAGCTCACCAGGGGCAAGTCCAGGCTCTCTGGGACTGATTCTCTTAGGCTACACTTCAAAGCTGGCGTGACTGAAGTGACTGAGTGGCAGCACTTCCCCTCCTCCACCGCCCCTGCTCCCCTTGGGTCAAATGCGCTCTAGATGGAGGGAAGCCTTGCTGGAGTATCTCCCCCAGGTAGCACCAGGCTTTCCTGTCTGAGGAACTCTGGTGGGTAACTCTGCCCTCATCTGGTCTTCCTCCTCTGCAGACTGGAGGGAAAGAGCGATTGCTCCCCACTTGACAAATGAGTTTAATCCGAGACCCAGAGAGGCCAAGCGTTACCCGCAGCTGGTAAGTAAGGAACTGAATCCAATGGCTAAGCTCTTTCTGCTCACCCGTCACTGGTGGGCGAGGCTGACCCTGAAGACAGGGTGACAGGGATAGGACCAAGGTCAGGCAGGGAGGAGAGGAGCAGGTCCAGATGTCCATAGCCACCGCTCATCACTGGGGGTGGGACAGAAAAGTGGCCAAGTCAGTTTCCAGCACCCCATAGCCTCAAGAGCAGGGTAAGATCTGGGGAGGCTGGTCTCATCTGGGCCACATTCTCCTAACTCTCTGCATTCCAGCCACTGTGAACATTTTCCACTTCCTCGAAATCCCTTTGCTCTGTTCTATCTCAGGGCCTTTGCACTTGCTGGTCCCTGTGCTTGAAATGTTTCTTCTTTTCCTTGCCTGAGAACTCCTAACCTACTCTTTGGATCTCAGCTCTGTTCTTCCTGGAGCCATTCCTCCATCGAAGTTGGGCCCCTTATTATTTACTCCTAGAACAGGTGAGCCCCTTCTTCACAGCATGTATTAATATCATGATTGATCAGTACACATAAGAAATTACTAGGTTAGTGTCTTTGCCGCTGCTCCTGGAGGCGAAAGACCAAGTCTTCCTTGCTTACTGTTGAATTTTCATCATCTGCACAGTGAGTAGCGTGTAAGCTCATGGTAAACATCAATGGCTGCTGCTGCTGCTTAGTTGCTCAGTCGTGTCTGAGTCTTTGCAACCCCATGGACTGTAGTCCGTCAGGCTCCTCTGTCCATGGGATGCTCTGGGCAAGAATACTGGAGTGGGGTTGCCATGCTCTCCTCCAGGGGATCTTCCCAACCCAGGGTTAGAGATCCCAGGTCTCCCGCACTGAACATGGATTCTTTACTGTCTGAGCCACCAGGGAAGCCCTAACATCAATGGAGAGGGTGATTAAGCACGTGAAGGAATGAACACTCCACCTGGCAAATTAAGTTCAAAACTGTGCACACATGTGTGTGCACACAGTCCCAGAGTTTCCTAGCTGTAAGGACAGCTGTAAGGACACATGAGTTTCCTGACGTGCTGTGTGTCCTCTCACCACTAGGGAGGAGAAGCAAAGTTGTCCCTGACAATGACCCCAGGGTGAATGTAGTCAAGTCACTCCCCTCCGCCCAGGGGAGTGTACCCATCTGTAAAATGGGCAGCAGGGAGAGGCCGTCTGTGTAGTGATTAAGAGTGTGAAGTCTGGAACCAGCTTGCCTGGGTTCAAGCCCACCTCCCTCACCTCCCAGATGTATAAACTCTCTGGGCCTCAGTTTCCCTACAATAAGTGGGGATCATAACAATCCTCACCTTTCAGGAGGTCGTGAGGTTTAATGAGTCGTGTTTGTAGAACACGTGTACTAGTGCCTGGCACAGAGACAGTGCAGTGTGTGGAGTCGCTACAACAATGCAGTGGCTCCAGAAGACGGAAGAAGCCACAGCAGAATTTCCCATTTCCCTACAAGCAGATGTGGTGCCAGACACGCTCCCAGACCTCAGCAGGCACTGGTTATTTGGGCCTCACAGCAAACACAGGCACGTGCTTACCACATCCCCAGTTCACAGAGGGAAAAACTGAGACTCGGGCTTTTCCCATATTTGCAGAGCTATAAATCTCACAGACACGAGGTTGGGCGAACAAAGGCAAGTTGTAGAAAGAGATGGACAGTGTGACCACTATACAGGATGTGGGAGGGACCTGGAATAAGGGGTCAGCAATATAGAATTCACAGTAGCTATCTCTGGTGGGGGAGGGAGGCAGGAGCGGGGCAGGGGCTTAAAGGGATTGGTAAAATTTTGTTACTTAAGCTGGGTTTTAGGGACAAGAAATTTCATCTGATCTTTCTCTCTACCTTTTCATCCATCTGAAACATTTCAGTAAGCATTTAAAATGCACAGAATGAGCAGCAAGGAAATAACCAGGGGATAGTGATGACAAAGATCTTTTTTTCCCTCTGCGTCTTCACACAATTCCATATTTCTCAAATTTTGCACTCTGAAAATTAGTCAAAAGCTGAGGAAAACAACTAGGGCTGTTGGCAAGAGGCAGAGCTGGGACTGGACCCCAGGTCAGCATGACTCTGGAGGAAGAGGCCCCAGCCCCTCATCTGCAGCCTCTCTCCAGCTCATCTCTTTGCCTGGGGGGCCCACTTACAGCTTTTGCAGAGCTTTCCTGTGGGGGTCCCCCTCAGCTGCCTGGGAATCACCTTCCTTCCTTCAGCCTCATTTAGCAGACCGAGTGCTGGACTGGAGTCAGGAGCGAAGGGCCACAAGTCTCCGCCATCCTAAGCTTCTGAGGCTCTGTTTCTCTGTCCAAGGGACATAGCTTTACTTTCAGCCTCAAGCCGCAATCAACTCCTCACCTGCCTGCCTACCCCACCAGGTCTCTACATGCTTTACCTCATTTTGTCCTCACTTGAGGTGCTTGGCTTCATACCCCACCACTTTGAAGAAGAGGAAACCAAGGCCCAGGGAAAAGAAAAAGGGACTTTCCCAAGATCAACAGGCAGGATGCAGAAAAGTTGGCATTCCTGTGCTGATTCCAAGATGGATTCCTTTCCTGGGCCGAGCATCCTCAGTATGTTTTCCTTTCTTTCTTCCTTCTTTTCTTTTTTTTAAAGATTAAAGAAAAATGTGGACCATTTTTAAAGTCTTTATTGAATTTGTTGCAATATAGTTTCTGTTTTATGTCGTGGTGTTTTGGCAGCAAGGCATGTGGAATCTTAGCTGAAAGGTGAAGTCTTAACCACTGGACTGCTGGGGAAGTTCCCCCAGTGTGTTTATAACAGCTGGCTTTACTGGGCTCTGTCAGACACTGTCTTCAGCCCTGCATGTATATTAATTCATTTAATCTCCATGACAACCTGCAAAGTGGCTTCTACTATTGTCCCTGTTTCACAGACAAGAAAATTGAGGCACAAACTGGCAAAGTGATAACACACAGCAGCAGCGGAGATGGGATTCAGATTGAGTCAGTGGGACCCCAAGGCTCACGCTCGGTTTCTGTCGGATTTACCCTAGTACAAGGAGGGAGGTTGTAACAGTGAGGAAGCCTAGATGGAGGTTTGGAGTCCGCTCAATTCTCAAGGGCTGTCCTTGAAGACTGAGGTGCTATGTGAATCTTCTCTGGCAGAAGTTCTTGGCTGAGGGCCTCCTGGGCGAAGGGGAAAATCTAACCCCTGTGAGTTTCCCCTCTGGCAGCCAGGGGCCTCTGCTCTCCAGGCCCCAGCTGGGTACCCAGGGACCAGGACACAATGGATGGGTCTTGTCGATTAGCCAAGAACTGGTCTAAGTGCTGAGAGTGTGGTTTCTGGCTTTAGACAGTCTAAGTGTGAACGTGACCCACTTTTCCTGGTCAAGGAACCTTGGGCAAGTCACCTCACCTCTTGGTGCCTCAGTTTTTTCATCTGTGAATGGGCAAGCAATCTTCCTTTATAGACTCATTGTGAGAATTCAAGGCAATCATTCTCACAAGGCACAAAGGACAGGAAGGGCTTCATAAATGCCAGCCATAGCTCCTGGTCTGTTTCTTTATCCTACCCTCTCGCTGGGAGGCAGTATTTTAAATTCCACTTTGCAGAGGCACTGCTTGAGGCAGGTGGCTTCCCCGGGGCCCACAGCTTGTCGGCGAGCCCCCTGGGACATGGTGCCTGATTCTGGCTCCATTCCGGGCATTTCAGAGCCAACTCCAGGGCTAAGCAAACACTCAGAGGCCAGAGTCTAAGCAGAGGTGCAGGCTTAAGGGCAGACCTGGGGCCTGTTTTCTCACATTTCCCCTTCAAAGAGCAGAGGGGAGAGAGGATCTGTGCATCTTCCAGCCCAGACTGAACTCTGGGGACCGGGAGGAGAGAGCCAGAAGTATAGGGCTGGCCGATTCCTCTGGGGAATCCCGCGTGAGGGGCCACACTGCCGCTGCTCCGTGGACATCCCTAGTCCCAGGGCATCTGTGCCAGCTGTTTCTAGGCTCCTTTCTTGGAAGAGGGAGAAGCATTCTTCCAAGAAGCAGATGCTGTTCTCCCCACCCGCTTCCCCAGCCCCGAACTGTCTAGAGGAGCCAGCAGTGAGGTTAGGAAATCAAACCCCAAGACATTTTGTTCGGCAACTGAGATCCATTTCTTGTTTGGATAACCAAAGGCCGAAAATGCCAAGAATTTACGGGCAGTCTGGGGAGGCCAGGGTAGTTGGGAGTCCTGGCCAGTTTGGGAGGATCTTGGGCTGGGCCAGGACCCCACGCTGTGCTCCCGCTGGATGCGCTTCTGACCCACATCCAGCCAGGCAAGGCCTTACGACCACTGGGCCGAGGGGCTGAGTTATTCTGAGGTTTGACGTCAGGGTCCTGGAGAGAACAGCAGAGGCTGGGGGGCTCCTGTCCAGCCCTTGACCCTTCCCTGCTTGGCTTTGGGCACAGAAGGGGAAGAGAAGGAGGCCCCAGCTGAGCCTCGCTGGGAGTGGGGTGCTGGCAGTAGTGCCGGTAAGTCCTCCAGTGTGGATGGAGCATGCAGACACCCTGGGAGGTAAAGGCAGGAGAGATGGATGGCATAGGAGTGGGCGGACCAGGGCGAGCCTGAGTGCGAGGCAGGGAGAAAGCTAGGGAGACGCCAGCCAGACAGGAGAGAGGATGAGAGCGACAGACACCCGCAGACTTAGAGAAGGTGAGTCAAGCCACCGTGAGAGCCACAGGACAAGAGACAGAGAGACACAGAGATAGAGAGAGAGGCGGAGATGCACGGGAAGACAAGCAGCGAGGGCTGGCGGTTCTTGGTCCAGACGAGAAAGTAGCAGGCTCCCAGGCTTGGGGCTCAGAGTCTGCCTCGCTCCTGGGACCCTGGAGACCCAGCAGAAGCTCTGCTGCCCTCAGGTGCTGAAGGTGGGACAGGAGCAATGGGACTTGTGTTTCCTCACGCTTCTCATGCGATGAGGGCTAAGATCGGCACTTCCTGATTGAGAGGCCCGGGGCGCTGGGGGATGACAGGGCAAGAGTGGGTCTTTATTAAGCATCTGCTCTGGGAGGATGCCTTCTGGGCTCTGCCTCTCTTAACCCCACATCAAATGTCAGGAGTATTTCACTCTCTTGTCTCACACACACAGCAAGTATTCCTGAGTCTGCAGTGGACTCAGGAGCCAGGCACTAACCACTGGAATGCACAGCCCAGCAAGGGATGCCTGTTCTCCAGCTGACTCTGTCCTCCCACCCCTGTTCCCCTCAACATTCCTGCTGCAGCTCTTCACCCAGATGAAGGAGTGGAGCAGAGCCAAGAGCTGATGTGCAGCCCACCGAGCTGATGGCTCCAGACATGAGTCACTGGAGCAGAGGCTTCCAGGAGGAGGGGGCAGGGGAGGAAAAGGAGACCAGTGGGAGGAAGGGAAGGGGAGGGGAGTGAGGAAGGGGGAGAGGGAGCAGGGATGGGGCACCCCCATGCACCTTGAGCACAGGCGGAATAGCTGGAAGGAGAGAGTGGGTATTAGGGAATTCGGGATTCTGGAAGGGAGCACCCCATTGTCTCAGATCTGGCCTCCCCCACCTCCTTCACACCCTCCAGAGCTGTAAGAAGAACCCAGACTTTGGAGAAGTGGACTTTGGGTCTCCCTGCTCTGCCATTCTGGCAAGTTCCTTCCCCTCTCTGGCCTCTCAGTTTGCTCATCTGTACACTGGACTGGGAACAGGGAGAGGGGCTGGGGGCATGAGGGAGGGAGGCTCCTCTCTGCAACTTCCCAGCTGAATGAAACTTGCTGAGAGCTTGGTCTGGGAGGCCAGTCTTCCCCAGTCATCTCCGATGGCAATAGTGATGAGACTATTTTAAAACTCATTTTTTTTTTCTCTTCTGAGAGATTGTAGCAGAAGCCAAAAAGAGGCCCTCAAGTTTCAAAGACTCTGAGATAAGCCCAGACCAAGAGAATTCATGAGAGAAGAGCCAGAGGAAGGCCATGGTCACAGAAGGTAGCAAGCATTCCTGACTGGAGGGAGAGAGATGACTATCCAGGTGCCTCACACCCCTGAGCCAGGGGCCTCGTGTCTTATCTGGGGAAGGACGGACTCAAGAATTTCAGGATTTGTGTTTCTTTCCGGGGAGAGTTCCTCATGGAAACAGCTGACACTGATTGAGAATTTACTGTATGACAGGCGCTGGGCCAAGGACTTCATATGTGTTATCTCATTAAATCTTAGAGGTGGGTAATGTTGTCACTGTATTTTATCGGTGAGGAAACAGAGATTCAGGGAGGTGAAGCAACTTGCCATAGGTTACACAGTCAGAAAAGGGCAGAATGAGTCTCGAATTCAAAAAGCTGGGCTCCAGAGTTGGGGGTCTCACCTTCCAGGCTGTGCTGCTGCCTAAAGAGGTGATGGGACCCAGAGAAAAGTGATTGCTGATGGGGTCTGACCTTGGGGCAGGCTCCACTGGCACAGGGTTACCTGGTAGTAACCCGAAGACCAAAGGGCCTGAAGGGAACACTCAACCCAAGCATACTCAGGAGATGGCAGGACAAACCTCTGCTTGGACCCCAATAGAGATTGGGTAAGAGTTGGACTGTGAAGAAGGCTGAGCACCGAAGAATTGATGCTTTTGAACTGTGGTGTTGGAGAAGACTCTTGAGAGTCCCTTGGACTGCAAGGAGATCCAACCAGTCCATTCTGAGATCAACCCTGGGATTTCTTTGGAAGGAATGGTGCTAAAGCTGAAACTCCAGTGCTTTGGCCACCTCATGCATAAGAGTTGACTCATTGGAAAAGACTCTGATGCTGGGAGGGATTGGGGGCAGAAGGAGAAGGGGACGACTGAGGATGAGATGGCTGGATGGCATCATGGACTCGATGGACGTGAGTCTGAGTGAACTCCGAGAGATGGTAATGAATAGGGAGGCCTGGCGTGCTGCAATTCATGGGGTCGCAAAGAGTCGGACACGACTGAGCGACTGAACTGAACTGAACTGAAGACTGGGAACTGCAGAGAACACCAGCATGGACAAGTGACACTCCCTGCCCCAAGTTACCTGCCACCCTTGGGTTGACTTGACCAGGACCAGCGGTGCAGGGCTCCTACAGAGATGATGCTGAATTAAGTAGTAGCCAGTTGAGCTACTGTATCCTTGCCCAGGTGAGTTACCCATGCAGCCGAGAGGGGTGAGTTAGCGGTCTCCCTGATCCTCGCAGCCAACCCTCTACCATACTGTTGCTGTCTCCACTTTGAGGAAGGGAAAACTGAGCCTTGCTCATCCACAGCCACGTGGCAAGTAAGTTCTGGGGCTGGGATGTAAACTCAGATCCACCCGATTCCCACATGGGAACTCTTTAGCCCCACAGTGCTCCATGGTGAGCCCTGCCTGGGATTATCAGGCTATGTGGACAGATATCTGGAGAGGACACTCCACTGCCAGATGAAGAGGTGAGCTGGGTGACCTCCTAACCTGAAACCCACTGGTTTAAATCCATCATCTGGCTCAACCAATGTTATCCAAGCACCAGGCACCCAGGGGAGTTGAAGATGGATGAGAAGGTGAGGCTTGGGGTAGAGAAAGCAGGTGCAAGGTGAGGGCAGTGTCCAGGAGAGAGATGACAAGAGTCAGGGCAGTGAGGAAGACAGGAGGATGAGCTGAGAAGCTGAGGGGACAGGAGGGATAGGACCTGCTGCCTGGGAGTGGGGTGGGGTCAAGGACACCCCAGGGCCACAGATCACCTGCTGGCTGGGTGGTACTACCTTCAGCAGAATAGGTGGGGGGTGAGGAGGGAAGATCTCAGTTTCAGGCAGCTTCGGAGTTGAGAAACTGGGAGCCCTTGGAGGGGAGGTCGGGAGCCCCTCAGACGTTGGTTTGGTGTCATCATGGGGGTGGGGGAGATGGTGCTGCGGGAGTGCTGGGACAGCAGCCCTGGGGCTTGGGCCACAAAGTGTGAGAGGAAACAATAGAGACTCCGCCCTGGGAAACAGCAACATTTCAGGAGGAGGGAGGAGCAGGAGGGGCCTGAGAGATGGGAGGATCATTGTGCATCCATCCATTCAACAGACATGTATTGTGTGCCTACTATGTGCCAGGCACTGTTCTAGGCCCTGAGAACCCAGTAGCAAACAAAACAGACTTGGCCTCTATCTTCTTGAAGCTCACAGACCGAAAGAAATGTTTTTAAGAACAGGTGATAGTAGGTGCTAAGGGAGAAAACCAAAGCTGGGTAAATAGACCATAAGGAGGGTGGCTATTTTAAATGTGGTGGACAGGAAGAGCCTTTCCGGGGAGGTGACGTTTAAGTAGCAGACCTGAGGTGTGTCAGGAGTGAGCCACATACATGTCTGGGTGAGGGGTGTTGCAGCTAGCAAGGATTTTCGCTCAATAAGAGAATAACTAAAGAGAATGGGAGCCCCAGAAGGGTTTTGAGGAGAAACTAACCTAGTTTAGGTTTTAACAGGACCCCTCTGTCTGCTGAATACAGAATGGACTACTGGGGTCTGGGTGGAAATGGAGCCTAGGACAGCAGTTGTGAGGACCATCCAAGTAAGAGATGGAGGTGGCTGGTCCAGGATGGAGGTAGGGATAGCAGTCAGAGTGGTAGGTGAGGACTGGCTGATGGAGACACTTTCTGGAAGGATGATATTGGTTAGCGATACTAAATTTGCTAAGAGGTCAGGTAAGATGAAGACTGAGCCGTGGCCTTCGGATGTAGGAAATGGGAAGTGGGAGGCGACTTAGGGAAAGGACGGGATGAAGGAGGAAGTAGAGGCAGGGCGTGTGGACTTCTGAGAGCCAGGCCAGAAGTCAGAAGGAGTAGGCTGGAGAAGGGTCTTGTCCTCTCTCCTCCTCCTTCTCCCCTTCCTCTTTCTTTCTTTCTTTAACATGGGAAATGCAATTAAAGACTGAGGGGAAGGAACAGCCTAAAGGGAGGAGTAGTTAGAGACACAAGAGGAATGGTTGGTTTGAGGAGGTTCAGGGATTGCAGGGGATGTGACCCACAGGTGTGAAAGAGTGACTTTGGTCCATGCAGGAACCCTTCCTCTGAGCCAGAGAGAGGCCCTGGGGACTGGTGGGTGCATAAGTGAATCTGCAAGTGTGGGGTAGGCCCCACGTCTCTTTCAAGTAGGAGATCCATGGTCTAGTGAGAGGATGGGCACCAAGTGTAAATGGAGGCTGAGGAGGAGATGAGGCTTGGCATGACCCTTACAGGACTGGAAACAGCTGCCTGAAGACACACAGATTTCAAGGCATCACGGAGCCCTCTGGGATCCAGTGAATGAGGCCAAGAGCTCCCTTGAGGGGAGACCTAAGCATGGGATGGTGGCAGCTGTAAGTGTTGCAAGGTAAGAGGGGCAAGTAGGCAGCGACTATGAGAAGATGGTGAATAGGAGGCTGAGGGGATAGATGGCCAGGGCAGGAATAAAACAGGAGTTTAAGTGTGTATTCGAGTATGTGCACAAATCAGCTTGGATAGATAAGTGTAACTCTCTACCTGGGAGATGGTCAATCCAGGGTATGCAGAAGGCCATCCTTTAGAAAACAGGAGGAAGTCACCGGAACTCTAATTTATGTGATTTCATGTTATCTTCTTAAAGTTTTCATTTGTGTCATACCTAGTACATGTTATATTAATAAGGTGCACAAATACTAAATAAATACGCATGTACCGGGGGAGCAACACATTGTTTGCTGACCAGGCAAACAATTTGAACAATTTGAACCATGGGATAAAGAGGGACTGCTCCCCATCTTGGACATCATAGGATGCTTTCCTCACCCCACCCAGGGCTGAACCTGCTTTGTTCACCTCGGTTTCTTGCCTAGCACCTGGCACACAGTAGATGCTCAGAATATCTGCTGAAAGAATGAGGACAGGGGATCCTAGAGTGCCCCGGCATTGGGCCAAAATGGCAATGGGGTCCTCAGCCCCCTATCTCTGCCACCCCATATCCAGTTCATCAGCAGAGCCTATTAACTTCCCCTTCAGAATATACCAGAATCTGACTGGCCACACCCCCTTCTGCTGTCCTGTGTCGGGTCACGCCTCCATCACTTCTTGCCTGGTCTCTTCCTTGGGCTCCCAGCATTAAACCTGTCCCTTATAGTCTATTCTGTTAAAACTAACTCAGGTCTGTCTCACCTGCTCAAAACCCTGCCATGGGTCCTGTGAAACTCAGAGGAAGAGCCAAAGTTCTTCTGGTGGCCCTCAAGGCCCGACATGGTCTGCCCTCCCCTCACCTCTTGGATTTTGTCCCCCAGCCCTCTATTGCCCTCCTTCTCTGCTCCAGCCATGCTGCTGTTCCCCAGGTACCCCAACTACATTCCCACCACACAGCCTTTGCACTTGCTGGACCCTTGGCTGGAAATAGCCTCCCCTAGAAACCTTCCCAGGTTGCTCCATCACTTCACTTGTTCTCTGGTCTCAAATGTCACCTCCTCTGAGAAATCCTCTCTGATTATCTGACTTCAAATAGCCATCTCTGGTCACTCCTTGCCTTTTTCTTTCTCACTTTGCTTTACCTCCGACGTATTGTTCATCCCTTTTTGTCTCTTTCCTATACTGGTCCAGAAGGGAATGTACTCTTCTGCTTACTGTTGTATTTGCTGCTCCTAGGATGGGACTGTTCCACACTGGATGAATGAATGGCAGTTGGGGAGTTAGGTTTCCAGTTCTGTCTTCTCCCAGTCTTGTTGTGTGGCCTCAGGCTCATCTCTGCCCTCTCTGGGCCTCATCATTCCAATATGTACAATTCAGAGACAAGGGCCCTATTAGCCTGGCCATCTGTGTCCAGGGCAGGGCTCTGGGGTAGATGCTCCACCTGCTGTTCACCGCCCTCATCCCGCTGCAGACCCAGCCCTTACCTTCTGCAGCCACTGCGTGTTGTTCTCCAGCATTTTTTCCAGCTGTCGCATCCGCTGGCTCGGCCAGTCTCCGAGGTTCAGCGCGGCCGCCGGGGAGTCCCTCTGGAGACTGTTAGAGGCCCCGAAGGCCTCGGGCTCAGGTGGGCAGGGCTCAGGCTCTGGCAGCACGAAGGTGTAGCTGCACTGGCCGTGCTGGACTCGGTGGGCCCGGCGGCGCCCGGCGGCCTCCTGGCCCCTCCGCTGGGCCACAGTTGTAGAGGCCACAATGAGAAGGAGGCCACCCAGCAGCATGGCTGGTGGGGAGGGCATCCGGAGACGTGGCGATGGTGAGGGGTGTCGAGTCAGAGCCCTGGGGCTGGGCTGTCCACCACCTAACTCTGTGCCCTGTTTGCACCCGCCGCTGGCCAACAGTGGCCAGGCTTGCCTGCACAGCCGCCGCAGCTGCAGAGCCCTGTTTGGCCAAGCTCTGTCCAGGCGGCTATTTATAATTGTTCCAAATACCACAGCTGCTCCGCTTCCTCCCACCGCCTCACGCTCCCGCCCCGAGACGCGCCCTCACCTCTGCTCTTCCCTCTTCCCCTTCCTGCCTCCTCGCGCGTGTCCACACACTGCTGCTGTGTCCCTCCACTGGCTTGCTCTGCCTGCCTCGCCTCTGAGTCCTTTTATGATCCAGTGGAGGCCTGGCCCCCCTGCTAGAGGGGAGGAAAGAAAACAAGACACACACACACTCTCTCACACACACACACACCCCCCAAACCCGCAAGCTGCCCGCTTCAGAAAACCAAAGGCAACTGAATTCTCTCGTTCCGTCTCTGTCTTTCCGTGTTTCTCTCTCTCCAACCTCTCCTCGCAAGGCTGAGATCTCAAATTTCAGCCCCAGCGCCTTCTCCTTCTCCCCCTCCACCTACCCCTTCTGATTTCGTGTTAGCCTTGGAACACAGCAGAGTGACCTTAGACAGAGCAACGGGGAGGGGGGCAGAAGGGTGAGGCTGGGGAGGAGGCAGCCAGTTCAATGTGTTTCTAGAGACAGAGAAAATCCTTGCAAGGCCAGGGAAGTGGGCGCCCCAGCCAGGCTCCCATCCTCCCTTCTCCCTTGGGGCCTGGAGGGGCTCCGGTGCTGTGATAGTAATGAGAGCATGTTCTTGTCTCGAGGCACACAGTGTTGGGGCTGCCTTTGGCTGGCATGGGCAAGTAGATTTTGGGGAGAAGAGCCTGAGGTACAGCAGTGTCTTGACCAACCCCCAAGTTAGAGGCTGCTGCTGCTGCTAAGTCGCTGTGGGCTCTAAATCCTACTCCCCAACCACTGACCCTGAGGCCTTGTGCAGGCAGCTTCACCTCTGTCAACCTCCATACCCTGAGGCGAAACCTCATCTCCTGCATGAGGAATGTATATGAGTTCTCAGCAAGGGGACAGAGGAATTTTTGATTTACTTGTTTACCTGTTTCCTGATTCAAATCCAGGCTCCACCACTCATCAGCTGTGTGAGTCTGGGCAAGTCACTTAACCTCTCTGTGCCTCTGTTTCCTCTTGGTGAACTGAGAAATAGTATTAAAACCATCCACTTCGCGGGGTGTGAAAATTACAAGTCAAAGCAGTGCCGGCACTAGGTGAGCACGGAGGAGATGTTTTGGCTGTTGTCAGTGGCATAGTCACTACGTAGCTCCCCTTCTCCAACCTACTGGAATATAAACCCCAAGAGGGCAAAGATTTGCCCTTGGGAGACCTGGTCGCTGGGCAGAAGATGCCCAGGAGTTGGTTGGGCCCCTCCTCTGTGGGCTGCCGTTCTTTGCTGTTTTCCCAGAGTGGGGGCCTATCCGGCTGTTTGGTATTGTTTTTTTTTTCCCCTTTGTTTTCCCAAATCCTGACGAAATTGTGAACTGGACTAGCTTGGGACGGCCGCAAACTAGGGGCTCATCCTGGACGAAGAACATGAAACCAGGTGTGTGATTTCCTTTGGCAGGAAAAGGCAAGGCAGCTGGTCCTCAGCCACCAGCATTCACGGAGCCCTGCTCGCCTGCCTCTGTCTCCACTGTCTCCACTGTCTCCACTGTAAATGGGGTCACACCACCGCCGACCTTGCAAGGAAGAAGTGTGTTAATTCAAGTCTCATGAGTTTATCACAGGGCCCTGTACAGATGAGCCCAGAGTAAAGGCAACTGCTATTAGGATTGTGCCGGCTGAGACTCGAGATAATCTCAGTAAGGCCAGCAGTATTATCCTCCCCATTTTACAGAGGAGAAAACTGAAACCCAGAGAAGAAAGTGATTTGCCCAAAGTCACACAAGACAAGGAATCTAGAAAAATGGTACAGATGAACCTATTTGCAGGGCAGGAATAGAGACACAGATGTAAAGAGTGGACTGACTTACAGACACAACAGCAGAAGGAGACGGTAGTAGCAATTGAGAGAGTACGACTGACATATACACACCCCTGTGTAAAACAGAGAGCTCGCGGGAGCTGCCGTATAGCGCAGGGAGCTCAGCTCGGGGCTCTGTGTTGACCTAGAGCAGTGGGATGGGGGGTTAGAGGGGAGATTCAAGAGGGAGGGAATATATGTATACATATAGCTGATTCACTCCATTGGACAGAAGGAACTAACATAATATTGTAAAGCGATTATACCCCAATTCAAAAAACAAAACCCTAAAACAAATGAAAAAACTCTGGAGGGACTTGACCAGGAACTAGGAACTGGCCAGCCACCCTGGCTCCAGGAACAATTCCACTTCCTTCCACTTACTTACCTGTCAAGGCAGTGCGTGAGGACATGGCTTCTCAGCCTTGGCCTCCTCATCTTAACACTGGAGGGAGCATTAACACTGGAAGATGGGCTTCCCAGGAGGCGCTAGTGGTAAAGAACCCACCTGCCATTGCAGGAGACCCAAGAGATGAGGGTTTGATCCCTGGTCATGCACATCCCCTGGAGGAGGGCATGGCAACCCACTCCAGTATTCTCACCTGGAGAATCACATGGACAGAGGAGCCTGGTGGGCTATGGTCCACAGGGTTGCAAAGAGCTGGACACGACTGAAATGACTTAGCACACATGCATCGAGGTGACAAGGGAAGCTCCTGGCACGCATTAAAGGTAATGCGTTTAATCTTATTGGTTAAAAGAATGAAAGAATGTTAACTTAATTAAGTAGACACGGGCCCCATAATTGCACGAACACGGAATGGCGCTCTGCACAGAGAGGAAATAGGATTACCTACTCACAGGAGAAATGCAGGTAGAATCTAAAGAAGAGTTTTGGAAAGCTTGCCAGCCTTCGCACCTTCATTTCCGCACCTCCTTCTCACATCAGGACCTTTGCATATGTTGCTTTCTCTGTCCAGAAACTACTGTCCGCATGTCCTCACCTCCTCCACCTTTCAACAGCATTCCAGTTACTGTGGCTGCCAGAAAAGGACCTCAACACTTAGTGGTTTAAATAAAAAATAACCATGTATTATCTTGGGGTTTCTGTGTGTCAGGAATTCAGGAGCAGCTCAGCTGGGCAGTCTGCTCCAGTCTCTGATGAGGTTGGAGTCAGATGGTGGCTATTGTTGCTCAGTTGTGTCCAGCTCTTTGCAATCCCATGAACTGGGGCATACCAGGTTTCCCTGTCCTTCACTATCTCCTGGAGCTTGCTCAAGCTCATGTCCATTGAGTCGATGATGCCATCCAACCATCTCATCCTCTGTCGCCCCCTTCTCCTCTTGCCTTCTATCGTTCCTGGCATCAGGGTCTTTTCCAGTGAGTTGGTTCTTCACTGGTGGCTGAATCAGGGTCATCCTGAAGGCTTCTCTCACTTGTCAGCACCTGAGTGAGCACCCCCCTCACTCCCTGCAATGATGTCTCCGGCATGGTGACTTCGGGCAGCTGGCCTTCCTTCCTAGTCCCTCAAGGCTACAAAGGCACATGTTCTCAGAGAGCCAAGTGGAAGCTACGTCACTTTTTTTTTTTTTGGGCTACAACACAGCATGTGGAATCTAGTTCGCTGACCAGAGATTGAACCTGTGCCCCCTGCATCGGGAGCCCAGAATCTTAACCACTGAACCACCAGGGAAGTCCCTGCATCGCCTTTTATGACCTCGCCTGGGAAGTCATTCAGTGGAAGCTCTACCATATGATCAGGGTGTGCCCGGGTTCAGGGCAGGACCTCACCCCTCAATGGAGGAGTTTCACTGTCATACAATGAGCTTGCAGGACAGGAAAGTGCATTGAAGTAGCCGCTCTGGGAAAAGCTGCAGGTCAGAGAACTGACACTCAGGCAGCTCAGCCCTGTCCAAACCAGAATCGCTCCTCTTGGAGCCCCACCCCTTTATCTTTAGCCTTCTCAAGGTGCTCAGAGGTTAATTACTTGTGTAATTACTCATTTCCCTCTGTTCCCAGCATTTGATATATAGTATGTTCTCAGTAAATAAATATCTGTCGAATGAATGAATGAATGTTTGAACTGGGCGCTTTGTGTCGGACTGACGAGGGGTAGGAGTCTGTGGGGCTCCCATGGGGCTATGGCACCAGGGCAAGTCCCAGCTGGCACGATGCTAGGAGGCCTCGGGCAGATCAGCATTTGGGGCCGAAGCGTCCTCCTTCTTTGCCGGAGGACATGAAAAGGCTTTACCACATCTTCTGAGATCTTGCAGAAAAGAGCTCTGGGGGGAAGTTTGCACACTGTCAGGCCACAGGATCTTTGAACGCAGGGCCTCGGGGCCAGTGTTGGAGATGGTTTGGGCATAGGTCTGGCCGGGAGGTGGAGGGTTTGCACAGTGACCTCCTGAACTTCAGGGAAATAGGAGCCAGCCTTTCCCACGAGAAGCAGCAAGTACCTAGGTGGCAGCAGGCAGGAGGAGCTAGTGGCTGAATCCGGAGAGGAAACTGGAAAGATGCCACCTGGGGTCGGTTAGCAAGCTCAGCAGTGAACTTTGAACCTGGAACGGGCTTTGGTGACCTGCATGCTCTATGCTGTGGACTCCCAGTCCTGAATTTCCTTCTGAGCACCAGACCCAGAGCCATTTGCCTTCTGGAGGTAAACCCCTTAGGTCTCAAACAGAACTCCCCATTTTCTCCTCCTCTGACTCCACCCTAAGTGAGTTTCTTCTGGATTCTTCCATCTCTGGGAATTGCCCAACCTCACCAGGCACCTGGGCCAGAAGCCTGGAAGCAGGCTCGGCTTCATGGGTGTGTGACCTCTGTAGTCACAGAGGGCCCCACTCTTAAGAAGGCTCCCACGGCTCGGTTTAATGCTCTGCTGTTGCCATCTCAAGAGTCTTAATAAGTTCTGAACACAGGGTCTGGCCCTTTTCGCTCTGCACTGGGCCTCTCAAATTACGTAGCCAGTCTTGCCAGGGAGACTTGAGGCCCCACCATCCACTTCACCCCACCTGTCATCCAATCAGACCTGTTCTGCCAACATGACCCTTTAACTAGTTCTCCCCCCGTGCCCCTCTTCACTCTTCTGGGCATACCAGAGCCAGCCTGTCTGAGCTGGAATTCTGACTTTCCCATCTCCCAAATGTATGGTCCAGGCTTCATCTGTTTGTACCTCAGTTTTCTCTTCTGTCAGCTGGGGTTGATGTTAGCCATTACCTGGTAGGGTTGTTAAAGGGATTAGAAAACTGATGCCTGGTACATACTAAGTGCTCAATAAATGGCAGCCAACATTGTCATCATTCCCGCACTGTTGCTCTTTTAGCCCAGCATCTTCATCCCTTGCCAAGGAGAGAATAACAGCCTCAGGACTGAACTCTTCTTGTTAATCCATCTTTGATACTGCTGTCAGTGATTTTTCTAAGACACAAATGCAGCTCCCAACTCCTTTGCTTAAAACCCTTCAGTTTGAAACTCCAGATTATTTATATGAGTTATAAATCCCCACAGGATCTGGCCTTCAGCCTCATTGCTGTTATCCTAGGACTTGGTACTTTACAATGAGGAATTGCTTTTACTTTCCAACATGCTCTCTGCTCTCTCTGGTTCAGTGCCTTTGTTTGTAGTAACCTCTGCTTGGAAAATCCTCTTCACCTCTATTCACTGACTTCCTTCTCCCTGTCTTCTGGGTCTTAACCTCAGGTATCACCGTCTCTGGGAAGCCTTCTCCATCAACTTCCCTCCTTCGGTACACACAGGTCCTCTTTCTCTAGGAGCCTGAGGCCCCCTGCCTGTGCTTCTTACATCAAAGTTTTCACACTTGTTTGCAGGCTTTTATCCCCTTCTACTTTGAAAACTTTTTCAGAGTATTACACTTTCCATTTCTGTGTTGCCTATTCAAAGGTCAGCTTCATAGTAGGTTCTCAAGAGTGTTTGTTGAGTGGTCTCCACTTTGGGATGCGGGTTGGAGCTGCAGTCCCCAGGTGGAGACTCAGGAAATCACCCCTTCCAGAGCAAGGGCCGCAGGAACTTTGTTTGGGATATTTCAAGTATCTTGCCTCCAAACACTTAAAACAACCCCTCTACCCCTACTTTATTTTCCCTTTGCTGGCCTGTTGTTGCCATGGAGCCAGAGCTTGGAGAAAATATTCATATCCATCTGGAGAATTTGGCTTTTGCTCAAATGTCTTGGAGCAAAAGAGAACTTATTGGCTGATGAAACTGAAAACTGTAGGGATATTTAGCTTCAGGCATAGCTGGATCCAGGTACTCAAACGATATTAGGAATTCTTCCCCACCCCCACGCCCCAGTTTTTCCTCCAACTCTAGGCTCTTGTTTTTCTGTGTTAGCTTATCCTCTGACAGTTCCCACCACCATGACCTCCACAGTTGATGACAGCAGCTCCAATCTATCAACTTAGCAACCCCCCCAACCCCCCAGAAATGGAGTCCCTCTTTCCTGATAGCTCTTGGGAAAGTTCTGGCTTGTCACATGGCCATTCCTGAACCAACTTGTAGCCAGAGGGACGAAATACTCTGGTTGGTCAGGCTGGGCTATGTGCCTCTCATGGGTCAACCTCATGGCATCCAAAGGGATAGAGGGAAGGGTAGGGTGGTTCTCAAGGAGACCTGGGAAAGAGAGACCAGGAGGGAGGTGCCTACTGATGGGTGCAGACCACTTGCCCACTGACTCCCCATCCTAGTCATTCATCAACTGGTTTCTTGGTCCCCCTGCCACCAAGGCAGTGGAGCCTTAGCATAACTGGAAATTCCATGAGTTCCTACCTCACATTTATCTCATGAGGCAACTTGCCCCAAGTCACACACTGGAATTGATTTTCCTAGAAGCATGGCCATTCCTGCTCCTGGGAACAAAGGCAGAGAAACCGGGATCATTCTTGGAGAGTCACTTGCTGATTTTGGATCCAAAGAAGAGGATTAAGTCACAGGTCTGAATCTCCCACTCCTGGCCTCATCTCTACAATCCAGCACTTCCCCCTCCCCTTCCCTTTCAAGCTCCCTACATTTCAACACCCAGGGTGATAATTGAGCGTGGCAAGTGGGCAACTTGCAGCTTCCCAAGCCTCTTGTTCTCTACTCTTCACTTCCCTGAGAACTTGACCTGGCATCTCCTAGTGCCTCTGGTGGCAATGGGGTGGGTCCTGGCAGGAAGCTCAGAGCTGCTGAGCACACTGGAGATGGTCTGTCAGTGTGCTCAGGAGGCCAAGAGGGATCTTGTGGAGCAGAAGTCATGGTGTCCCATGATACTTTCCCCTCAAGACAGCAGTCTGTCAACTGTTTCCTGCCCCTGCTTTCTGCCACCCAAACCTAGAGCCACAATGTAATCAATAGATCAGAAGGGACCCAGGTTGGATATTGAGGTCACTCCTGTGACCCACACCTATTGATTAAAAGCTCTCCACTCATGACACTGAATCTTGATTCTGCTTTAGGAGGTAAGACTTGGTTTCTTCATCTGTATAATGGGAGAACAGTCCCTCATTAGCAAGGTGTTGCACTGGGGCTTCTGGTTACCAGGGCTATGTAATAAAGTACCCAATGCTTGGTGATTTAAAGCAATGGAAGCACCTATTTTACTCATAAGCATGCAATTTAAGCCAGATTTAGCTGGGATGACTTGATGTGATTCCATTCGACATCAGCTGGGGCAGCTGAGGGTTTATAGCCTGGAATCATCTGAAAGCTCATCCGTTGATATAACTGAGACCTCAACTGGGGCTGTCGGCTCTACTGGCTATGTATGGCCTTCTTACGTTAGAGGGGTGGGGGTGGTTCACGACTGGCCTGGGTATCAGGGGGATCATTTCAAGAGAATCAGGCAGAAGGAACATGACCTTTGCAACCTAGCCTCATGAATCATGCAAGGCCAGCTCTTCTCCACTCTATTCCTAGACACAGTCACAAAGTCCCATCCGAGTTCAAGGAGCAGGGCAACAGACTACCTCTTAATGGAGAGTGGCCAGGTTTTGGAAGAGCATGTGGGATGGGAGATGTGGCCTTTTTTGGAAAAATATAATCTGCCACAGAAGGGCAGGATGAGAAAATGCCATTTAAGTGTTTAGTGCAGAAGTGCTTAATCGTTGGTAGCTGTTATTACTAACCCTGCTATTATGGGAAAGATTCAGCATCTCTTTGCACGAAAGTGTCCTCCAGACTTTCTGATGGCTAAAGGTATAGGAGGAAGTGAAATTATTTCCATTGGGACTGCCAGAGAAATTGGCCCAGAAATGCTCTGGGATTTGTCCAAAGTCACCCACCATATCAGCCCCCAGTCCAGTGCCCACCAGACAAGCTTCAGATGGCTGCCTCTGCTGTTAGCAACAGTTGCCTCTCCCCAGAGTCTCCATCTGGGCCTTGATTTCCCCTCTGAACGATGGCAGTCTGTGGACTCTGCCACCCGAGAGGGGACCAGGATGGAGTACAGGCACCTCGTGGCTGTGCCGCTTAGGCTGGGCCACCATCCACATCCATCCTTTCTCAGGCCTGGGGAGCCCCACTGCCTCTGAGCCCACGCCTGGCACTCACTGCAGGACGTGAAGAGTGAGGCTGCCAGGTCGGAGGGCAGATCTATTTTGGAACCTGGCATCCCCGGGAGGCCCAGGGGAGCCTGTGACCCAGAGAACCAACAGGCCCCTCTGTATTTTGTTTGTTTTTATTAAATAAGCACAGCTTGTCCCTCTCAGAAGAATCAGAAGATACATACTAGCCAGAAGGGAAAAAATACATGGTGCCTGTGCTCTTCCAAGCCAGGGGCAGAAACCATAGCAAACATTTTGGAGTATCTTTCCCCCAACCATTCTACAAATAGATGCATATAATTTGGGGTGGTTTTGTAGGGGAAAAAAAAAAAAAACGAAACCCTAAACAAACCTCCCCCAAACCTCAATGCAACATTTTCCAAGTCATTTTTAATTTCATTTTACTTACACTGGATTTATTTTTTTGACACAGGAGCTTAAAAAATGCACAAGGTAATATAATACCACCCCCTATACCCATCACTCCAAATGGGCATCTGTCAACATTTTGCAAGTTTTCCCAGATTTTTTAAAGACATGAAATACTATTGCAGGTTAAGTTGGCCTCCCCAATATCCTCCTCCCCCAGGCTCATTTTCTCTCCTCCAGGCCCACAGGTCCATATGTACATATCTGTAAATAGTGATACTATTTTTGTGTTTTCAAAACTCAAAGGTATGCTATTAAACTGTAAGCAATGTCCTGTGGGCACACTGTGTTTTCCAGATCTACATAAATATCACATATAGATCCTGTGACTGGGGTCCTCGTCTTTCCATGGCTGTGCAGCATGTAATCACACTACTTTCTATTTATTCAGCCTCTGTGGATGGACAGGGGATGAATGCAATTCTTCAGTAGTTCCTAACCAGGCTTCTGTGGCTCTTACACACTAGCCCTTGTGCCATGAACAAGTGCTTATGTAGGGTATTGATGGAAGGGTGCTTTTTCTGGGACGTGGGGAACATGTGTGGCCAGTCTGGGTAGATTTCCAGTCTGTGCTTCCAAGTGGAGTGGCTACACCGAGTTTCCATTCTCTACACTCCTGCCATCCCTTGGTGTTGTCACACTTTGCTTCTGTAGCAATCTGATGGCTATGAAATGGCATATGTAATTTCGTAGCCCACACTTCCTATGTATTTAATGCTCTAGGCGTGCTGCAGTCCGTGGGGTCCCAGAGAGTCAGAGATGACTGAGTGACTGAACTGAATTTATGTATTATGAAGTACTTTCTACAGCAGAAGATACTTCTCTAAGCACATGTTTAATGGTGGCATAAGCCTCCACTTGTACAGCCAAGGTTTTCTTAATTCATTCCCTATTGTTGGATACTGGGTTTTGTTTTGGGGTAGACTGCAATACTGACCACAGATCCCCACCCCTGTAAGCATGTTTCTTTGCAATGTGTCTTTCCAGCTCCTCCCTTTAAGAGATGGAGACTATGTCTCCACCCCTTGAAGCTGGCCTTGGCCATGTGACTTGCTTTGGCCAGCGAAACACTTTCAAATGTGAGGCTTGAAAGAGGTTGTGCCCTGGGGCCGTCTCTCTAGCTCACCTGGGACCCTGGAACCGTGGTGTGAGCAAGCCCCAGCTAGCCTAGTGGATGATGAGAGACATGTGGTCAGGTCATCCTATCACCCCAGCTGACATTAAACTGAACTGCTGATGACTGAGGCCATCCCTGACCACCCAGGCCTAGCTAAAGACATTCTAGACCACACAGTCCAGACCAGAAAAATTGTCCAGGTGACTCACAGAAAGATGACGATAGTAGACATTTGTTAAGCCACCAAATTTGGGAGAATCAGACACGACTGAAGCAATTTAGCACACATTAGCACAAGAGCTGATGTGGCTCCAGTCAGCTCTTCCTTTTGTTCAGCCCATTGAGGCTGTGTATCAGAGGCAAGCTGCTGAGTCTCAGTACCTCCTCAGTAGAATGGGGGATAATACCTACCCCTCAAGTCACTATGAGGATAAATAAGATGGCACATGTGTCACCCAGTGAGGCATTAGTACCCGGCAGGTCCTCTTTCAGCTTCCGGTCGTCTTAGACTTGCATATTTTCTCATGTCCCCTTGGTTCTCCCTGCTTCCCCTCTTTATCCAAAGCTTCTGCATTCTTCCAGGTTTTCTGGAGGGTATCACCATTTAAATGTAAAAGCAAACATGAGAATTTAAGTATTTAATGTTCACTTAAGTTAACATCTCATCCCTACCACTACATCTTCAGGTCCCTCCTCCCCCCAAGACACTCCTCTTGGAGTTAGGCATGGCCATGTGACTTGCTTTGACCACTGGACACTTTAAAGCATCTTCGTGTGATTCTCTGCTTCCTTTCCTTACTGCAGAGAACCTGAAACCCTGTGTTGAGACAGAAGTAGCATCGAATGGTCAAAATTTTTGGTTCCAGTGAGGTTCCCATGAACTCACCTGATGATTCCCACTGGGGACAGGAAGGATGAGAAAGAAGAAAGAAACCATTGTTGCATTGTACTGTTTGTTATGTCAGCATAACAAATGCTATTCTGGTCTGACCTGAGTCCCTCAAAATATATGTTGAAGTCTTAACCCTCAAATGTGAGCTTATTTGGAAAAAGGGATCATTGTGGATGTAATTAGTTATGATAAGATCATAGTGGAGTAGAACGGGTCCTTATTCCAATATGCCTGGTGTCCTTTTAAGATGATATGAAGATAATGTTACCAAATGGAATTCAGGTCTGCTCACTCCACAGGCAGCAAAGTCAGTCTACTGACTAGGAAAGTATGGTGTTTATTGCAGGGCACAAAGCAAGGAGAATGGGCAGTGCATGCTCCAAAGACCTGAAATCCCTACTGGATCTCAGGGAAGGTTTTTAAAGGCAGCATTTGGGGTGAGGGTTACAGCTCATGTATTTTCTTCTGATTGGTTGGTGGTGAAGTAACAGGGTGATGTTTCAGGAATCTTAACCTTCAATCTTCTGGTTCCAACCAGTCTGGGGTCTCCCTGCTTGTGGTCAGCCTGTATAGTCACCATCTTCCACTTGTTATTATACATCCCTTGGGGAATATGTAATTGTTATGTATATCCCTTGGGGAGGAACTAGGACTTTGCTTTATCATTGAACCATTGTTTACATTATCAGTTTTCTTGCTTGCCTACTTTTCCTTTGTTTCTATGTTCCCTCACTTCCCTAATTAGTAACTGTGTGAGTCTGCTCTTTGGAACTCAGGGAAGGCCTAGGAGACCAAAACTTTTTCTCTGCAAGTAAGAAACAGGGAACACCAAGGGGCTTTTGTACCTGGGAAGGCCCCACAGGGTCCTACTCGGTTCCTATACCAGGGCGGGATAGCTGTGGAGTAAGGCAGCTGCAAGCCAAGGAACTCCAAGGATTGGTGGCCATCACTGGAAGCCAGAGGCTGGGAAGGACCTGCACATTTCTCTGAGGAAATGGCCCTGCTGACACCTTGATTTCTAGCTTCCAGGGCTGTGAGAGAATGCATTTCTGTTGTTTAAAACCTCGTGGTTTGCTGTACTTTGTTATGGCAACCCCTGGAAATGAATCCACCAACATACTGCGGCTAATGTAACAGTCAATGAAGGTTCCCTCTAGTAGTCGTCACAGAGTCGGACACGACTGAAGCGACTTAGCAGCAGCAGCAGCAGCAGCTGGTGGTCATCAGGGTCTGTTCAGTGAGATTTTCTGTGTACCAGGCACAGGGCTCAGTGCTCCACATACAGTATTCATACATTCACTTGTATTATTTATATTTTTATTTACTTCCTGTGCGCCTCCTGTGCCCAGCACTTCTCTCTAGGCAGTGGGGAAGCACTGTGAACAAAATGGCCTCTCCAAGAGCTGGCTGACTAGACGGGTCGATGTTGAGTAGGGTAACTAGGTGGATGTGTGTGTGGATTTTCTAAGGAACTGGCATTTGTAGAGATGGGAAGGAGGCCCCACTGGTCCAGCTTTTGGGATTTAGTGGCCCCCTGTCTGAACTCTTCTTCCACAAGGGGAATAGGAAGGCTTAGCAAGTTCATGGGCTGAAAACCAAGGAGCTATTAAAAGTGAGGTTGCTGGAAAGATCCATGATATACTAAATTACAAAAGCAACCTAAAGCCAAGATTTCTAAGGACGCTAAAAGCATGACTCATAAGAGAAAAGTTTGATAAACTGATAAAACAGTGTGGTATTGGCACAAAAAAACAGAGGTATACCTCAAAGATTGATAAGCTGAAAGCCATCAAAGTTGACTGTTTTTATTCTTCTAAAACACAATGAAAATAATGAGAAATCAAGTCACAGACTAGGCGAAAATATCTGCAAAATACATATCTGAGAAATATCCAAGTATAGAAAAAAATCTCAAAACTTAAGAACAAGGAAACAAACAACCTCTCACAAACATGGCCAAAGTTTTGAACAAACTCTCCATGAAAGAAAAGATACAAATGGTAAATACTCACATGAAAAGGTCTTCAGAAGCATTAGTCATTAAGCAAGTGTTAGTCGCTCAGGCGTGTCCAGCTCTCTGTGATCCCATGGATTCTAGCCGCCCCCCTCCCCTCCCCAGGCTCCTCCGTCCATGGAATTCTCCAGGCAAGAATCCTGGATCAAGTTGCTATTTCCTTCTCCAGGGGATCTTCCCCACCCAGGGATCGAGTCCTGGTCTCCTGCATTGCAGGCAGATTCTTTGCTGTCTGAGCCACAGGGAGGAACCCCATTAGTCCTTAAGGAAATGCAAATTAAAGCCACAGTGAGAGGCTACCACACAGTTCACCTGATGACTCCGGGCAAAGAGGCTGAACATGTGGAGCAAATGGCACGCCCATCTATTTCTGCTGGGAAGGCAAAATGGACGGCCACTTTGGAAAACAATTTGGCAGTTTATTTTTTTTTTAAGTTAAATATATACTTAGAATAAAATTCAGCAATTCTCCTATTAGGTATTTATCCAAAGGAAATGAAAACATATGCCCACAAATATGTATACATATATTCCTATAAGTAGCATTATCCATAATTAAAAACTGCCCTCAAGTGAAAATTACCCCCAAATGAAAACAACCAAATGTCCCCTTTTGTGACTGGATAAACAAATTGTGGTACATGCACGCCATGGAGTACTACTAGCCACGAAAAGGAATGAACTATGTAGAACAACAAAGACGAATCTCAAAAGCATTATCCTAAGTAAAAGAAGCCACAACCACAAAAGAATTCATACTGAGTGATTCTATTCATACAGAACCCTAACAAAGACAGAGCTAATCTATAGTGACAGGAAGCAGATCAGTGGGTGCCTGGGCTGGGGACTGAAAGGTAGAGATTGACTGGGAAAGAACATATCAAAGGAACATTTGAGGGTTATGGGGGTGCTCTATTCTGGATCAGAGTGGTAGGCACACAGATGTATGAATTTTTAAAATATAATGAACTATAAAAATAAATGTGTGACTTTTATGGTATGTAAATTGTACCTTAATGAAGCTGATTAAAACAGTAACAGGTAGTGTCAGGAAGAAGAAGCATGACTCTTGCTGATCGTTAAGGTGTTGGACCACCAAGGAGGAGACACTGTACCTCATCAGTAAATGAGAATCCCCACCCACCTCATTGTGTGATCGCTTGTGAGGACAGGAAATGAGGCCGAAAACAGTGCTGAAAGATCATAGTAAGTGATGGTGATGATTGTTACTTCTAATAAACATAAGGGTGGGCTTCCCTAGTGGATCAGATGGTAAAGAATCTGCCTGCAATGCAAGAGACCCTGGTTTGATCCCTGGGTCGGGCAGATCCCCTGGAGAAGTAAATGGCTACCCACTCCAGTATCCTTGCCTGGAGAATTTCATGGAAGTGCAGCCTGGTGGGTTACAGTCTCTGGGGTCACAGAGTCAGACATGACTGAGCGACTAACACTTTCACTTTACTTTCAACATAAGGATGAGTGAAGGTACTCTCTGCATCTACTAAGAATTCATCCATCCATGCCTCCATTCATTTACACATGCATCTGATACATATCTATTGAGCAATTGCTACACGTGCAGAACTGTGCTTGGCCCTGTGGATTCAAGAACAAATGAGAAGAAATGCGATCCTTGTTGGTTCATATTTTAGTGCAAGAAAGTGATGTCAAGCAAGAAATAGAAAATTAATCCATTTGTGACGAATGCTGGAAAGGAGGCAGCTCCAGGGAACCCTGAATCAGTGTAATGGGGTCTCAACCTAGTCAGGGTTAGGAAATGCTGCTTTGGTAAAGGAGCATTTGAGCTGGGTTGGAGGGGTAGTCAGGGGTGGGTTGGGCACCTTCCAGCAGAAGGCAGAGTAGGGGCTAAGGCCCAACAGAAGAAAGAAAGTGTGAAGAAGGAAAGCTAGCCTCGTATGTATATCAGGAAGACCTGGGCTTCAAATGGGAATGGAATGGTCCCTCTGTCACTTCATTTTCCCATAGGGCTGGGATCTGGACAGGCAGGGAGGCTGCCTCCGGCTTTCTGTCCAATAACTTCCCCATCCATCCCCACCTACTGCAAGAGCAGGGGGAATCAGATTCAGAAAGGTATTCGGGGTGCTGGGGACCTCAGGGAGGCCTGACAGGGTATGGGATGGGTTCAGATCTGGACCAGGAATATAGACTGGTGTGACCTCCAGGTCCCAGGCATGACCTCCCCTGGGATGCTTCAGGTAGGGAAGAAGTGCATCTGCCGGAGAGAAGAGAGTGTGGCATGAAGCCATGGTTTTTAGCTCAGCTTTATAGATAGGCCTTCCTTGGGCACCCTATCAAACAAACTTAATCCCTTTCCCCACTGGAGTTTCTTCATGGTACTCGAACCATCTGACGTCATGTTTTAAATTTATTTGCATGTTGTCTGTCTCCTCCATTATAATGTGGGCTCCCAATGGCATAGACTGTGTCTAAGGCATTCATCTCTGTCTCCCCACTGTACACCTGGCACACAGTAGGAGCTCAGTAAACATTCGTTGAGTGGATAAGTGAAATATTGCAGTCTCTAGGCATTTCCTGAGTATCATCGATAGCCTCTGGGCTGTGGATATGAAAATAAATCAGACACAGTCCTTGGCCTCAAGGGGCACTTGGTCTAAAGGAAAAGTAAAAAGTTGGACAAATGCCACTGCAAAACACAGCTAGAAAATTCATCTTCAGTTTCTGCAAACTGAATGAAAGGAGGGAGGAAGGCAGTTACTATGGGCTGAGGCCCACCTGTGACAGAACCTCTCGCATACCATATTTGGCTTAATTCACACAGTATCCTGTTTCACAGTGTAAGCACTGGGAATCCATAGCAGTGAAATGATTTGGCCAAGATCAGACTCGAGACAGAGCCAGCATTGGAAACTGGTAGCTTACTATAAAGTTTGAATACTATTTTGTCTACCAATGAGGCTTTTCTTGCAGAACAGAAAAAAGGATCTGTATGCATGTCAAGAAGTAACAGCTACAACTGGACATGGAACAAAAGACTGGTTCCAAATCAGGAAAGGAGTACATCAAAGCTGTATATTGTCACCCTGCTTATTTAACTTATATGCAGAGTACATCATGCGAAATGCCAAGCTGGATGAAGCACAAGCTGGAATCAAGACTGGCAGGAGAAATATCAATAACCTCAGATATGCAGATGACTCCACCGTTATGGCAGAAAGTGAAGAAGAACTAAAGAGCCTCTTGATAAAAGTGAAAGAGGAGAGTGAAAAAGTTGGCTTAAAACTCAACATTCAGAAAGCTAAGATCATGGCATCCGGTCCCATTACTTCATGGTGAATAGATGGGGAAACCATGGAAACAGTGAGAGACTTTATTTTGGGGAGGGGAGCTCCAAAATCACTGCAGATGGTGACTGCAGCCATGAAATTAAAAGTTGCTTGCTCCTTTGGAAGAAAAGTTATGACCAACCTAGACAGCATATTAAAAAGCAGAGACATTACTTTGCCAACAGAGGTCCATCTAGTCAAAGCTATAGTTTTTCCAGTAGTCATGTATGGATGTGAGAGTTGGACTATAAAGAAAGCTGAGTGCCAAAGAATTGATGCGTTTGAACTGTGGTGTTGGAGAAGACTCTTGAAAGTCCCTTGGACTGCAAGGAAATCCAACCAGTCCATCCTAAAGGAAATCAGTCCTGAATATTCATTGGAAGGACTGATGTTGAAGCTGAAACTCCAGTACTTTGGCCACCTGATGGGAAGAACTGATTCAAAAGATTGAAGGAGGGAGTGAAGGGGACAACAGAGGATGAGATGGTTGGATGGCATCACCGACTCTGTGGACATGAGTTTGAGTGAGCTCTGGGAGTGGGTGACAGACAGGGAAGCCTGGCGTGCTACAGTCCATGGAGTCACAGAGTTGGACATGACTGAGCGACTGGACTGAACTGAAAAAGGCAGGCAAAGGATCGGAAGATCCTCTGGAGAAGGAAATGACACCCCACTCCAATACTCTTGCCTGGAAAATTTCATGGATGGAGGAGCCTGGTAGGCTACAGTCCCTGGGGTGGCAGAGTAAGACACGACTGGGCAACTTCACTCACTAGGTGGCGCTTGCAGTAAAGAACCCGCCGGCCAATGCAGGAGACTTAAGAGACGCCAGTTCGGTCCCTGGGTTGGGAAGATCCCCTGGAGAAGGGCACGGCAACCCACTCCAGTATTCTTGCCTGGAGAATCCAGTGAACAGAGGAGCTTGGCGGGCTGAAGCCCATAGGGTGGCCAAGGGTCATATATGACTGAAGGGACGGAGCATGCACACACATGCTGTTTTATATAAAAACAATTATATAGAAAATAAAGACTATTTGATTATATATTTTTATTTTTAAATTTTTCATGAAATTTAAAAATTAAATGAAATATAATAATATGTCATTGTTATTAATTTTTGCTTATGTAATGACTATATCCACAAGGGGCAGTCTTCAGGCGTGGTTGGATCTAGGATCTTGAACAGCATCACCAAAATTGACTCATCCATTCTCAGATGACCTCTCACATCATAATAGCAAGATGGCAGGCTGTCTGCAATGCCAGACCTCCCATTCCGTCCTCACGTCCCCGAAGAACCAAGCTTTGAGGGAAAAAATATCTAAACACAATCCTTGGACTTGGCTAATCAAGTGCCCATTCCCATCAGTTTCCTTCCACCACAGTAGCTGTGTAGCCAAATCTCGACCAATTCAGCCTCTTCTACAGCTGTGGGGGCACATGGCATAGCACTGGTCAGTGAGATATAAGTCAAAGCCAGTTGGCAGGAAGAGAGTTCTCGCTACTTTGATAACAAGGGCAGCAGCAGCTGGAGCTGCCTTTCTTTACTTTGTCTTGCATTGAACATATAAAAAATTAATAAACGGAAGCCTCAATTAAATAAGAGGCAAGAGACCAGAACAGGGAGGCCTCCCGGTCTGCGATGAGAGCCGAGCAACAGGAAGAAGAAAGACTTCCCTCCTGGCGAGGACTCACCTAGTGAAAAGCCATTGGCTCATTGTTTACTATAGCCCTCTAACTTCCAACTTTCATTTCTTCTCGCTGAAAGCATTCCCCTTTCTTAACCATGCAGGGTCTTGCACATGGCTCAACCATGGTTCAGTTCAGTTCAGTTCAGTTGCTCAGTCGTGTCCGACTCTTTGCGACCCCATGAATTGCAGCATGCCAGGCCTCCCTGTTCATCACCATCTCCCGGAGTTCACTCAGACTCACGTCCATCGAGTCCATGATGCCATCCAGCCATCTCATCCTCCGCCATCCCCTTCTCCTCCTGCCCCCAATCCCTTCCAGCATCAGAGTCTTTTCCAATGAGTCAACTCTTCGCATGAGGTGGCCAAAGTACTGGAGTTTCAGCTTTAGCATCATTCCTTCCAAAGAAATCCCAGGGTTGATCTCCTTCAGAATGGACTGGTTGGATC
>SJYT01042634.1:0-36456 GCA_006410635.1 Cephalophus harveyi
TCTTTGGAAGGAATGACGCTGAAGCTGAAACTCCAGTACTTTGGCCACCTCATGCGAAGAGGTGACTCATTGGAAAAGACTCTGATGCTGGGAGGGATTGGGGGCAGGAGGAGAAGGGGACGACCAAGGATGAGATGGCTGGATGGCATCACTGGCTTGATGGATGTGAGTCTGAGTGAACTCCGGGAGATGGTGATGGACAGGGAGGCCTGACGTTCTGCGATTCATGGGGTCGCAAAGAGTCAGACATGATTGAGTGACTTAACTGAACTGAATATTTCATAGGATGCATAATAATATTCCATTGTATGTGTATACCACGTTTTATTTATCTATTCATTCATCAGTGGATATTTGTGTTGTTTCCACCTTTTGGCCATTGTGAATAATGCTGATAGAACAAGTGTTACTCACTCAGTCCTGTCCAACTGTTTGCAACCCCATGGACTGTAGCCCATCAGGCTCCTCTGTCTGTGGGATTCTCCAGGCAAGAATACTGGAGTGGGTTGCCATTTCCTTATCCAGGGGATCTTCCCTACCCATTGATCGAACCTTCGTCTCCCGCCTTGCAGGTGGGTTCTTTACCATCTGAGCCACCAGGGAGGCCCTGTTGATAGATCACTGTTATGGAAATACATGTTTGAGTTCTTGCTTTTAATTCTTTTCAGTATTTAGCTAGAAGTGAGATTGGTGGATCATAAGGTAATTCTATGTTTAATTTTTGGAGGAACTGTCACACTGTAACATAGGAACTTTTGAAGGTTCTTCCACACCATGCAGGGGTGTGCAGGACTCTGAGAAGCTGCCTAAGGCCTCTTTACCTACTGATCTCATTAGCCAATGCTACTCTTCAGCTCAGATGTCTTCTTAAAAACTAAGGCTTCACCACAAGCTGAGAGATCTCACCAAGCACCACCCTGGGGAGCTTGAAGGTGGTTCTCCTGCTCTGAGAGCCCCCCAAACCTTAGCAGAATAGCTGATGTGTTTCACCAATATTCTTCTTGAGACTCAGTCTGAAGAGTGAAAAGGGCAGAAACTACACTCATGAAGCCAAGTTTCTTTCATGTCCCCTCTGATTTTCTTTCTCCTGCCAAGTCCTAGAAAGTTTACTTCCTTTTGGCTAGGAAGATTGCTCTTACATCATCCTATATTGTTCCAAAGTCAATAATTATGGTATAAACTTTATATTTGGATTTTGGCTTTTGACTTTCAAAGCCAAGCTTCTAAACTTAAAAATACTTTCACTTTCAAATAGCCCAACTCTTGCAATTTAAAAGTCTCTACTTGCACTCACTGTCTCTGCTATCAATTTCAAGAGCTAACTTTAGAATTCAAAGCCAAGTATTTAACTTTTTGTTCTTGGTTATATAGGCCCTCCCCTCCCCTCTAGGGCAATACCTTTAGAAACTATTGCTGCTACCCAACTGATAGGAAGAGGGTAGCTTCTCAAAAAAGTGCAAGGGTCAAAAGGAGAAAAAGCTTCAGTACCTTAAAATATTTTATACCTGTTAGCTTACTAGCTATAGCACAAGTTCATGGACACAAAGTCTGTTACTTAAAGTGGAGTTTCCTGGTGGTACAGTGATTAAGAATCTGCCCGTCAGTGCAGGAGACCTAAGTTCAATCCCTGGTCTGGGAACAGTCTACATGCCGAGGGACAACCAAGCCCGTGGGCCTTGATTACTGAGAGTGCTGCCCTAGAGCCCCTGCTCCACAAGAGAAGCCACTGAAATAAGAAGCCCGCACCCCTTAACTAGAGAGTCGCACCTGGTGGCCACAACTAGAGAAAGCCTGCACAGAGCCACGAAGACCCAGGGCAGCCCAAAATAAAAATTGAACAACAAAAAAATTATTTTAAAAAAAAGAGCTTCTGGGGGTATGAAATCAGTCCCAGAGAAAAGCCTGAAACAGTTTCTCAAAACCACAGCATAAGAGAACATCAGAGAGTTCAGGGAGCTGGTAACACAGAATAAGAGTATTCTCATGCACGCTGGGACTGGGATCCTAGGCAAATACTAGAGAGCTGGTACTGGTGACTTTGACATACTCTCTATGGGGCTGACTAAATTTAAAGGACCAGGAGCAGGGTAACATACATGGCATGGAAGTGATCCACTTACACCCTAAAGCATTCCTGGTACCCCTGTGTTCAACCTATAAAACCCCTCAAAGAGATTCAACAGGACCATGTAGTTTTGATGCAGATATCCTTTGATTATCTAGAAGCTCTTAGTAGGTCATTATTGGGGTAGGAATTTTCTCAGTAGATGTGTGTATGCATGTGTATGTGTGAGAGATTTTAAAGGCAATTTGTTTTATTTATTATATATACCAAGGAACACTAATAACAAAGCCCACTTCTGAATCCCACAAGCACAACCACAGAAAAGAACCATAAAATTGCTGAAGGTTAACAAAGGTTGATTGAAACAGGCTGTGTGATTTGAGATTCAAGTATCGTTGAATTCTAGTCTTTAGGTTTGCCCTTGAGTAGCTGTGGCTTTGGCTAGATCACGTTGTCTCTTTCTGTGCTCTTGTTTCTTCCTTCACTTGCAAAATGAGGTTAATTATAGGTATCAGTCTCACTCCCAAAGTGGTTTGTGGTTGCTGACTATTTTAATTAGCAAGTCTTTTAGTACCAAGAATTATCAACATAAACCATCTATACTCTTTACTGGCAACTGTATGGGTAGAGATGTAAATATCACATTTCATAAGTTTTTGACAACCCAACTTTGCGACTGAACAAAAACAAAAACCACATAAGCACCAGTCTCTTTCAACAAGTACCCATTCACAAGAAATAAATGTTTCTGATATTGTGCAGACATTAAGATACCTCTCCATGAGTGCCCTTCTTGGAAAATAAAATCTTAAATCTCAGGATGTTGGAAGGAAATGCAAATTAGCTTCATCATCTTCATAATAAATATTAGATTTTTGTCATTCTTGTAACATGTCCTTTGGCTTTGGTGAATCTTACCATGTTCTTTGTTGCCAAATTTCTCCATGTTTGTAGAACACAGGTCATAGAAATGGGGATATTTTTCCCAAGCAGAAAGAGGCACACAAATCTTCTTAAAGTTAATGGGACTATCCCATATCGTGTGATGGGATAGATGGGATAGATAGAGCAATTAGAATGGCTAATTGCTCACTGGCCTTCAGACAATGTTCTAGCACAAACTTGTTTCATCTGAAGGCTCACGGGGTAGTCAACACAGTAGGAACATTATGTGCCAGCAACCTGCTAGTGCTTATGCACACCTGATCTCACCTATTTCCACAACCACACTAACAGTGTTTTATACTTGAATAAACTTAATATTAGAGTTTAAGAATCTTCTTCCTATGACTACACAGCTATAAAGTAACAAAACCAGGACTCTGACTCAGATCTCTGTGATGCGTAGCCCAGAATTTTCCTGAAATGATATATGAAAAGTATTCAGAACAGTCTCTGATTCATAGCAAGTTCCATTTAATATTGGCAATTCTTTAAGTCATTGTGAGACACTCCAGTGTTTCTCAAAAGAGCATTTCCTCTTTCTTCTGAGAATGATTCCCATGTGGCCAGGACAAATGTGGAGACAATACTTGAAGATGATTTCCTTCCCACATCTCATTCATACCACAAACTTGAGAACAGACATTTGCCCAATTTATAAATTCAGTTAAGTTCAGTTGCTCAGTCGTGTCCAACTCTTTGTGACCCCGTGGACCATAGCACGCCAGGCCTCCCTGTCCATCACTAACTTCTGGAGTTTGCTCAGACTCAGGTCCATTGAGTCAGTGATGCCATCCAACCATCTCATCCTCTGTTGTCCCCTTCTCCTCCTGCCCTCAATCTTTCCCAGCATCAGGGTCTTTTCAAATGAGTCAGCTCTTCACATCAGGTGGCCAAAGTACTGGAGCTTCAGCTTCAACATCAGTCCTTCCAATGAACACCCAAGACTGATCTTTAGAATGGACTGGTTGGATCTCCTTGCAGTCCAAGGGACTCTCAAGAGTCTTCTCCAACACCACAGTTCAAAAGCATCAATTCTTCAGTGCTCAGCCTCTGACCTTCGCCCTCCCTCTGAATTTCCAGTCCAACTCTCACATCCATACATGACTACTGGAAAAACCATAGCCTTGACTAGATGGAACTTTGTTGGCAAAGTAATGTTTCTGCTTTTTAATAAGCTATCTAGGTTGGTCATAACTTTCCTTCCAAGGAGTAGGCGTCTTTTAATTTCATGGCTGCAATCACCATCTGCAGTGATTTTGAAGCCCCCAAAAATAGTCTGACACTGTTTCCACTGTTCCCCCATCTATTTGCCATGAAGTGATGGGACTGAATGCCATGATCTTAGTTTTCTGAATGGTGAGCTATAAGCCAACTTTTTCACTCTCCTCTTTCACTTTTATCAAGAGGCTCTTGCTGCTGCTGCTGCTGCTAAGTCGCTTCAGTCGTGTCCAACTCTGTGTGACCCCATAGATGGCAGCCCACCAGGCTCCCCCGTCCATGAGATTCTCCAGGCAAGAACACTGGAGTGGATTGCCATTTCCTTCTCCAATGCATGAAAGTGAAAAGTGAAAGTGAAGTCGCTCAGTCGTGTCCGACTGTTAGCAACCCCATGGACTGCAGCCTACCAGGCTCCTCCATCCATGGGATTTTCCAGGCAAGAGTACTGGAGTAGGGTGCCATCACGTTCTCTGCAAGAGGCTCTTAAGGACACCCTATTTTCCACTTTAAAAACCAGTTGTTAAAAGTTGTTTGACATAATATCTTCCTTCCATATTTTGCCCTGCCTCTGACCTTTCCAGTAGATGTGAAGTTGTTGATATTTTCTTGAAGTCCCCAGAGGGCACTGGGCCAGCTACCATGGGTTCACCACTTTCTTTAACCTTATAAAGACGTGATAACATCTTGTGACTTGTGTAGGGTGTTCCTCTAAAGCACTGAGCACAGATACACAAATTAATGAATGAGGCAGACTTGTTCTGTCTTTGCTTGGGGGAGAAATGAAAAGTCAGGTGAGTGCCACATAGGAAAGAATATTTTCACCACAAAAAAAGACATGATAATTACAGGACATGGTAGACGTATTAGCTACCGTCCCAGTGATAATCACATTACAGTGTATAAGTATACTAAATCAGCATGCTATACACGTTAAACATATGCAATGTTAGATGTCAATTACATCTCAATTAAAAGAAGAATCAAGAGGATTTTATTGATCTATAAGCTTCTCTGCACAAAACTTCAATTTCTTATTAACATTCTAACACTGTTGATTTTTTAAAAGATTTTATTTAAAAAAATTTTTTTATTTTATATTTGAATATAGCTGATTAACAATGTTGTGATAGTTTCAGGTGGACAGCAAAGGGTCTCAGCCATACATATATATACCTGTATCCCTTCTACCCCAAACTCCCCTCCTATCCAAGCTGCCACATAACATTGACAGAGTTCTCAGGGCTATACAGTAGGACTTTGTTGGTTATCCATAGCACTGTTGATTTTTTACACACTGGAAAGAGGCATAGAGTTCCTTCTCTAAAGGAACAATATGAAATATGGACATATCTTTTACATAAATTGTGTGCCTCTACAGCAGCCGTAGTGATAACCACTCTGGAGTTCCCCCTAAACCTACATTTGTTTTGCTGCTATGTGTAGCTAGCCACTGAAGTTCAGTTATGTGTGAAACTAGTTTTACGTTTATGTTGAATTTAGCTTACATTCTAGAGGATAAGAATGAAAAAAAAAAGTGGCTGGGGTTATCAGAGGAGACATTAGGGAACTCTAAAGGATATGAGGATGAAAAATGAGAAAGTAGATGCAGAGAAAGAAACTCTTCAGAAACTCTCTTTTCCTCCCCTTGTGAAATCCCAAATATATTGACACAAAAATGTAGTTTATTATAATAAAATATAATTAGGGTGACAATGCTCCCTGACTTGCCTGGGATAGCCTCTGTTTATTCTTGTTGCCCTGGCATGATTATTAACTTTCACATAAATTCTTTGAAGTGTCAGGTTTAGAGAATAAACTGTATGGTCACTTTCTTTATAATCTAATCTTCAAAATTCCGATTTCATGCCTATATAGTATTTTTCAACTATCAAGGATTAGAGTCCAGCAAGTCAAAATTTTTATTTATGTCTAACCTTCCTCACACACGGGTGTTTATAGAAATGTTGGCACCATTCTTAGAAGATCTTACAAACATTCTAGAGTTAATTGAACTAACAGAAGGTCAATAACTTTAGCAGAACTTTTGAGATCATGTACTGTCCTTTCATACAAAATGTTCCATTTTATTAGATTGTCAGATGAATCCAAAGTCAGATTCTGTACAGGGCTATGTAGAACTGTCTTTTTTTTTTTTTTTTTTTTGGTCATGCCTTCACACCTAATTGGTTGAGGTAGGATGATATATGAGTTGAGAATAGTCATGTTCTGTAAGACAGATGTGTCTACTCAATATGCCAGTAGAATGGTATTGGATTGAAGCCCAGCCAGACACAATAGATCAACAACAACAAAAAAAAGTAAGTAGTAGACAGTTGGCTTCAACATCTTTATTAGACCAGACTTACCTGCTTGGCATCATCCTGTTATTTTTAGGCAGTCCTCACAAGGCAGTAAATCCTTCAGCATTCACACTTTAACCTAAGGGACATTGTACAGGAGACAGGGATCAAGACCATCCCCAAGAAAAAGAAATACAAAAAAGCAAAATGGGGGTCTGAGGTGGCCTTACAAATAGCTGTGAAAAGAAGAGAAGTGAAAAACAAAGGAGAAAAGGAAAGATATACCCATTTGAATGCAGAGTTCCAAAGAATAGCAAGGAGAGATAAGAAAGCCTTCCTCAGTGATCAGTGCAAAGAAATAGAGGAAAACAATAGAAGGGGAAAGACTAGAGATCTCGTCAAGAAAATTAGAGATACCAAGGGAATATTTCATGCAAAGATGGGCTCAATAAAGGACAGATATGGTATGGACCTAACAGAAGCAGAAGATATTAAGAAGAGATGGGAAGAATATACAGAAGAATTGTACAAAAAAAAATCTTCATGACCCAGATAATCACGATGGTGTGGTCACTCACCCAGAGCCAGACATCCTGGAATGTGAAGTGAAGTAGGCCTTAGGAAGCATCACTATGAACAAAGCTAGTGGAAGTGATGGAATTCCAGTTGAGCTGTTTCAAATCCTAAAAAATGATGCTGTGAAAGTGCTGCACTCAATATGCCAGCAAATTTGGAAAACTCAGCAGTGGCCACAGGACTGGAAAAGATCACTTTTCATTCCAGTCCCAAAGAAAGGCAATACCAAAGAATGCTCAAACTACTGCACAATTGCACTCATCTCACAAGCTAGCAAAGTTATGCTCAAAATTCTCCAAGCCAGGCTTCAGCAATACATAAACCGTGAACTTCCAGATGTTCAAGTTGGTTTTAGAAAAGGCAGAGGAACCAGAGATCAAATTGCCAACATCTGCTGGATCATGGAAAAAGCAAGAGAGTTCCAGAAAAACATCTATTTCTGCTTTATTGACAATGCCAAAGCCTTTGACTGTGTAGATCACAATAAGCTTTGGAAAATTCTGAAAGAGATGGGAATACCAGACCACCTGACCTGCCTCCTGAGAAGTCTGTATGCAGGTCAGAAAGCAACAGTTAGAACTGGACATGGAGCAACAGACTGGTTCAAAATAGGAAAAGGAGTACGTCAAGGCTGTATATTGTCACCCTGTTATGCAGAGTACATCATGAGACACACTGGGCTGGATGAAACACAAGCTGGAATCAGGATTGCCGGGAGAAATATCAATAACCTCAGATATGCAGATGACATTATCTTTATGGCAGAGAGTGAAGAAGAACTAAAGAGCCTCATGATGAAAGTGAAAGAGGAGAGTGAAAAAGTTGTCTTAAAGCTCAACATTCAGAAAACTAAGATCATGGCATTCAGTCCCATCACTTTATGGCAAATAGATGGGGAAACAGTGGAAACAGTGTCAGACTTTTTTGGGGGGGGTGCTCCAAAGTCACTGCAGATGGTGACTGCAGCCACGAAATTAAAAGACGCTTACTCCTTGCAGGGAAAGTTATGACCAACCTAGACAGCATATTAAAGAAGAGAAACATTACTTTGCCAACAAAAGTCCATCTAGTCAAGGCTATGGTTTTCCAGTAGTCATGTATGGATGTGAGAGTTGGACTATAAAGAAAGCTGAGCGCCAAAGAATTGATGCTTTTGAACGGTGGTGTTGGAGAAGACTCTTGAGAGTCCCTTGGACTGCAAGGAGATCCAGCCAGTCCATCCTAAAGGAGATCAGTCTTGGGTGTTCATTGGAAGGCCTGATGTTGAAGTTGAAACTCCAATACTTTGGCCACCTGATGTGAAGAGCTGACTCATTTGAAATGACCCTGATGCTGGGAAAGACTGAAGTCAGGAGAAGGGGACAACAGAGGATGAGAGGGTTGGATGGCATCACTGACTCAATGGAGGTGAGTTTGAGTAGACTCTGGGAGTTGGTGATGGACAGGGAGGCCTGGCGTGCTGTGGTCCATGAGTTTGCAGAGTTGGACATGACTGAGCGACTGAACTGAATTGAACTGACTTTTATCCAATAGCCAGATAAAATTACTTTTGAATAAGAGGAACCTCTGCTTATATCAAAACTCATGGAATTTATATTGTGATGCTTATTAAATTCCCTAAATTCTGAATTTAGTGGAAGTCTCTATAATCATGGGTTTCCCTGGTAAAGAATCCACCTGCCAATGCAGGAGATGCAGGTTTGATCCCTGGGAAGGGAAGATCCCTTGGAGACGGAAATGGCTCAACTCACTCTAGTATTCTTGCCTGGGAAATTTCATGGACAAAGGACCCTGAAGATCTACAGTTCATAGGGTCACAAAAGAGTTGGACATGACTGAGCGACTAAACAACAACTCTATAATCATAGGTAATCATAAACAGGCCACCTGAAGCTTGAAGAAGTAAGTTTTTCTTAGTTTTCTAACCAGAATTTTTGACTATTTACTTAGAAATTTCTGAAAGGATGAATGTACCCTTAAGATTCTACCTCCAATTCAGATGTATGGGTTTTTTTCCTCCCACACCAAGCAATTTTCTGACACCAAGATGGGTGTACTACAATTCAATTCAATTCTGAAACTACTCAGGAAGAACATCAGATCTCACAAGCTAAGGACTCAGTCCCTAAAGACTGCCTCCTGCTACCACCATTTCAGATGCCAATTGCAAGTCCAGGTTGTCACCAGTGCTTCTGACCAACTAGGTGTAGATTGAAGGGAGGGTCCAATGACCTTCTCCTTGGGTTTGATTAGTTTGCTCGATGGACTCAGAGAAGTCACAGCAACATTTACTTACTGGACTACCAGTTTATTTTAAAACGATCTATCTTAGGAACAACCAGATAGAAGAGATGCATAGGGCAGGATACAGGGAAAAGGATGCCCTTTTAGAGTGCATTACTTTTTCAGAATCTCCATGTGTTCACCAATCCAAAATCTCTCCAAACTCTATCCTTTGGAGTTTGTATGGAGGCCTCGTTACATGGGCATGGTTGATTAAATCATTGACTTTTGGTGACTGAATTCAATATCCAGTCCCTCTTCTCTCCCACGAGGCGGTGGGATCGGGGGAGAGAGGTGGGATGGGTAGGAGAAGGTGGAGAGGATGGATGGAACTGAAAGTTTCAATCCTCAAATCCCATGGTTGGCTCCAAAGCCTTGTTTTTTTTTAATTACATCATTAACATAACAAAAGATACTTTTTATCTCTTTCATCACTGGAAATCCCAAGGACTTTAGGAGCTCTGTGCCAGGAACCAAGACAAAGACTAAATATGTATTTCTTATAATAAATCACAATATCACAGCCATATTCCTTTTGGGATATTTTCCAGGGATATTTGTCATATATTTCCTTTGGGAAGAGCTACATTCTTTCCAATTTCCTTTCATCTCAGGGATCACTGTATATATTGGCAATCCAATTAGCTTTTTGATTGCATTTTTCAATACTCTCTCCAGACTCTTAGACATCTCTACCTGGTACCACAGATAGTTTCTCTGAGTCTGTATTTGTCAATATTCTCCCTTTTCTGTTTATGTTAGAAACAACCTATCATTTGTTACATAAATATAAAAGAGAAGAAATGGCATAACTACAAAGAGAAAAAGTCAAGAAAAAGAAGATGAGAAATAGAAGTAAAAAGAAAATATTTTAAGAAAAAAGGATTAAGAGACAAAAATATAGGGGGAAAAGATGCAAGAAGAGAAGACGGGCAATAAGAACCTCAATAATATTTAAAGTTTTATGAAAGTTGCTCTCAAAAGCCAAAGTCAAAGCAGGCTTGAGGAAGAACAAAGCTGGAATTATCATACTTCCTGATTTCAAACTATATTACAAACCTATAATAATCAAAACAGTATGGTACTTGCATGAAAACAGATACATAGATCAACGGAACAGAATAGAGAGCCCAGAAATGAACCCACATTTATATGGGCAGTTAATCTATGGCAAGAGAGGCAAGACTATACAACAGAGGAAAGACAACTTCTTCAATAAATGTTTTTGGAAGAAGTGGACAGCTACATGCAAAAGAGTCACTGGACTGTCCTCTCACATCATGCACAAATATAAGTTCAAAATGTATTAAAGACCCTGAAACCACAAAACTTCTAGATTAAAACAAAGCCAGTAAATTCTTTGACAGTGGTCTTGGTAATATTTTTTTGGATATGTTTCATCAGGCATGGAAAACAGAGGCATAAATAAATAAATGGCACTACATCAAACTAAAAAGCTTTTCTGTGGTGAAGGAAACTATCAACAAAGCAAAAAGTCCACACACTTGAAGGGAGATGTTTGCAAATGATATATCCAAAAGGTGTTAATATCAAAACATGCAAAGAATTTGTACAACTCAACATTGAAACAAACAAGCAAGCCAGTTAAAAAGTGGACAAAGATCTGAATAGACATTTTTCCAAAGAAGACATACAGATGGCCAACAGGCACATGAAAAGATGCTCAACATCACTAATCATCAAGGAAATGCAAATAAAAACCACAATGAGATATCACCTCACGCTTACTAGAATGACTATTATCAAAAAGGCAACAAATAATAAGTGTTGGTGAGTGTGTGGAGAAAAAGGAATCCTTCATGCCCTGTTGGTGGGGTTGTAAATTGGTGCAGTCACTACACAATACAGAATGGAGGCTTCTCAAAAAATAAAACTACCATATGACCCACTCTTATTTATCCAAATGAAACAAAAGACTAATTCAAAAAGATATATGCACCCATGTTCATTTTAGCATTATTGATTATAACCAAGACATGGAACCAACCAAAGTGTTTATTGATGGATGAATGGATAAAGAAATGTGGTACATACATGCAATGGAATATTTATTCAGCCATTATATAAGGAAATCTTGCCACCAACAACAACATGTATGGACCTTGAGGGCATTATGCTAAGTAAAATAAGTTGCCGCTACTGCTGCTAAGTCGCTTCAGTCGTGTCTGACTCTGTGCGACCCCATAGACGGCAGCCCACTAGGCTCCCCCGTCCCTGGGATTCTCCAGGCAAGAATACTGGAGTGGGTTACCATTTCCTTCAGAGAAAGACAAATGCCATGCAATCTCACATGTAGAATCTAAAAAACAAAACAAACAGAAACTGAACTTATAAAACCAAAGGAACGGATTAGTAATTGCCAGAGGCAGGAGCTAGAGGGTGGGCAAAATGGGTTATGGTGGTCAACAGTTACAAAAAATAAGATAAATAAGCCCTGGGGATGTAATATACAGCACGGATATGTTGTACATATAATATTATATTAGCAATACAATGTTCTTGGATAAGCAAGCAATACAAGCATTATATATATATAATATATTTGAAATATTGTATATTTGAAAGTTGCTAAGAGAATAAATCTTAAAAGTTCTTATTATAATGAAAAAAAATTTGTAACTATGTGTGGCAATGGATGTTAACTAGACTTACTTAGGTGATCATTTTGCAATAAACACAAATATTGAATCACCAAGTTATATACTTGAAACTAATACAATATTATATGTTAAATCCCCTGGAAAAGGAAATGGCAACCCACAACCCAAGAATACTGTATTCTTGCCTGGAAAAGTCCATGGACTGAGGAGCTTGGAGGGCTACAGGGGTCACGAGAGTCAGACAAGACTTAATGAGTAAACCACCACCACAGAGCAATTATTGATGAGAAAGATCAGAAAGCTAGCAGAAAAGATCTACAACTAAAGATATAAAGAAGAAACCATAATGAGATGGGTAGGAGGGGTGGAGACAGAGTCAAGATCCTGTCTCTTATACACATCTTAACTGTATCTCAACAACAGAAAATTTATACATACACAAACCATAACATCAAGATTTCACTCCTAGGTTATTACCCAGAAGAAGTGTAAACACAGCCATACAAAGACTAGTACGCAAACAAGAATAGCAGCCTTATTCAGAATAGTCAAAAAATAGAAATAACTTAAATGTCCACTAACAGATGAAAACAAATAATGATATATATCTTCACTTTACTTTTATTGAGATATAATTGACATATAACATTGTCTAAGTTTATGGTGTACAATATGTTGATTTGATACTTTATATATTGCAACATCATTCACATAATAATTACTTCATTTTTTGGTAAGAACATTTAGGATCTAGTCTTTTAGTAACTTTAAAGTATATAATACAGTTTTGACTGTAATCACTATGCTGTATATTAGATATGCAGAATTTATCTACCAGTTGAATCAGTAGCAAAGAAAAAAGCTACTGAAGTAAATGGTAAGTAAATGAATGCATATTCCAAGGGTGTCCTTACTCTCTGGCTTTTGCCAGCCCTCTCCCTCTCTGCCAGTGTTAACAAAACATATCAAAACGCCTGTTATAAAAAAAGACATGTTATTAGGTTGAATAGATCCAGGATACATGGAGATGACAGTTCCTTATTATTCAATCTCATGAGGGTACACAAGAAACAGTTCACTTTGTTAAGAGTGCCTCTTCAGTACTTTAACTAGGAAAAAAGTACAGAGAATACAGTAGAATGCAAATAAATGTGTGAGGAAATTTTACGCATTTTTATTTATTTTACTCCACCTCCCCAGTGGCTCAATGGCAAAGAATCTGTTTGCAATATGGGAAACGCAGGAGATGTGGGTTCGATCCCTGGGTCAGGAAGATCCCCTGGAGGAGGGCTTGGCAACGTTCTCTGGTATTCTTGCCTGGAGAATCCCATGGACAGAGGAGCCCGGGGCCACAGACCATAGGGTTGCAAAGAGTTGGACATAACTGAAGTGACTGAGCACGAGCATTCTAACAGAAATTTGAAGAAGCAAGAAAATAAAATCATAAATTAAAAACAGAAGCCTGCTAATTAAGTTACAGCACTTAAGCCAAACATAGTTCCTGCAATTGAAATTTCTCTCTAAAAGTGTAGACAGCTAAGTACTAAAGGAAAATATTAAGTTAGGCATTCTTGCCTGGAAAATCCCATGGACAGAGAAGCCTGGTAGGCTGCAGTCCATAGGGTCGCTAAAAGTTGGATACGACTGAGCGACTTCACTTTCACTTTTCACTTTCATGCATTGGAGAAGGAAATGGCAACCCACTCCAGTGTTCTTGCCTAGAGAATCCCAGGGATGGGGGAGCCTGGTGGGCTTCTGTCTGTGGGGTCACACAGAGTCAGACACGACTGAAGCGACTAAGCAGCAGTAGCAGCAGCCATTACTAGGAAGTATCATCTATTTTCTTGGCTTGATGTTTCCATGCAGAACTTTAGAATAACAATCCTGGCTTTCTCTTCACCCCTCACTTACCCATGAGAAGAGTGCCTGAATTTAAAACATTTGGGAAATGGGACATGCATGGCTCAGCATCTCCTAGGCTTTACAGAGAAGGTTAACACCACTTTGTCCTATACCATATGGTAAGAAGCTTATGTCTTCCAGAGAGGCCTGAAGTTGCCCAGCTTTGCAGGTAATAAGAAACGGAAGTTTAATTATCAGGTGAAGTATTGAGGAAGTCCAGTTTAGGCACACATCAAAATCATGTCCTCCAATACAGCTTTAATCTTAATTAGCTAACATTTTAATTTCCAGTGATTCTGTGTCTATTTCTCAATTGATTCTGCCAGATTTTTAATGTGCCAGTCTTCCAAAAAACAAATAAATTGACTCTATTTCAAGAGCTCATAGTTTGGTGAGAAAGACAAACAAGCTAACTAGTAATTACAAAACAGCTGTGATAAGTGTTGTAATAGAGGTGGATACAGGGTGTTGTAAAAGTATATGAGAGAAGCAGCTTCTTAGCTTCAGGTAGGGAGCAGTCAGAAAAGGAGACCCAGAAGGGACATGAGTTGAGTCTTTAAAAAAAAGTAGGAATTTCCTGAATGGAGAAGAAAATGTTCTAGGCAGAGATGATTGAGCAAAGTAGCAAATTGGGGTAGTTGGAAATGCTTTAACATATTTAAAGATATACTTATTTATCTATAATTCATAAATGACTTGTATTAATGCACTTTACATTAAGACATGTCTCAAAAGGTAACATAAGACTTAAATGAAAATGTACAAAGGGTTTAACATAGGGATTGAACCACTGTAGGTATTTTATAAATGGAGTTTTGCATCCTTTATTTATTTACCATTTATTCTACTGTCAACTACAGATTGGCTTTCCTTAAATAAAATCTGTTTTGTTATGGTACATTCAACTTTTAAAATGCTGTTATATTAAGTTTGGTGAAAAGTAAAGTGAAGTTGCTCAGTCATGTCCAACTCTTTGTGATCCCATGGACTGTAGCCTACCATGCTCCTCTGTCCATGGGATTCACCAGGCAAGAGTACTGGAGTGGGTTGCCATTTCCTTCTCCAGGGAATCTTCCCAACCCAGGGACTGAACCCAGGGCTCCCACATTGCAGGCAGACGCTTTACCATCTGAGCCACCAGGGAAGCCCTAATTAAGTTTGCTAGCACTTTATTTAGGATTTTTACATTTATTTCATCAGTAAGACTAGAGTGTAATTTTTTCTTCTGCTATTCCTCACTAATTTGGTTTCATAGTTACATTAGCCTCACAGAATGAGTTATCAAGTTTTCCACCTTTTTCAATTTTCTGTAAATAACACTGTCTTAGAAGTTTTCATAGAATCCAGGTTAAAAGGATTGTGATCTGATGCCTTTTTCAGAGGAAGAACTTTGGTAGTGTTTCTCATTTCTTCAGTTATTAATGAGTTCAATTTCAGCCTCTTCATGTATTTTCATGATATACTTTTCTTAGATAATACCTTATTTTGTCAAAAATTTCTCTTTATGAACAGAGTAAACCTTGAGTAGTCTCACAGTTTTAAAGTTTTTGGATATTCACATTTTTCTGTTAATTCCAGGGGTTTTTTGTTTGCGTTTTCTGCTATTTTCTCTTTCATCAGTTTTGCAAGATGACTGTTTGATTTGTTAGTTTTTAATGAACTGAGACTTCCCTGAGGGCTCAGTGGTAAAGAATTTGCCTGCAATGCAGGAGATGCAAGTTTGATCCCTGAGTGGGGAAGATCCCATGGAGGAGGAAATAGCACCTCACTCCAGGATTCTTGCCTGGAGAATCCCGTGGACAGAGGACTTTGGTGGGGTACAGTCCAAAGGGTCACAAAGAGTTGGACATGACTGAGCACGAGCATGCATGTAATGGACCAGCTATTGATTTTTAATCTATTTTACTTGATCTTTCAAAAGCATCAGACATACATTTTCTGTTTCATCACTTAGCTCTAAGTGACATAAAAATTCTTAAAAAAGAAACTCTGGGAGAGATGAGTGGCCAATCTGGTGCACCCTGAGCTTACCTCCTCTCACTGGCATGTGAAAGTTACAACTATAGTTTCCCTGGTGACTCAGTGGTAAAGAATCTGCCTGCAATCCAGGAGATGTAGGTTTAATTCCTGGATCAGGAAGATCCCCTGGAAAAGGAAATGGCAACCCACAACCCAAGAATACTGTATTCTTGCCTGGAAAAGTCCATGGACTGAGGAGCTTGGAGGGCTACAGGGGTCACGAGAGTCAGACAAGACTTAATGAGTAAACCACCACCACAGAGCAATTATTGATGAGAAAGATCAGAAAGCTAGCAGAAAAGATCTACAACTAAAGATATAAAGAAGAAACCATAATGAGATGGGTAGGAGGGGTGGAGACAGAGTCAAGATCTATCCACAAACAGGAAGATAATAACAACAGCAGAGGTTCTCCCAAAGGGACAGGGGTCCAAGCCCCACATTGAACTCCCCAGGCTGCGGGTTCTATACCAGGAAGGCAGGCCCCCAGAACATCTGGTTTTGCAGGCCTGTGGGGCTTTCTTTTGGGAAAGCCAGAGGGCTGTGGAAAATAGAGTCTCCACTCTTAAAGGACACACACACAAAATCTCATAAGCTCTGGGATCCAGGGCAGAGGAGTAATCTGAAAGAATCCTGGATTAGACCCATGTGATGACCTTGGAGAGCCACCTGAAGAAGCAGGAAGCAACTGGAGCTCACCCTGGGGATAAAGACTCTTGCAACAGCCATTTTGGGGAGCTTGTTCTACCACAAAAGCACTGGTGCTGGCAAGCACCATTTTAGAATCCTTTGGCTTCTTAGGGCTGAGACCTGGCTCAGCCTACCAGCCTGGGACAACTTAGGCTACGCAGCTAACACAGCCCCACCTACCAGGAGGCTTGCTGGCTTTAGACTTCCTGAACTCACAGTCTCCCCAGTACCTAGTCCCATCCACCCTAGGACCCAGGACACAGCCCCATATACCAGTGTACAGGCACTGCCCCAGGGCCAGAGGGCCTGCAACCGGAGATCCGTAACCTAGCATCACCCAAGAGAGCGACAGCACTAGCCCCAAAACCTGGCCTCATGCAGGCCAGAACAAATGGATAAATTCCTTGAAACGTACAATCTCCCAGGACTATGCCAGGAAAAAACAGAAATATGAACTGACCAATTACCAGTAACGAAATTGAATCAGTAATCAAAAACTCCCAACAAACATCTAGGACTACACAGATTAAGAGGAACTAAAAAGACGCTTATTCCTTGGAAGAAAAGTTATGACCAACCTAGATAGTATATTCAAAAGCAGAGACATTACTTTGCCAACTAAGGTCCGTCTAGTCAAGGCTATGGTTTTTCCTGTGGTCATGTATAGATGTGAGAGTTGGACTGTGAAGAAGGCTGAGCGCCGAAGAATTGATGCTTTTGAAGTGTGGTGTTGGAGAAGACTCTTGAGAGTCCCTTGGACTGCAAAGAGATCCAACCAGTCCATTCTGAAGGAGATCAACCCTGGGATTTCTTTGGAAGGAATGATGCTAAAGCTGAAACTCCAGTACTTTGGCCACCTCATGCAAAGAGTTGACTCATTGGAAAAGACTCTGATGCTGGGAGGGATTGGGGGCAGGAGGAGAAGGGGACAACCGAGGATGAGATGGCTGGATGGCATCATGGACTCGATGAATGTGAGTATGAGTGAACTCCGCGAGATGGTGATGAACAGGGAGGCCTGGTGTGCTGCGATTCATGGGGTCGCAAAGAGTCGGACACAGCTGAGCGACTGAACTGAACTGAACATAGTGTTGTAGGTCACTTATACTTCAAAAATGAACAAACAAACAATCACATAGAAAAAGAGAAGAAATTTGTGTTTACCAGTGAGCAGCAGGGGGTAGATGGAAAGAGAAATGGACGAAGGCAATCAAAAGACACAATCTTTTGTATGTAAGATGATTAAGTTCTAGGGATATAACATACAACATGATAAATATATTAACACTGTTGTGTGTTATATACGAACATTGTTAAGGAGTAAATCCTAAGAGTGCTCATCATAAGGAAAAATATCTTTTTCTATTATTTTAATTTTATGTTTATATGAGATGATGGATGTTCACTAAAGTTATTGCGATAATAATTTCTTGATGTATGTAAGTCAAATCATTATGATATGCAACTTAAACTTTAAAAAGAGAGAGAAAGAAAAAGGGAGAGAGGAAGAGGAAGGGAGAAAAATGACAGTAATTTACAGGAAAGCAGGGCCCTCTGGAGGCTGAAATTTCAGTTTAGTGTTTTATTGAGATTGTACTCTATAATCAAAACTTATAAAGTAGAAACCAAAGGAATAGGGAAAAAAGATCTCATTTGTAATAACAATGTATAAAGCACTAATTTAGTATGCTATATGCCGTGTGCTATATACTGTTTTAAGCACTTTTAATATATTAGCCTGTTTCATCTTTATAATAACTCTAGGAGGCACTATTATTATTGTCCCCATATTACGGGAGGCAAAAATGAGGCACACAAAGGTGAATAGGTTACGTGATTAGTTAATGGGACAGCTAAGTTTGGTACCCAGGCCATCTGATTCCTGCATCCGTAGTAAAGCATAGAGCACTATGCTTTACTAAAGGGTGCGTGCATACAGATACACAGAAATTGGAGAGTTGTAAAAGTACTGGAAGAAATAAGAGAAAACTTGGGTAAATGGGAAACCATATCAGGGTCTCTGATTTTGAAGATTCCGTTTTAAAATATGTGAATTCCCCAAACTAATCTATAACTTTTTATCCTATCTCAATCACAAGCCCAGTTTTTTTAAAAATGTAGAATCTTGACAAAATATGTCATATGCTCATTTTTAAGAATAAACCTTAGAGTATCCATGAATATTTCTTTTAAAGAAGAGTAGTAAATGAGATTGCCAGGCAGAAATTAAAACTTTAATAATTAAGACAATATAAATAAATAAAAATAGCTCAGGAGTAAACCATCAACAGAACAAATGGCAAATGTAGAAAGTCTATATATTTATACATATATAAGAACTTGGCATATGGGAGTATATAATTTAAAATCAGAAAGGAAGATGAATAAATGACTCACTAAACTATATAAGAAAAACATTAAATTAGTGCTTAATTGCTCAGTCCTGTCCGACTCTTTGTGAACCCAGGGACTATAGCCCACCAGGGGATTTACCAGGCAAGAATACTGTAGTGGGTAACCATTTCCTTCTCCAGGGGAACTTACCAGAGATTCTAAATGTAAAGGATGACATGATTAAAACAGTAGAAGAAAACATACTTGAATCTTTGGAATGGAGGTTACCTTTCTAAACATGACCCTAAAAGCAGAATCAGTAAGAAAGAAAATGATAAATTTGGCTACATAAAAATGAAAAGCAAAAACTGAAAAATTATTCTACCAGTTTCTTCCTACCTGTTGATTTTAAATAACATTTAAAAATTTGTTTGTTAAAGGTGTGGCACTGGTGTTTCTAAGAGGATGACACAGACTTCAACATAAAGTTACCTAAGATATTTTACCAGAATGGGAGAGTTTGTTTTCCTTCTGCATAAATGAACAATAAATACCATGTATGGGGATGATTGACATCCTAAAGTGCTCTTATTCCTGGTGGCCAATAAATCTTTCATGATTCTCAGAGTGAAAGAATATGTTCGTAATAGACACTTACTCATTCATTCAGCACATATTTAATAACTACTCAGACCAACATACAGTGCTAGACTATATGGGGGGAACCAAAGTCAGAAGCCATTGGTAGTGTAATAAAAAGAACACTTAACTGGAGACATAACTCAGGCTAGTGCTTAGGACAGTTTTGTCCTTTGACAGGTCTCTTGATCTCTCCGATCCTCTGTTCCCTTATCTTTTGTAAAGTAAAATCAAAACTTGGAGAACTGCTATGCAGATTAGAGTCAAACAAACATTTATTGAGCTCCTACTCTTTTCGAGGTTTTTAGCATATATAATAGAGTTTCTGTAAAATTCTACACAAAACTATATTGCTATCATAACAAGTTCCCTGCTCTAGTGGACCTAAGAGTAAAAGGGGGCAAAATAGCATATATATGATTAGTAATAGCAAAATTCAAAGTGAGGAAAGCTCTACCCGGGAGGAAAAAGAAAGGATCAGAGAAGATTAGGGAATTCATCCTGGAAGCTTGAGCTGGACTTGAAAGGTGGGTGGGTATTTGGGCCTTTATAGTTGTATGAGAAGGATTACATAGACAGAGGATAGGATATGAGTAAGAGCAAATACAGGAAACAAAAGCAAAGAGAATATGAAGAAGACAACAGTACTTTAACAAGAGTATGGGACAGACGAAGGTCAGAGTGACTGGAAAAAGTTTGGAGTCAGATCACACAGAATCCTGAAGGCTGAACTAAGGAGTTCGGACTTGATTCCTTAGGGAAGAAAAAGTTCGGTAAAACGTATAATTTTGACAAAATACTACAGTGGATTTGAATCCTGGCCCTGTGTTCCCTAGCTATATAATGCTGACATCACTTAACTTCTCTAAGAGGCTTCCTGGGTGCCTCAGCAGTAAGGAATCTGCCTGCCAATGTAGGAGACATGGGTTCGATCCCTGGGTCAGAAAGATCCCCTGGAGGAGGATATGGCAATCCACTCCAGTATCCTTGCCTGAAACATCCCATGGACAGAGGAGTCTGATGGGGTATAATCCAAAGAGTCGGACACAACTTAGTGCCTAAACAACAAACAAATCTTTCTAAGCCTCAGTTTTTCATCTATATGATGGAGATATTATTAACTTAAGTCAAGTTCCAAGCACAGCATCCTGTAAATAAAAGATGCTTGATATGGCATAGTCATGATGTATAAGCACTGGTTGACTACTGAAGGGCTCTGATGGGAATAGCAGACATAACCTAAATTCTACAGCACTGTGCAGCCTAGATCTGAGGCTAGGAGAACAGTTAGGAGAAAACTACTGCAGTCTAGGAGTCCTAGGGGATACAGAAAAGTTGAAAAGAAGAAGGACCAAAATCAGTTTCAGAGAATATCTTAGGATAGAAGATAATTAGGCAGATTTTGGATACAGAATGAAAATACAGTATAGCTGATAGAATGAAGATGTACATGACAGGAAATAAGCTACAAACTAAATTCTGGAGGAGGTGAGTGGGGATGAGAAAAAGAATCCAAGGGGAATAGTATTCTTTGCCTGATTTCTTATCTCTTTATTCTGTGATACAGAATGCATTTTTGTATGTAGCATAATTTGGGGAATAAGGTAGGGCATAAACATTGAATGAAAATAGTTTTAAAACAGAAATATTTATCCATAGAAAGAAGAGAATAAGAAAATGCCAAATGAGGCTACAAAGACATTTTGAGACAAAAAGACAAAAGTGAAAGAACACAGCTTCTAATTCAAGAAGAATGTGACATCACCTGCAAGGAAAGCAGTAGGTTTTATATATGTGACTATAAAAGTGTAGAAATAGTTTAGTTAGTTTAGATCAAGATTTCTCAGTCTGGGCACTATTGATATTTTGGACGGGATAATTTATTCTCTTTTAGGGAAGTGTGGGACTTACCTTTCCTTTTTAGAATATTTAGCAGCATCTTGGCCCCTACCTATTAGATGGCTGTGGCACACTTTCCCCAAGTTCGGACAACCAAAATTATCTCCAGACATGCTCAATGACCCCTGGGAGACAAAAATATCTCTGGTCTAGGTGTTGTTGGAATATGATTAGGGGCCTAAAGATATGGACATTGTCTTGTTTGAGGCTATTTCTCACATCTAGAACATTGCTAGCACATACTAACTCTCTAAATAGGTTCAGTTCAGTTCAGTTCAGTCGCTCAGTCGTGTCCGACTCTTTGCGACTCCATGAATCGCAGCACGCCAGGCCTCCCTGTTCATCACCATCTCTCGGAGTTCACCCAGACTCACATCCATGTAGGTAGATAGATACATAGATAGAAAGAAAATGATGGGAAATAGTAACTGATAATTGGCATTGAAAGACTAGATGAAGTTGCATAGCATATATTTATACTGGAACCAATGAGATTGTTTTATAGTTTTCTTATTTTTCCCTCAAATCATGGAGAGACCAAGTACAGAACAGGTGAGACAGAAGCCAAAAGAGGAAATTATTTAAAGGAGAAGCTGGTCAAATAGTGTTAGTTGTTTTTGCTGCCAGCTATTTTTCTTTTTGTTATTCCTATAAAAGGTAATACAAGTTTATTAAATCCCCATTAACTTTGTACATACTGAGCACAGAGTAGGTGTTAAAAATTTTATTAAGTTAATTTATACCCTAAAGCACAAGATTGGGTCTAAAGTTAAAATCTGAAGTGGTGTGAAAGTGAAGTTGAGGAATAGGATAGAGATAGGTTAAAAAAGTAGACTTTAACTACATCTTTTGTTACTAAAAAACAAAAGAAAATCTCATTGAAATAAATGATACAAAAATTTATTATTTGCTAGTTCTGGATGGTGGGAGTATCTATGAATATTATATATTCAAATAAATAGAAAAATAAGGAAAATAAAATATGAAGCAGTGAGAATTGCTATTTATAAAATCTTTTGACTTATGGGAAAAGCGTACCCTCAGTTTTCCATAAAATTACTTTTCCATTGCATATGGAAATGTAACTATTAATATAATATCCTTTTTATCAAATTTAGTTAAATGCCCTATCTCCTCTATTTTTAAAGTATACAGTATAAACACAATCAAGGATACCACAAACAATATTCACTTCAGTTCAGTTCACTCAGTCGTGTCTGACTCTGCAACCCCATGGACTGCAGCACAAAAGGCTTCCCTGTCCATCACCAATTCTCAGAGCTTGCTCAAACTCATGTCCATCGAGTTGGTGATGCCATCCAACCATCTCATCCTCTGTCATCCCCTTCTCCTCCCTCCTTCAATTTTTCCCAGTATCAGGGTCTTTTCCAATGAGTCAGTTCTTTGTATTAGGTGGCCAAAGTATTGGACTTTCAGCTTTAGCATCAGTCCTTCCAATGAATATTTAGGACCTATTTCCTTTAGGATAGACTGCTTGGATCTCCTTGCAGTCCAAGGGACTCTCAAGAGTCTTCTCCAACACCACAGTTCAAAAGCATCAATTCTTCGGCACTCAGCTTTCCTTATAGTCTAACTCTCACATCCATACATGACTACTTTAAGACTTCTTTTGAAGAGAATAAGAGAAGCAATGGTTTTCCCACCTTTTATAAGGATGACACTGACTATCATAGATATCTGTGACATTTCTTATAACTAATTATAGCTTGAATTTGCAAATTTAGCCCTTAGGAAGTTATTTATTTTATAAGTTGGTTCATTTTTCATTAGGTACATAGTAATACTGTGATGGGTTTTGTGGTTCAAACAGCTAGATTTCCACAGTTGTGGTTAATCTGGTGAAATATCTAAATGAGTTATCTAATCAATTTTTATTTGTTAAACTAATACAGCATTATCTCCTTTTTATATTCCCATACCTCTCAGGACATTAATTTTCTCGGGGAATAACTAGTTATAAAGGTGAATGTCTTATTTTCCCTGCCACGTTGATAGAGTAGCATCATTTGCTCTCTCCAACTAGCATGGTTCCTCCACATAATGTGTGCTTCAAAATAGATGACGGATAAATCAGTGACTGAACAATTACACCTCACTGGGTGGAAGTCAGAGACTTGTGTTCTGGACCTACCTGTGTAATTTTGGGCAAATTTTAAACTCACTGGACCATAAGATACTGTAACTAAGTAGAACTTTATGAGGTTTTCCCAGGCAGATTTCTCCCCCATATCCTCTCTGAAGTACTTAGATAACAGTAGCTGATGCACATTTCTTGAGTTGTTTTATAGATGCTAAACCCACCCCCAAATGGAAGAAATTAATTACTTGATGATCATAAGCACGTAGCCCCCAACCTACTGTTGCCTAAGGATCAATAATGTTAACCCATGTGACATTGCCCTGTTACCATCAACCAATCAGAGAACTGTGCACAAGCTGATCACATACCTTGGGATGTCCCTCCCTCACCTTGCCTTTTTAAATGCCTTGCTAAAACCCATGGGGGAAGGGGGAGGCGGGAGGAGTTCTGGCTTTTTTGAACATTAGCTGTCCTGAACGACTTGCTTGGCCATCCTGCAATAAATGCAGCACTTTTCTTCACCACAACCTGGTGTCAGTAGACAGCCTTTACTGCACTGTAAGTAAGGATCCAAGTTTGGTTCTCTAACAATATGAAAGGTGTTAGGGTAAACGTTACCCAGGCTTATGTTAAAGTATAGAGTTAGCTTCTTCATTTTCCCCAAGGAAATGGACACCAGCATAACTCTTTACACCTGCCTGTGTCTCCTTTGGAGGGTAGTCAAGTATAAGCATGGATAAAGTTTTCATCTTGGCCAGAAACATAGCTTATGTGAATTTTCAGTGTGCAAAAAAGCCAGGGAGAATGTGTGGTATGAGACGTCTCATACTTAGAAAAATGTTCAGAAGTTGGATATGTGGAACAGAAAAATACTAAGAGTGTCTTCAGAGACAAATGTTGCAAACATAAACTACAGTAACATTTGGCTTCTTCATGTGAAAACAGAGTAAACTACATGAATATGAAAGGTTAGATTTCTCTTCCATACTTGTGAAAATTTCTTTACATGCTGATACTACCACAGCTCTCTTCTAGCACTATTACTAGTTTAATTAGATGACATATTTGTGCTAAAATGTTTGGTCTCAATCTATTTATGTGAAGTAGTTCCTTACTGATCAAAAGATAGTATGTGAGGCTACACCCATAAATTTGCAAATGAGAGACAATAAGCTACTTATGCAACACATTTGTGCAATGTTATTTCATTCCATATATCCAGATTTTCTCCATAGCAGTTTCAGACTAATCTGCAATTCTGTTTCAAGATGATTATCTGCCATATTCATACCAGGCTCACTATGGCTGGTGTGTGTGTAGCTGTAATATTTCATACATATTAGTGCTCTTGTGAAAACATAGAAAACTTAAAAATGAATAACAAACAAAATCTTGATGGCTATTATTTCAAAATAACCTAATGCCAGATTTTAAGTGAATTAAATATTCATTTCAGACCTTACTCCAGATGGAGCACTGTGCTAGTTACAAAATATATAATTAAGACAAGGTCCATGGTCTACCATCTCAAGAAGCCTGTGGTCTGTTAGGGAAGCAGACACAAAACAAATTTAATGCAAAGCATGAAAATATCCTAAAGCGGGATGTTGACAACAACTCTAAGGTGGAAAAGGTAACAACCAGTTACCTGAAGAAAATGGCACCCCACTCTAATATTCTTGCCTGGGAGATTCCATGGACAGAGGAACCTGGCAGGCTACAGTCCATGGGGTCACAAAAGAGACAGACATGACTCAGTGATTAAACAACAACAATTCCAATACTATCAATGGGAGGTGGAAACATCTGCACTGAACCTTATAGAATAAATAGGGTTCAACATGTGATTAGAAAACAAAATAAAACAGCAGACTTCCCTGATGGCTCAGAAGGTAAAGCGTCTGCCTACAATGCAGAAGACCCAGGTTCAATCCCTGGATCAGGAAGATCCTCTGGAGAAAGAAATGGCAACCCACTCCAGTACTCTTGCCTGGAAAATCCCATGGATGGAGGAGCATGGTAGGCTACAGTTCATGGGGTCACAAAGAGTCAGACACAACTGAAAGACTTCACTTTGCTTTGCTTCCCTTCAACCTGTGATTAGAAAACAAAATAAAATATCAGGAACAAAGACTTGGAAGCGGGAGGATGTGGGGGATGTTCAGAGAAAGGCCAGTGGTTCAAGGTTCCATTGTAAATGGGGTTGAGTGAATAGTTGTTCCATGTCAAGGATTTCAGATTTTATCCTGTATGTAAAAGAAAGATGAAAGAGTGTATAGCAGAATGATATTCTCAGTAAGTTGTTTTAGAAATATCATCCTGGCAATAGTGTACAAAATTAGTATAGTGTACAGAATAGTTAGAATAGTGTTCAGAGATGAAAAATTACTTCAGACAAGGAATTGTGAGCTTATTAAAGATTTTTTCCTTATTTTTTGCCTTTTCAGTGCTTCCATACTGGGCCTGGCATATAAAGTATGTTCTCAAAAACATTAAACATTATTGCTATGGCCTCAATAGCACAGCATGTAACTCCAACAATGAAGCTCAACATTATCACAGGAGATTTCCACAAAAGTGTGGAATTAATCTAGATAGAAGGGGAGTTCCCCCCCTTCCTTTATGGCTTATCAACTTAGTTTATATTCAAGTGTGTCTAAGCATTTATTTCCACCTAGATTCAAAATAGTAGTGATGCAAATAATGGTGAATTAAAACTTACAGGGAAAACTAATTGTTTTAAGATTCTCTTACATGCATAATTTTAGAAATGATGCAAAAACATTAACAACTGAGATAAAATATAGATGATTCAGATGTGGTAAAATCCAATATAGATATAAAAGAAAACTTTTAGAAATTTCCAAAGATAAGCAGGGAGAAAATCTTTGCAAAACATATAGCAGACCAAGAACAAATATTCCTTCTAAAGAATGTATGGCCTAGCTAAAAGCCTAGATTCTGAACCAGACTACCTGGGTTTGCAATTCTGTCTCATACTTTTTAGCTTAACACTGCTCATTAATAAATTAATTAGATACTTAAGTTCTCAGTGTCCCAGTTTTCTTATCTGTAAATTGGGGTTTGTAATATGGTATCTAGTTTATAAAGAGTGGCAAAGTGTTTATAATAGTATTTGTCACACAGTGAGTGCTCAATAAAAATTAGCTATTTTTAAATTATTATTAATGTGGCAGAGACTACTATGTATGTCCCCCAATTTTTTCTCTCCTTATTTTAATAAAAAAATCTCCAAGTTGTGACTATGCAGATGACAGTCCAGAATAAAACCTGAATTTTCTAACCTTTATTACAGATAGGACTTACCATGTGACTAGGGCATGGTCAATGAGGTGCAAGCAGAGATGTCACATGGCAGCTTATGGAAATCTTCCTGAAGAGATAGCTAGATATGTACCAGATTCTCAAACAGAATGAAATTGATAAGAGTCAGTGAGAATATAGGGCAACAGGAACTCTCAAATGTTGCTGGTGGGAACATAAGTTGGTACAATCATTTTGAAAAACAGTTTGGCATTACTGAATAAAAATGAAGATATACACATTTCTCAATAATCAAGAAATTCATTCCTAAATTTATATCCTAGAGAAAGGTATATACATACTAAGATAAACAAAAAAGGATGTTGCTAGCAGCATTATTTGTAATTTCCCAAAACTAACAGTCCAAAGGTCCATCAATAGTAGAATGGATAAACAAGTGAGGTATATTTATATGATGGTAGTAATTCAACAATGAAATTGAATTAATATATATACATACAACAACACCCACGGAATAGAAGAAGCAAGAACTAAGCTAACACAAACAGTAAGATTCGAAAAATAGGCAAAACTGTATCATTGAGAAGTATGTACTTGGATGAAACTCTAAAGAAAAGCAAGGCAATGATTACCATAAAGTCAGGATTATAGTAATCTCTAGATCTAGGAGGATATTTCCTGTAGGGAGAATTGTGATTAGAAAAGAAAACAGAGAGCTCCTGAAACTCTTGTAATGCTCTGTTTCTGAGAGGAGTTTGCATGGATGTTCCTTTAAAATAATTTTTAAACTATAGATTGTCTTATGGACTTTTCTACATGAACATTATATTTCATGATTTGAATTACAGATTATATAAGGAAACATTGTGCCCTTGGTCTCTCCTCTTTTTCATTTCTTCCTCAATCTTGCTGCCTGAAAAGACAGATATTGTCACCTGAGACCAGGAAAACAAGGATAACAACCTAGGAAGTTCACTGTAATGAGCTGGAAGGTAAGTCCCTGAAGACTTTGTGGGAACAGCTGCCATAGCAGTTTTGAAACTTTTGCTTCTATATTTCATTTACATGAAAGAGAAGTAAATTTTATATTATTTTGGAATTTTCTGTTTTTTACATAGCTAGATTTGATATTAACTAATATGTCTATATTTTAGATCTTTTAAAAGACAACCTACTCAATAGAAAAATGGCTTGAACCTACTGCATGACACAAGGAACTCTACTCAGTGCTTTGTGATGATCTAAATGGGAAGGAAATCCAAAAAAGGGGGATATATATATATGTATAGATGTATACACCTATAGTTGTTGTTGAAGCTGAAACTCCAATACTTTGGCCACCTGATGTGAAGAACTGACTCATTTGAAAAGACCCTGATGCTGGGAAAGATTGAGGGCAGGAGAAGGGGACAACGGAGGATGAGAGGGTTGGATGGCATCACCGACTCAATGGACATGGGTTTGGGTGGGCTCCGGGAGTTGGTGATGCACAGGGAGGCCTGGTGTGCTGCAGTTCATGGGGTTGCAAAGAGTCAGAGACAACTGAGTGACTGGACTGAATAGTTGATTCACTTTGCTGTACAGCAGAAACTAACACAACAGTGTACAACAACTATACTCCAAAAAAATGAATTTTTTAAAGTTGCCAGATCACATACATACACATAATCCTTAGGCAATTAGTTCTTGGAAGAAGAAATCCAAAAGGTCTGATAAACTTCTAAAAAGTACTTAATTTCAGCAGCAATCAGAGAAATGCAAATTAAACAAGATAGTATTTTTCATGCATCAGATCAGCAAATATATTTGAAAGGGAAAGTCACTCAGTTGTGTCCAGCTCTTTGCGACCCCATGGACTATATAATCCATGGAATTCTCCAGGTCAGAATACTGGAATGGGTAGCCTTTCCCTTGGTGGCTCAGAGGTTAAAGCATCTGCCTCCAATGCGGGAGACCCGGGTTCGATCCCTGGGTCGGGAAGATCCCCTGGAGAAGGAAATGGCAATCCACTCCAGTATTCTTGCCTGGAGAATCCCATGGACGGAGAAACCTAGTAGGTTACAGTCCACGGGGTCGCAAAGAGTCGGACACGACTGAGCGACTTCACCTTCACCTTCCCTTCGCCAGGGGATCTTCCCAACCCAGGGATCAAACCCAGATCTCCTGTAAACAATGCAGGCGATTGTTCACCAGCGGAGCCACAAGGGAAGGCCAAGAATACTAGAGTGGGTAGCCTATCCCTTCTCCAGTGGATCTTCCCGATCCAGGAATTGAACGGCGGTCTCCTGCATTGCAGGTTAATTCTTTACCAACTGAGCTATGAGGGAAGCCCAGCAAATATATTTAAAGAGCAATATATTCATTTCTGTTGCATGTTTAGGAAAATGGTTTCTCTCAGGCACTGTTAACATAAAATGCCACAAATTTTTGGAAAGTAAATTGGCAACATCTATTAAGTCTGAAATGCTGTCATTATGTGAGTCAGCAAAATAATACAAATCTATCCCAGGGACGGGGGAGCCTAGTGGGCTGCCGTCTCTGGGGTCGCTCAGAGTCGGACATGACTGAAGCGACTTGGCAGCAGCAGCAGCATACCACAGAAATAGCAGTAATAATATTCAATATCATATGTCCAAGAATTCTTACTGCAGCATTATTTTCAAGGTAAAAAACTGGAAACAATGTGTTAAAATCCATTAGCAGTAGAATGTTTGGATAAATTATGGTACAGCCTTCCTATGAAATATGTGACTGTTTAAAAATGAGTTGAATCTGTTTATCTTGATCTGGAAGGTTGTTCAAGATGTATTGCTTAGAAAGAAAAATAAGTTACCTATTTTTAAATAATTGACCAACCCATTTTGTGTATGCATGTCTGTATAAATTGGTATGAACATGCAGGGAAGTGTGAAAAGATACACCCCAGATGTTAACATCATCTACTTGGGAGTTGGGGGTGGTAATAAAGACTACTTTTTCTGTATCAATCTTTGGATAGTTTCACTGGCTACACTGAGTATAATTATGTGTTACCTTTGTAATTTTTGCAAAATTACTCAAATTAAAATTGGTTCTAATAAAAGGTATATAGCCAAGAATGTGAATACTTAATGTATCTCAATGCCAGATGAACATCTTCACACCTGATCCTTGTCAAACATTAAAACATAACACTGTAGCAAATTGCACCAACCTGTACAAAATAGAATGAAGGCAACTTAATGTGGCTTAATCACTCACCTTTCATTAGTATTTCAATAATAACTTTAAAAGAACCCATGTGTTAGGAAAATAAATAAATGTAAGTGCTTGCAATCTTCTGGGAAGGAATCTAATGCCAAGCTGTGTCACAGGAAGGAACTCAGAAGTTAAGAAACAGAGAGAAAGGGACAAGTGTTCTTCCTCTGGGGTGGGTCTAGAAACTTCTAAAAGAGTCTGTTGGTGAAAAGATGGCTGCTAATCAAGGTATAACTATGCATGCTCAGTCGCCTTAGTAGTGTCAGACTCTGTGCGACTGTAGCCGCCAGGCTTCTCTGTCCATGGGGCTCTCCAGGCAAGAATGCTGGAGTGGGTTGCCATGCTCTCCTCCAGGGGATCTTGCAGACCCAGGGATCGAATCCGTGGTGTCTCCTGCATCGGGGGAGGATTCTTTACCGCTGAGCCACCCCGGAATCAAGGCAGACACTTTGCGTTTCCCAATTATAACTCGTCATCTTCCTGCCCTTCCCCGAATGTTTTCCGTCCACTGAGGCACGACCAACCCCTAGTCAGGCATGTTTAAAGTCATGCTTGCCTCCTCCCATCGCTTTCCTCTTTCCCTGAATGTGGTTGCTAAATCCTCTCAATCCGCCCTCTGGGACGCTTCTGCCGTATCCTCATCAGGCCCTGCCACCTCAGGGGCAGCCACACCAAAGAATCCCAGACTCTGGTCGTCGCAACTTTTCACACAGGCTCCGTCGGGGTGCCCGCCACCATCTTCACTGTCACAGTTCAGCGTGTGCGGCGAAAGTCTGCTACCCGTGAGGATTTCTCCGTTAACCGTGTCCCTGCTTCGGCCCTCACCTTTTGAGGCCAGGACGGCAGAAGGACCCGCTGCCCGAGGGGCAGGGTGACAGGATGAGGTGGGGCGTGGCCTGGCCTGGCTAGCCAATGGAAGCACGGAGTCTAAGGTCAGAGGTCACGTGTCCAGTGGGCGGGAATTTCCTGAGAAGCTGGAGAGAGGCGTTAGGCAAGGTATTCTTGAGCTGAGGGGAAGACAAGAGCTGGATGGGGCTAGTGTATGGCAGCTGTCTGGAAAACAGATCTGTGAGGTCCGGCTCACGTGGCCCTGTGGGTACAAGACCCCAAAACAAGAGTCCACTGAACCTGACTGGGCGAGAACAGAGGATGTGAATGAAACAGAAAGGTCAATAGGATTTCTAGCCACTAATGAGGCTGCGTAAATTAAACAACTTGAGAATATACGTGCACCTCACCTCCTCTGCCATTTGACATGGTGAAAGTGTGGTCTTTGTGCAAGGAAGTACGGGGAGAAGTCTCCCGATGCCTGAGGCTGTGGGAGATTACTCACCAGTGTGTGATCTTAAGTAGTCTTGAGAAATATTCCACTGTATATTTGTACACTATAAATATATATAGTTTTTATTTGTCAATTCTGCTCAGTAAAGCTGGGTGGAAAAAATCTTGAAAAACCTAACTTCTCTAACATTGTGCATAAGATCCTGACCTAATGATTTGCATGCATTTTCATTTTGGCCCAGTGACAGGAGGAAGCATTTTCATTTTGGCCTCCTGACAGGAGGAAGCACTGGAGAGATAAAATTTTTAGAAACAGGTAAGGAAAACTACTTCAGGAATTACTGCAATTCAAAAGCTGAATTTTTAAAATACTTTCTCTCTAACCATGATTTGCTTGTTTTCCCCCTTGTCTTGGATTTTAGAAGTAAGCCAGTTTCTCTCTCCCTATCCACCCACCACTATAAGATGGATACAGATATCTGTAATGCAGTAAAATACAGTTGATAGATGAAAGAAATTTTATAAATGTAATTGGCAACAGTTTTTTTATTACTATATGTCTAGCATGGACTTAAATGGTTAGCTTCAATACAACAGTAATTATTATTTAAGGTAGTTGATGGGAGTGATGAATCTGAAGCTGATGGAATATAGGCTTCATAAGAAAGGAACATTTAAGAAAAATGCCGACAATAACTTGAATGGATAAATTAGGTACAGTTGTGATTTTTAACTTTTTCTGGTATCAGGCACAATCAGATAATTTTTTCTGAAAGTGCAGTATCAGGAAGTAGATATTTGCTTCAGCTATCAGTGATATACTGTATGGAAAAGGTACAAAAGTATAATGGTTAGAAATATTTCCAGAGAAGGAATCACCAGTTAGAAGATGCTATGTTGGCATTGTTTAGCTAAGTGTGAAAGAGGACCCTGACATTCTGTATTCCTCACATTTGTTGATATCAGGATCTAACAATATTTAAAATATTCAGATAGCTTATGGGGTTTGCTTTCATTGGAGCACTTACTGTAATATCCAAAATGTCTTCTGATTCATTAGTGAAATGAAGTGATTTTACTCTATATTAAGAAGTCTGCTCTTAGCTTTTTAACCCAGTAGTTAAGTAGTTAAGGATGTTCACTTGATAATAACTGAAAATACGAATAGTTCATAACCAATTAATATAGATGAGTCCTGGTGAGCACTTTTACCATTTGGAAATAGGTAAACCTCAGACATTGATAATTATAATTTATTATATTATCAATATAATAAATTATCATTATGTAATTTATTATATTATCAATATAATAAATTATCATTATATAATTTATTATATTGATAATTTATTATATTGATAAACATATATCAAACAGAATGATAATGAAACCAAGGCAAGACCATTTGAATTAAAATATATGTTTCATTCACTGAAAGCTTATTGACAAACTACTAGTGTATGAAAACTAGTTTATATCTGAATTCCTCACAATATTTTAAATGATTGATAAAAATGCTAAGAACTTTCTGATAAACTGGACTGTGTCCTAGAGTAAACTTTCTAAGCTGTAATTCCTCTGATTCTTAAAACTATCTTGGACTTATTCAGCTTTCAAAAGTTTACTTATTGGGACTATCTAGGACTAATGGATGTACTATTACTATTACTATTATGTATCAATTCAGTTCAGTTGCTCGGTTGTGTCCAACTCTTTGTGGCCCCATGGACTGTAGCATGCCAGGTTTCCCTGTCCATCACCAACTCCCAAAGCTTGCTCAAACTCATGCCCATCGAGTTGGTGATGCCATCCAACCATCTCATCCTCTGTCATCCCCTTCTCCTCCCACCTTCAATCATTCCCAGTATCAGGGTCTTTTCAAATGAGTCAGTTTTTTGCATCAGGTGGCCAGAGTATTGGAGCTTCAGCATCAGTCCTTCCAATGAATATTCAGGACTGATTTCCTTTTTTTAGGATTGACTGGTGTATCCATCCCAAACTATTAAATAGTTTAATAGTTTAACTATTAACTGGTTTATCCATCCTAAGCTATTAAATAGTTTACCCATCCTAAACTATTATATATATGATGGATAAACAATAAGGTCTTACTGTATAGCACAGAGAACTATATTCAATATCTTGGGATAAACCATACTGGAAAAGAAAAGAAAAAAATTTTACTTCATTAGGTGAATTTTTTGATTTACTAATAATGACCCAATGACCTAAAAATAATATACTATAGTTGCTTTATTCCAAATGAACTAACTAAAAGGGAATTTAACTTAAGGCTTTTTATTTTCTTGGGACTTCCCTGGTGGTTCAGACAGTAAAGCATCTGCCTACAATGCAGGAGACCTGAGGTTGATCCCTGGGTCGGGAAGATCCCCTGGAAAAGAAATGGCAACCCATTCCAGTATTCTTGCCTGGAAAATCCCATGGATGGAGGAGCCTGGTAGGCTACAGTCCATGGGGTCACAAAGAGTCGGACACAACTGAACAATTTCACTTTATATTTTCTTAGAAAGTGAAATTTTCCAAATTCTACTCCACTGCTTCAGCACAGTTTTGCCCTTGGTTCACTTAAGAAATATGGTTACCATGAGAAAACCACTCTATTAGTCTTGTGAACCTCAGCCTCTTTTGCAACAAAATGATGATATTAAATATATTGCAATCCACCAACTAGGATTGTATGGATAAAAGAATATGAAAAATATAAGAATAATTTTATACCAATGTATATATTATTTTCATATTAGATTTAAATCATAGTAATGTTATTTTCATAGTTAAATTTTCATCATTCAGAGCCTTTTTAAAAAATGAATGAGCCAATGTTTTGTGACTAAGAATGGTTTTCTGCTCCTAGCTTTGCTATTCTACCAAATATTTATTTTTAATTTTTATATTTACAGATGTGAAATTTGTACTGCTTCCAAAGAAAGAAGATATGTTTCCAGCATTCAAATATTGTGCAATAGATTATTTGAATGAGGTAGAGTGTTATTAGATCATGACCTGATTACTAAGAATTATGATATGAAAGTGTTATCTACATGCACTATATATTATGATCACTTTTTAGTAGTCCTTAGAGTAATCCTTAATCCTACTTTGAAATGGACTAAAAACTACTTTCCAGTTTTAATATACCTTAAAAATACTATTTGGGGAGGAAATTGTTGCCAATTTAATGTGAATTTGAGGCTGTTAATGGGAAAAAAGTGGAAACTGTTAGCAAGTTTGGGCTATTTTTATGGATTACCTTGAGTGATTTTTCTCAGCAGGAATGGGGAGAAAACAATTCCAGTTATCTCTGTGATAAAATGACTGTAACAGTATGTATAGTCCCTTACTATTTTGATTAATTATGTCATTTGATCACTTACTCTTTTGATGGATTATGTCATTTTGATGATCATAACTACTCCATGAGGAAGATACTATTATTACACACATTTTACAGTTTTACAGGTTAGAAAAATGATGTCTAGAGAAGTTAAATACCTTATACAAAGCTGAAATTCAAACCAGGTACATTGTTAAGAAACTAATTAGAATAATTGTCACACACCAGTTCATAGTTCTTACCATCTTATTATTCCATCATAACAGGGAGGCAAATGTATCATTGCAAGGGAGGCATATGTACCACATATGTGGTAGGGAATCAGAGGTCATTGTTACACAGATATATTTATGAATGTATTATTCACTTAAAAAATTAGTCTATACTCAAACTTTCTCAGACTTTTATCCTTGCCCATGGTATCTTAGTTTTCCACTGGTGTATCACACCCCCGTGATATACAGTACAAATATACTAATCAATTCCAAATCTTGCAAAAGATACAAGGTTTTGTAAAGTTCATGAAAACAGTTTTGAAGAATCACTCAAATAACACATAAAGCTATTATCAGATGAAAATCTGACAAAATTAGATCAGATAACAGGTAAGACAAAGAGAAAGGTTTGAATATCAAAGGAGTCAGAGATGCCTTGGGAAATTTTGATTAAATCCTCAAATATTTTCTAGAAATATCTTCTTTAAGATCACAGGTGAAGTAATGACTAATATAACACATGTCATCATATAATGCAGTTTTGAGGGAAATTATGACAAAGTAATTATAAGCTAAATACAAACAAAATTTAATTAAAATAAATTTTAATTTTTATGACTTTATTTTGTTTTTTAGGTAATGTTCCATTTGACTATGAACCTTTGACTTTTGACTATGAAACTTTTGTCTTCATTTTTTATGAATTACTTAACTCTTCTTTATACTATTTATTCTTAGATAATGAGGGCCTCTTATTTAATATGTTATTAAGACTAGAAAACATAAAACTCTTGGGAAATAATGAAAGAAACTATCATTTGTCCAAATACATAGATAATGAATTCTGTGACAAGTTGGGAGTCACTGAGGAAAGTTACTTAAGATGAGCCTTGAAAGTTGAATAGAATTTTGACAGCTAGAGAAGAGTAGCAGGGCATTTTTCAAAGGCATCCTGTTGATGAGCAAGTGACCACTAAATGTTAAGAGGGTAATGATTGCTCTATTTAAAGACTATAGTTAGTATTAAAGAGTAATTGGAAATAAAGCTGGAAAGTAAAGGCAGAACCAAGCATAGAGAATTTTTATTTACATGCTTACTTAACTGATTTAACATCCTTTTAAATTTTAATTATTAGATTTTTTAAAATTTAGTAATGTATTTGCTAGATGTCACAAGTGAAACAGTGCAAAGATGTAGAAGACAAAAGTTAAGATAGCCATATTATACTAACAGTGAAAAACAGCACTTTGCTAAATGGTATATAAATGATATGATCCCATTTTTTTTTAAAATCAAACACACAGACATTTTAAGCCTAATCTAGAAAATAAAGTATGTAGGAAAATATACCAGACTTATTGATATCACTAGGGACCATGACTTTCTCAGTTATGTGGTTATGTGTTAGATATTTTATAGTGAACATGTATTACATTTAAATGAAAATAATATAAAGTTGAAACAATAGAGAATTTTAATATTCTGGAATA
>SJYT01042634.1:36660-78837 GCA_006410635.1 Cephalophus harveyi
AAAGATTTCATAATCTTTCTTACAGAATGTAGTTAGAAAGAAGTTGTGCAAAGATACTTTATTGCTTCGGATCCCTTCATGTTTATATCAAGATGACAATTATCCTGCAAGTGTTATTGATAATAAGTTTAGGAGGCCATGGACAAGAGGTATATTTTATTTTTATTTTTTTAATCAATTTAAAAAATATTTCAGAGCTTAGAATAATAAATTATTAAGAAAATGCACTGTTTTCTCATTATATGAAAATGTATTCATATCAGACTTCCAAGAAGTTTATAAATTAATATTTTTATGTAACAAAGTATTTAGGTGACAAAGTTAATATTTTTATGTGACAAAGAATTTAAGTGACAGAGTAAGGAATTGGAAAGCTTATACTAGATATGAATAAAACAAAAGATATATAAATGATGAAGTCTTAAAATATTCTGACATTCTACTATTTGTATTAGAGTAGGATCTTTCCCAGCTGTATGAAGGCTACTCTAAGTTGTAATGATACACTGACTATAAAACTATTTTTCAAATGAATATGTACAAAGTATCATCTTTTGCTTTGGAAAGTGTCAAGTAAAGATGAGAATAGAATTGACCATTAGCTTAATTAAATGTAGATCGATAACCTTGATAGGAGTGGTTTCCCTGGAATATTTTGTATGAAAACCTGATCAGAGTATTTTGAGAAGAGAATGCACAGTGGGATGTGAGATGGTGGACACAGTGAGCTCTTTTGAAGATTTTTGCTATGACAGTACATAGAAAAATGGAGGTGCACTAGCTGAAGGGAGAAATGAGTTAAAGAGAATTTTTTTAAGATATGAGATTAAAAATATATATATGCATGATAAGGAAAGAGACTATGAAATGTTTGTTTGCCAAAGGAAATAATCTTGGTAAAAAGAGAGAAAATGATGATACAGGAAAGAAAAAAGATAACTCAGTAAAAGAGAATAGAACCAAGAGCACAATTGGAAGAGTTGGTGTTAGAAGCCAGGATGGTTCTTCTACTGTGATAGAGAGGAAGGCAAAGTTTGTAGGTACTTATGCCAGTTACATATTAGAATTGGTGGCGGAAGATGAGGTTTTTTCTTCTCTATTTATATTAATTTTCTGACAGAGAGTGGGTAAGGGGATGAGTATCAAAAATTTGAAGGGAGGTGTCAAATGTCTTGAAGAATGAGAAAATCCTTTTTATTAAAAGGATATTAAGGTGAATTACTATTATCATCTGTCAAAGTTGGATGCCCATTTAAAATTTATGGTCATAATTTGAAGTGAGCTCATTCAGAATGGCTGGGTGAATTTTTTTTCCAAATAATTTTTAATTGTTCTAGTGTACATATATGCATATGAGTTCCTGGTGGAGCAGATGGTAAAGAATCCGCCTGCAATGCAGGAGACCCAGGTTGGATCCCTGTGTTGGGAAGATCCCCTGGAGAAGGGAATGGCCACCCACTCCAGTATTCTTGCCTGGAGAATTTAATGAACAGCCTGGCGGGCTACCCTCCATGGGGTCACAAAGAGCCAGACACGACAGAACGACTAACATTTTCGCTTTTAGTCTAGATATACATGGAGAAGGAAATGGCAATCCACTCCAGTATTCTTGCCTGGAGAATCCCATGGACAGAGAAGCCTAGTAGGTTACAGTCCATGGGGTCGCAAAGAGTCGGACACGACTGAGCGACTTCACCTCCTCCTCCTCCTCTAGATATACAAAGTGAGGACTAGGGGTTTTCTAAGTTGGTATAAGGGAAAGAGAGGCAAGGGACTTGACTCTTTGTAAGAGAGTGATATGAGGCCATGGAAACTAAACTGTACAAGAAAGGAAATGAGGATATGAGGGAGGATGAATATTGTAAAAATGAGAGGGTCAGTGGACTGAAGGTCTCGATCAGTTTGGAAACAAGATCAGCAGTAGTGTGTGCTTGGGTGCGTGCTAAGTCACTTCAGTGTGTCTGACTCTTTGCAACCCTATATACTGTAGCCTGCCAGGCTCTTCTGTCCATGGGATTTTTCAGGTAAGAATGCTGCAGTGGGTTGCCATGCCCTCTCCAAGGGATCTTCCTGACCCAGGGATCGAACTCGCATCTCTTATGTCTCCTGCAACGGCAGGTGGGTTTTTACCACTAGCACCACCTGGGAAGCCCCATCAAGAGTAGTAGTTTTCATCAAACTGCTTCTCTTAAAGTACAGAAGGGAAAATGAATTAATTATTTCTCTTATTTTTTTTCCTTTTCTTCTTTTTAAAATCATAATAACAGCCAAGATTTATTGGGCAGTTATACCATATCAGGCACCATTCTAAGCAATTTTCATGTCTTAGCACATTTAATCTTTACAACACTATGAAAAGGTCATTATTATTCCTAGTTTGCAGATAAGGAAACTGAGTTAGAAAGAGGTTAAGAGATTTACACAAGATCATACAGTTAGTAAGTAGCAGTATATGTATTAAAATCTAGTTAGGGTGATTCCAGACCTGTGTTCTTTTTTTTCAGACCTGTATTCTTAACCACTAAACTTTTATATTTTTCAGTGAAGCATAGACTCAAATGTTCAGTGATTTGTTCAAGGTAACAAAACTAGTAAGAACCAACACTTAGGTAGAATACAAGTCCTTTGCCTTTTCACTGAGTTGCTTTTGCTGACCCAAGCATCTGACATGGTCCCTCTCCTTAAGGAACTGAGGGTCTATTTTTGGAGACAAGCTATAGATACACATAAAAATTTAACATATGACTGTATATGATTAAGTACTGAAGTGTGTGCCACTGACAATATTATGGCCCTTCAAGGGGAGTGTATCAAAGTGAGCTGGTTTTATGAGGAGTCACATGAGCTGTGGAACAGGATTGCCTGGGATGGTAGTGCTGTATAAGCAAAAGAAAAGCTCTAAAAATGAGGATACTATGTTCAGGTGATATTGTTCCATGAATGAGAGGGTTGTTTTTTTTTTTTTGTGGGGCTATAAAAATCAGAATGATTATTTAAGTATTTGGAATCTGGTATAACTTTGAAGAGATCTCTAGTCNTGAGCTGTGGAACAGGATTGCCTGGGATGGTAGTGCTGTATAAGCAAAAGAAAAGCTCTAAAAATGAGGATACTATGTTCAGGTGATATTGTTCCATGAATGAGAGGGTTGTTTTTTTTTTTTTGTGGGGCTATAAAAATCAGAATGATTATTTAAGTATTTGGAATCTGGTATAACTTTGAAGAGATCTCTAGTCTTTCCCATCCTATTGTTTTCCTCTATTTCTTTGCATTGATCACTGAGGAAGGCTTTCTTATCTCTCCTTGCTATTCTTTGGAACTCTGCATTCAGATGGGTATATCTTTCCTTTTCTTCTTTGCCTGTAGCTTCTGTTCTTTTCTCAGCTCTTTGTAGGCTTCCTCAAGACAATCATTTTGCCTTTTTGAATTTCTTTTTCTTGGGAATGGTCTTGATCACTGCCTTCTGTACAATGTCACAAACCTCCGTCCATAGTTCTTGCAACACTCTGACTCTATCGAATCTAATCCCTTGAATCTATTTGTCACTTCCACTGTATAATGGTTAAGGGGTTTGATTTAGGTCATACTTGAATGGTCTAGTGGTTTTCCCTACTTTCTTCAATTCAAGTCTGGATTTTGCAATAAGGAGTTCATGATCTGAGCCATAGTCAGTTCCCTGTCTTGTTTTTACTGATTGTACAGAGCTATTAAGAAGAGATGACAAGAGTACACAGAAGGACTATACAAAAATATCTTACTGACCCAGATAATCACGATGGTGTGATCACCTACCTACAGCCAGACATCCTGGAGTGAAAAGTCAAGTGGGCCTTAGGAAGCATCACTACAAGCAAAGCTAGTGGAGGGGATGGAATTCCAGTTGCTGCTACTGCTGCTAAGTCGCTTCAGTCGTGTCCGACTCTGTGTGACCCCATAGACGGCAGCCCACCAGGCTCCCCCATCCCTGGGATTCTCCAGGCAAGAACACTGGAGTGGATTGCCATTTCCTTCTCCAATGCAGCAAAGTAAAAAGTGAAAGCGAAGTCGTTCAGTCGTGCCCGACTCTAGCAACTCCATGGACTGCAGCCCACCAGGCTCCTCCGTCCATGGGATTTTCCATGCAAAAGTACTGGAGTGGGGTGCCACTGCCAGTTGAGCTATTTCAAACCTAAATGATGATGCTGTGAAAGTGCTGCAGTCAGTATGCCAGCAAATTTGGAAAACTCCGCAGTGGCCACAAGACTGGAAAAGGTCAGTTTTTATTCCAATCCCAAAGAAAAGCAATGCCAAAGAATGTTCCAACTACCACACAATTGCATTGTTCAAAATTCTCCAAGCCAGGCTTTAGCAGTATGTGAACCATGAACTTCCAGATGTTCAAGCTGGATGTAGAAAGGGCAGAGGAACCAGGGATCAAATTGCAAACATGAGAGTTCCAGAAAAACATCTACTTCTGCTTTATTGACTATGCCAAAGCCTTTGACTGTGTGGATCACAACAAACTGTGGAAATTTCTTAAAGAGAAGGGAATAACAGACCACCTTACCTGCCTTCTGAGAAATCTGTATGCAGGTCAAGAAGCAACAATTAGAACTGGACATGGAACAACAGACTGGTTCCATATTGGGAAATGAGTACATCAAGGCTGAATATTGTCATCCTGTTTATTTAACTTATATGCAAAGTACATTATGTGAAATGCTGGGCTGAATGAAGCACAAGCTGGAATCAAGATTGGGAGAAATATCAATATCTTCAGATATGCAGATGACACCATCTTTATGGCAGAAAGCAAAGAAGAATTAAAGAGCTTCTTGATGAAAGTGAAAGAAGAGAGTGAAAAAGCTGGCTTAAAACTCAACATTCAAAAAAGGAAGATCATGGCATCTGGTCCCATCATTTCATGGCAAACAGATGGGGAAACAATGGAAACAGTGACAGACTTTACTTTCTTGGGCTCCAAAATCACTGCAGATGGTGACTGCAGCCATGAAATCAAAAGATGCTTGCTCCATGGAAGAAAAGCTAAGACAAACCTAGACAGCATATTAAACAGCAGAGATATTGCTTTGCTGACAATGGTCCATCAAGTCAAAGCTATGGTTTTTCCAGTAGTCATGCGTGGGTGTGAGAGTTGGGCCATAAAGAAAGCTGAGCGCTGAAGAATTAATGCTTCTGAACTGTGGCGTTGAAGACTCTTGAGAGTCCCTTGGACTGCAAGGAGATCTAACCAGTCAATCCTAAGAAAATCAGTCCTGAATATTCATTGGAAGGACTGATGCTGAAGCTGAAGCTCTAATACTTTGGCCACCTGATGCAAAGAACTGACTCATTTGAAAAGACCCTGATGCTGGGAAAAATTGAAGGCAAGAGGAGAAGGGGATCACAGAGGATGAGATGGTTGGATGGCATCACCAACTCGATAGACTTAAGTTTGAGCAAGCTCCGGGAGTTGGTGATAGACAGGGAGGCCTGGTGTGCTGCAGTCCATGGGGCCACATAAAGTCAGACATGACAGAGCAACTGAACTGAACTGATAACTTAAAAAAAATTACATTTGTGAACAAATAAAGATAACACCATAATGTAAAAGGTGAATGTTTGACTTCCCTGTGTTGTGTAAAAGAAAATTCCAGAAACTAATGTTTACCATTCTCCTTTCTAGTTTCAGCTGTTTCAGTTTGGGAGAAGACAGATATCTCAGTCTTGGATCAATGGAAAGCAAGTCTCACTGTGGACGAGTTCCTTGAGAAGTATGTGTCCTTAACCCCAAATTTCCCCTTTACATCTAGAAGATGAATAGTAAGTTCCTCATTTACCTAAGAGAAAAGATCCTTTCATTTGTATCCTCACAGGTTTTCTTCTTTTATCCAAAAAACAAGTCCTAGTCTGAACCACAAAGAAAAGTTTAATCAAAATTATTTACAACCTCTTTTTTTAACCTTTCCCTCATTTATCACATATTAACAGTTTTCTGTGCATTTGTTTTGCAAGAGACAGAAATAAAACCAAGATGCTATTATGCTTTTAACAATAAGTGAAATTTTGGTAGAAAATATCTATAGAGAATCCTTTATATTAAAATCAGTCTTTTTATCCTTGTAGTATAAATGCAGACTTAAGGCTATTTTCTAACATACTTTGTCAAAATATTATTTATTAGTAGTCTAGTCATTCATCAAATATTTATCAGATACCACATTGTGTGCTGGATACAGGATAAAAAAATTAGATACAGTCTCTACTCTCAAAGAACATAAGAAAATAGAGAATAAGAGATTTATAAATAAATAATACAATAGAATGTGGGAAGTACAATGACAGAGATAGGCACGCAGAGCATGATATGAGGAAGAACATCGAACCCATTCTATGTTGTTCAGGTAGACACAAAATAGAGATTTTAGTGCAAATGTAAATAATTTACTCTGTTGCATCACTTCATGCAAAGAGTTCTGATCAGACCCAAAGGATTTAGTTAGTGTTCAGATTTTCAAGTTTTAGTAATTTGTTTTCCTTAGTTACATTTGAAAGAAACAAATGACCAACTTAAATGTGTCTAGACACTAAGAGAAACCCTATATACTATTTCTGTCATCTAGGAATTTAAAATCAGATTAGGAAGATAATATATGAACAGAAAAATATTGACAATGTTAAGAACTAAATGATAATATAAAATGACCCTCAAAAGGTCTATCACAAGGTATAAGGTCAATGCAAAGTATCTATCACAGGACTAAACTTTACAGCAGGGAGGATGCAAAAAGGTGTAGTGGAAAGAGCTTTGCACTATGAACTAAAAGATGTGGATTTTAACTCTTCATTTGAAAAGTTAAGTACTAACTAGTCAACGAGCCATTTTCTCTCTCTGACCCTCACTTTTTATTTATTTATTTTTGGCTGTACTCTTTGTTGCCAGTAGGCATTCTGCCTCTTGAGAAACCTATATGCAGGTCAGGAAGCAACAGTTAGAACTGGACATGGAACAACAGACTGGTTCCAAATCAAGAAAGGAATATGTCAAGGCTGTCTATTGTCACCCTGCTTATTTAACTTATATGCAGAGTACATCATGAGAAGCGCTGGGCTGGAAGAAGCACAAGCTGGAATCAAGATTGAGGCATCACCAACTCGATGGACGTGAATTTGAGTGAATTCAGGGAGTTGGTGATGGACAGGGAGGCCTGGTGTACTGCGATTCATGGGGTCACAAAGAGTCGGACACAACTGAGTGACTGAACTGAACTGAACTGAGGTGTTCTCTAATTGCCGAGAGCAGGGGCTACTATTTGTTGGGATTCATGGGCTTTTGCTTACCGTGACTTTTCTTCTTGCAAAGCACAGGTTCTAGAGCCTTGGCTCAGTAGTTGTGGCACATAGGCTTAGTTGCTCTGTGGCACGTGGACTCTTCATGGACCAGGGATGGAACCTAAGTCCCTTGCACTGGCAGGTGGATTCTTAACTGCTGGACCACCAGGGAAGTCCCTGACCCTCACTTTCTGATTCAGTATAAAGATGATGGGTCAGTGCTTCTCAAACTTTAGTTTACATATGAATCACCTGAAGATCCTGTTAAAAATGAAGATTCTGATTCAGTCGGTCTGTGGTGGGGCCTGAGATTCTGTATGTCTAATACGCTCCTAAGTGTGCTGATGCTACTGGTCCAAGAACCTAGTTTGAGTCACGAGATACAAGATAATCTCTAAAATCTCTCTTCTCCCTATGAGTTAGATTGGTAGAGCTGTGCATTTATAAGCAGGAGAGATCAACTTCATAAAGAAGTGGGAATTGCTCTTGTGTTGGACAAAGAAGAAACTAACTTGAAAGAAAGCATTTCGAAGGAAACAGTACATCTGAAGATACAGAGGCAAGAACATGCAATCAGTAATGATCGGGCTACTTTAGCGCACACAAAAGATTCTTGTATGAGAGAAATTTGAGGCCCTGAAGGAATGGGCACCCTGTCATGTCTGACCCTCCATTCATTTTATAGTACCTTCAAGATAGAACCCATGGCAAAGAAGATGGAATCTGTGGCACCACCTAGGATAAAATTCACATTTCTTTGCCTCCCTACAGCCAAATGTAGCCATATGACTAAGCTCTTCCCAAAGCATATAAGCAAAACGGACTTATGCTGTTTCTGGAGAATGGCTTAAAAGGAAGCAGTGTGTTTTTCTCCTTCACATTTTTTCCTCCTGATGTTAGAATGCAGATGTTGACTGCAGCAACTACCTTGGAGTATACGTGACAAGGACTAAGTCTAGGAATGGCAGAGTTGAACAAAAGGAGTCTCAGTCCCTCATGAATTGTGAAACCACCACTAGCCATGACCTTCCACCCTCCTTGTGTGTGTGTTAGCCATCATTAGTTTCAAGTTTGTCTCATGAAGTAAAATTTAATTTTTAATGAACTTTATTTTTTAGAGCAGTTTTTGGTTCAGAGCAAAACTGAGCAGGTTTAGCAGGCTTTCCCAAATTGAAATTTAATTTTAAATTCAGGAGGCTTTATTATCTAATGGAAATAAAGATCCCATAGGTTAAGAGTTTAGTCCTATGAAACTTCCCCTGCACCCTACACTTCAGAGGTCATTTGCAAGGTTATCACCTGTGCTTCTGACTGACCAGCTATAGATCAGAGATTCTAACAACCCCCTCTTTGGGTTCAATCAACTTGCTGGATTCATAGACTCCAGCAACTGTGAATTCTAGATTCATAGACTTCACAGGAATATTTTACTTACTGAATTACCAGTTTACTATAAAAGGGTATAACTCAGAAATAGTCAGATGGAAGAGACAGATAAAGGCAAGGCATGGTGAAAGGTCACGGAACTTCTGTGTTCTCTCCCATCACCCTACTTTCCCAGCACCTCCATGTGTTCACCAACCTGGACATTTTCTTAACCCAGTCCTTCTGTGTTTTTACAAAGGCTTCATTACATGGGCAGGATTGATTACATGTCACTGGCAGTTGATTCAACTTCCAACCCCTCTCCCCCTCCTGGAGGTCAGAGGAGTGGAACTGAAAGTTGCAATCTTCTAATCACATGGTTGGTTCTCCTGGCAACCAATCACCATCCTTAGGTGTTTCCCAAAAGTTACCGTATTAACATAACAAAAGTCAACTTTAGCACTTAAGAAAGTCCAGTGACCTTAGGAGCTTTGTGCAAGAAATGGATATGAAGACCAAACATAAATCTTTTATTATAAATCACAATACCACACATATATATGTGATCCTTTGTGACCAGCCTCTTTTACTTGGCATAATGTTTTTAGGATTCATCCCTGGGTCAGAAAGATCCTCTGGAGAAGGAAATGGCTATCCACTTCAGTATTCTTACTTGGAGAATTCCATGGACAAAGGAGCCTGGAGGGTTACAGTCCATTGGGTTGCAAAGAGATATGACTGAGTGACTAACACTTTTTTATTTTGTAGCATGTATCAGCACTTCACTTTTTATGATCAAATAATATTCCATTGTATGAATATACCACATTTTATTTATCCATTCATCAGTCGATGGATATGTGTTTCCACTTTTTGGCTCTTATGAGTAATGCTGCTAAAAACAGTTGTTGTTTTTCGGTAGGTATGTCCAACTCTGCAACCCCATGAACTGCAACATGCCAGGCTTTCCTGTCCTTCACTCTCTCCCAGAGTTTGCTCAAACTCATGTCTACCAAGTCGGTGATGCCATCCAATCATCTCATCCTCTGTTGCTTCCTTCTCCTGCTCCCACTCTTTCCCAACATCAGGGTCTTTTCCAATGAGTCGGCTCTTTGCATTAGGTGGCTAAAATATTGGAGCTTCAGTTTCAGCATCAGCCTTTTCAATGACTATTCAGAGTTGATTTCCTTTAGGACTGATGATCTCCTTCCTGTCCAATAAACTCTCAAGAATCTTCTCCAGCACCACAGTTCAAAAGCATCACTTCTTTGGCGCTCAGCCTTCTTTATGGTCTAACTCTCATCCATACATGACTACTGGAAAAACCATAGCTTTGCAAGCAGATTCTTTACTGTCTGAGCCACCAGGGAAGCCCCATAAACAGTTGTGGACAAGTTTTTATGCAGACATAGGATTTTATCTCTCCAGTAGTGAAATTGCTAGATCTTATGGTAACTTTGTAAACACTTCTTTTCCATGCAGATGTACCATTTTATATTCCCACTCAGTTCAGTTCAGTTGCTCCTCATTAAAACCCCATGAATCACAGCACGCCAGGCCTCCCTGTTCATCACCAGCTCCCAGAGTTCACTCAAACTCATGTCCATTGAGTTGGTGATGCCATCCAACCATCTCATCATCTGTCGTCCCCTTCTCCTGCTCCCAATCCTTCCCAGCATCAGAGTCTTTTCCAATGGGTCAACTCTTCATATGAGGTGGCCAAAGTATTGGAGTTTCAGCTTCAGCATCAGTCCTTCCAATGAACACCCAGGACTGATCTCCTTTAGGATGGACTGGTTGGATCTCCTTGCAGTCCAGGGGCCTCTCAAGAGTCTTCTCCAACACCACAGTTCAAAAACATCAATTCTTCAGCACTCAGCTTTCTTTATGAAGGTTACAATTTATATCTTGCCAACACTTGTTATCTGTCTTTTTAATTATAACCATCCTAGTGAATGACTCATTGCATGTCACTGTAGTTTTGATTTTCATTTCCCTGATGGCTCATGATGTTGAACTTCTTTTCCTTTAATTATTGGCTGTTAGTATATCTTCCTTGGATAAATGACTGTTCAAGTTCTTTGCCATTTTTAAATTATGTTACGTGCCTTTTTATTATTGAGGTTTAAGAGTTCCTTATGTATTATGTATTCCAGATCCAAGTCTCTTATTAGATATGTGATTTGCTAATATTTTCTCCTGTGGATTGCCTTTTCACTCCCTTGATAGTATCCTTTCAAGCAGAAAATTTTGGGGATTTTGATGAAGTTCAATTTATCTAATTATTCTTTTGTTATTTGTACTTTTGGTATCAAATCTAAGAAGGCTTTACCTAAACTAAAGTCACAAGAATTTACTCCTTTATTTTCTTATACGAGTTTGCCTGTGATTTTTTTTTAAGACACAAAGCAGTTCATGAAATGTTTCAGTTATTGGTGAGTTATGCATCTCATCATTGGTATCCCATTTCACATAGAATAAAATCCAGTGTTCTTACCAAGTCCTCTAAGATCCAGCATAATCTTGTCCTTGCCCACCTATCTAACCTTACTCAGCTCCAGTCAACCTGACCTTTCTGCTTTTCTTTGACTATGTCACTTGGTCCTCTACTCTGAGCCTCTGTATGGCTTGCTCTTTACCATCATTCAGGTAACTGTAGCTCCTCAGAAGGCCGTTCACTAACTACTCTCTCTAAAACATACCTTTTGTTATCCCTCTGGCTATTACTTGATGTCCTAATACCTCCTTTTATTTCGCTCATAAGAGTTTTTCACCACCTGACATTAGTCATTTACCTATTTATTTGTTTATCATCCCATTATCATGTAAAAGTTTACGAGGGCAAGGACGCTGGTTTGTTTACCTCGCCACACTCAGTGCCTACAATGGTGCTAGCACATTGTAGACACTCAATAAATATTTCTTTTGAGTTAAGGAATTAGTGAACAGGAGTGGATGGATTTACCCAAAAAAGAATGATATAGAAAGAAAGCAAAGACAGTGCAGACTGAAAGCCCAGGAATCATCAGGATCTACAAGTTAGGCAGAGGAGGAGGTACCAGTGAACAAAAAATAGATAATATTGGACAAGGAAGGGGAAAGAAAACCTGGAAATACTGGTCTTTACAGATCACTTATGGTGAGGGAAAGAGAATTGACAGGGTTTTCTCAAAACTATAGGACCAGGCTTCTGTGGTGGCTCAGTGGTAAAGAATCTGCCTGCCAGTGCAGAAGACACAGGTTCGATCCCTAATCCAGGAAGATCCTGCATGCTGTGGAGCAACTAAACCCACGTGCCACAGCTACTGAAGCTTGCACGCCCTAGAGCCTGTGCTCAGCAACAAAAGAAGCCCCCACAACGAGAGGCCCGTGCTCCATAACCTGAGAGGAGCCCCTGCTGGCAGCAACTAGAGAAAAGCCTGGGCAGCAGCAACCACCCGGCACAGCCAAAACTAAATACACAAAATTATGTTAAAAAAATAAAAAAACTATAGTACCAACGATTACTATTAATTATTGTCTCTGTCAGTCATATTTATTTTAAAGTAACTATCTAAGCACTAAATTTAGAAGTCTCTAAAGATCCACATAGAAATCATCATTCTCATGAGTAATATGAAACTGAATGAGCTAAAATATTTTTTTCTGGTACCCTGTATTTTTATAAAGAATAAAACAGAAACTCTAGAGATTTTTCTACACATGATTTTAAGATATGGCATATTCATTATTTTCTTCAGTTCACTGGGGAATTATATTGATTTTGGTTCTTTCAGTCTGTGTAGGGTTATTAAGGCTAAGTATTTTAGGATATCATAAAAATATATATTAGAACATGTAGCCGAATTGCCAATAGTATATTTATTTACTGGAAAATTCAGTAGAAAGTTCTCTTTTAAGTTCAAATATCCGGATGATATAAACAATGCTGGATATATCTGGGTCAGTCCGGAAACAAACAAGATACAGGTAGGGTCAAGGGAACCAAAAACAAGTTCCCAGGACTCTCAATGCCTGGAAGTTATTACCACCCTAAGCTTGAAGGAGAAAGGGGACTGAAGTAACCAACACAGTAAGAACTGAAGCTACAAGAGAGATGCTGTGTGATTAAAGATGTAACTGTTGGTTGAAGAATGCAGCTATCTCTCCAAACTGTGGCCCCAAAGGGAAAGATTTGGGAAGAATATTATTTCAACCTATTTATTTTCCCACCTTTGATCTCCTGCCAGTGCTTCCATTGGCTAAATCCAACCAGAAGACTGGGCAAGGGAGTTCAGTTTGTTCATTGAGATTAGTCTCCTAGGATGTAGAACAGGATATAAAAGGTTGAATAATGACATGGAAAAGCAGACACTGACTATCCAGCACAAGGACGTTTTGGCAATGCATGGCAAAGTCTAAAAATCCATAAATCTTTAACCTCATCATTTCCATTTTTAGGAATTGCATTTTGAGAAAACAGATAAGTACGCAAAGATATTCCTTGCATTGTTGCTCATAATAGCAAACAATTATAACAAATTTGAATTTCCAGTAACAGGGAACTAGTTGAAAAAATTATTTACCTATACAACGGGATCTTGTTCATCCACTCAAAAAATGAAGTGAATGTACATTGATTGACATGTAAATGTGCTCATGCTTCATTGCTTAGTAGAAAAGAACAGGTTACAAAATGCTATGTATATGAATCCACTTTTGTTTTAAAATATTCAGAAATAATTGAGAAAATACATACTTCTAAAATTCATCTCTTGAATGATGGATCTATGGGTAATGTTTCTCTATATCTATTGGAATTTGGTAACTTTCTACAGTGTACATGTATTATTTGTTAATAAAGATGTTTTAAAATAAGACATACACAAAATCAGTAATTTTCGTATATCATAGAAAAACAGTTACAGGAATGGTGACCCAGCTTAACTGTGAATTTGATGAAATTGTTCCAAGTTCAAACCCAAACTCCCAAACTGAAGTAGAGGAAGCCGGCTTATATACCCATAAAGATTACAATGAATTCTTTACTCTTGTCAGCTGCTTAGAAAAATGTCCATCACTTCAAGCACAAGGTAAAACATTTGTTATTTCCATTGTTATAAAACATTTCTTACTAATATATAAATTTTCATTTCAGTGATTTTTTTTTTGTTTTACTGGATTTTTAAATTTTTTTATTTTGCTAAGGATATCCACCTGCAAAATTGAAATTCAAAGCTTTGCCACATTAGCAAAATATTTTCTTTCATATTAATCACCTTTTTGTAATTTAGTTGTTTTTGGAGTTTAAGTGTGCTGGGCTTCAAAATAGCCTCAGAAGTTTCATCAAAGGTTGCTCACAACATATTGCTATAGTGATATTAGCATCTCTGTAGCAATCTGATGACATGACAGTCTGGTATAACATTAAATTATTAGATTATTAAGTGATAGTTATATTTTATTTTCCAATTTCTATCATTGTTTTTATACTTAGAAAATTCTTCCTTGGAGTAAATAAATATTTATTCATATTTTTACTTAAAGTTTCCTTTAAGATTTCAGTATATGATTAAAAGTAAAATTTTTTTAAAATCCCAAATGTTTTTGCAGTGGTCCCAATACTACTTGGGGAATCCTCTTTGCTTTCCCCATTAATTAGAAATGTCACTTACATTATATGCCAAATCCTTTTCCACATTATAGTTTGTTTCTGGATATTCTAGTATGTTTTATGACTTGCTATTATTGTGTATCATACAGTTTTAACTATTTAATATACAAATATAACATGTATTAATAGTCTTTTCCCCCCTACTCTCACATCTGTATTCTTCCAGATTTACTTTGTAATCAGTTTTCCAAATTCCAAGACAGACTTCTTGAGAAATTGAAACTTTTTAGTTTTTACCGTAATTAACCCTTTTTAGCCAGGAAAATGGTTTATTTTGCCTTTTCTTCAAGTTTTGTTGTTTTTGCTTTTGTTTATTGGTAATGGTCCTTGGTAACGTTTTATGGTATCTTCCATAGACATTCTGCACACTTCTGGTGTTTATTTCTCAATATTTGTATGTTTGTGGCCATAATGAACACGTTTTTCCATTAATTTTTGACTAGGTTCGTGTATATATATGTAGATATATTTGAAAACCATTGATTTTATAGTTTTTTATCAGTTTAGTGAACTCAGTTGTTTTCATTTCCTTGTATTGGGTTTTCTGCCAAGAATAACCCCATCTTCTTTCCTGTCAGTAGATCTCTTTTTTGCTTTTTTTTCATAGCTAACTAGCCAAAATTTTGTTTTCTCGCGACAACTTAACACTCCTCTATAGTAGAGGAAAACAGTCTCCTCTTATCTGTATTGGTACATATACTAGTGTAATAAGGTAAGAAGTCCAGGGTATGTGTATAGCCCTAAGAATATAAGGAAGTAGCACCTCTGTTAAAACCTTTGTATAGGTAAAAAGAACATTGGTTGTGGTGTAATGCTGCCCTCAGGTGGCTCAACAAAACAGAATGGTTAGGAAAAAAAGACCTCAAAACTGATATGAGATGTCCCCATGGTACTCCCAGAAGTACTAGGATGAGCCTTTAGGAAGGAAAGAGAGCTAGAGGGTCAGTGTTTCAAAGTGGAAAGTGGAGATGGGGATATAAATGAATGATTTTTGAGTCTTTACTATTAATATGACTTCATTAATATTTACAGAATGGATATACGAATGAACCTTCTTTAATTATCTCAGCTAAAGCCTGCTTAGACATGGTGCTGATTGGCCAACTTTCTCTGGCATATCATGGGACGTTTTCAGCCACAGGATTGTCAGGAACTTAACAAGTTCTGATAAACAATCTCTTAGGAGGCTAATTTACATAACAATTTCTCTTTTGGTAATTTTAAGTTAGCACCAGGCAAAGGCATGGTCCTGGCCTGCCTACTCTATACCGTATATTTATTAAGTACATGTGTACCAATGATGTACCAAATAGTTGGTCATGGGAGACGTCACTTCATACTATCCTTCTCTCATACCATTTAAAATTATTTAACTGAAAGGCCACTGCCCAGAACAAGAGACCATTGCTCCCCCTTCCATCCCTGGGCCTAGAGACTGCTAAAGCACTGATACTGTTAGCTAAGACTCTAAAGTGATCCAAACATGATAGATAGAGTGAGGAGAGGAGAAACCTGTGTTTCAGGTTTCAAACACGAAACCTGTTTCAAACCTGTGTTTCAAACACGACACGAAGCAGTCGTGTTTTCTCACATGTAAGCTATATCACACTTCTCTAGTAGATACTTTGCTATATAGCTTTCATTGTAGTTAATTTTATAACAAATGTGTTTAAATGACTTTAGAGTGCTAGAATCAGAGTTGGTCTCATCTGTAGGCTTTTTAGACCATCTCCATTCCCTAGTGTGAGTCTCTGGAGATGAATTGGAGACCTTATGAGATAAAATCATGTAGAGAAGATAAGACTGGGATCAGCAAAAGTCAAATGCTTTTATTTCTTTACAGTCTTGCTAAGGCTAACTGGCTAGTTTGAGGCATAAAATAGCTTCCTCCATTGATTACATTCATTTTATTGGGGAAAAAAAATATAAGCCTTTACAACTCTTTCAGGATATTTGGTTACCACTCAGTGTACTATACCGTGCTTAATCGGTTGTTCAATGGTGTCCAACTCTTTGTGACCCCATGGACTGAAGCCCACCAGGTTCCTCTATTCAGGGAATTCTCCAAACAAGAATACTGGAATGTATAGCCATTTCCTTCCCCAAGGGATCTTTCCAACACAGGGATGGAACCTGGGTCTCCTGCATTGCAGGCAGGTTCTTTACCATTTGAGCTACAGGGAAGCCCTACTCAGTGTACTGAATGTGAAAGTGTGAAAGTGTTGGTCACTCAGTTGTGTCTGATTCTGCGACCCCATGGACTATAGCTCATCAGGTTTCTCTGTCCATGGAGTCTCCAGGCAAGAATACTGGAGTGAGCTGCCATGCCCTGTACTAAACCATGTTAAATTTTATTGAGCTTCTACCTCTGTACCAGTCCCATGCTACATGATTTATTTGCACAGTACAATGAAGAACTAAAGACTTTAGAATGTGTTTGACTATTATGTATAAAATAAGCTACATTGTATAAAATAAGCTACATTGTACAACAGGGGGGAATATAGCCAATATGTTATAATAACTATAGGTAGCTGCTGCTGCTGCTAAGTCGCTTCAGTCATGTCCGACTCTGTGCGACCCCATAGACGGCAGCCCACCAGGCTCCTCTGTCTCTGGGATTCTCCAGGCAAGAATACTGGAGTGGGTTGCCATTTCTTCTTCCAACGCATTCACAGATGCTAAGTCGCTTTAGTCATGTCCGACTCTGTGCGACCCTATGGACAGCTGCCCACCAGGCTCCTCTGTCCCTGGGATTCTCCAGGTAAGAATACTGGAGTGAATTGCCATTTCCTTCTCCAAACTATAGGTAGAGTATAACCTTTAAAAATTGTGAATCAGTGTATTATATACCTGTAACTTACATAATATTGTACATCAACCATTCTTTAAATAACTAAATAAATAAAATGTGTTTGTCAACCCCAACTGTATCAATGGCTGACTACAGTAATTATCTAGATCCTTTTGTATAACTTTTAGATTTGTTCTTATTCTGTTATATTTCTTATTTATTTTCAGATTTGTCTATTGATGAAGAAATAATTTTTGTAAATTATTTGATGGCCTATAAAAGTCACCTACCAACTTTGCACACACTGTTGAGTAGGCTAAAACTATTTTTAGTAAAGGATCCCTTGCCAGATTTCAAAGCACAGATCTCCACAGAAGCTGAATTTTTCAGGTACTTAATCGCCCAATGTCGTAAATATTTTTAAGAGGAGAAAATATTCTTCGTATGTTCACAAGTCTAGATGCTATCAATCATGGTATTTTATTATTACCTCAAGTCTAATTTTAATCACTATGTATTTTAACTATCTATATTTGGTATGTACCTTACTAAAAATTAAACACTAATTTAATGTTTTATTTTTTGTTAAGGGAGTGTTTCTCTCTTCAAGGAGATGTAAAATGTTTTGTGAAAGAAGATTTTTACATGGATAAAGAGGACTTTTGTCAGGAGAAACTGAAAGATACAGTAGGTTTAAATGAAGCTGTAGTATTTGCTTTCAGTAATTTCTAAATTAAAGTTAGAAAATCATACTTTTATAAGTTGTAGTAATACACATTGGCCATCTACTGTTGTCAAGTTAAAAAACTCAATAATGAGTTGAACATGTATCAATTAAAGAGTCAAATGTACTTCAGAGATAGCAGTCTAAACCTTGGCTATGCATTGAATTTACTTGATAAATTTTAATAAAATTCTGAAGCCTGGGTCCTACTCAGATGTATTCTTATCTAATTGGTCTGGTGTGCATCCCAGGTATAGGGAATTTTAAAACCTCTCCCAATAATTTTAATCAATATACCTGGTACAGGACACTAAGAGGTTATATATACATTGGTCTTAAGGCATTTAAAGGTTTCTGTTTTTTACAAACAAAAATTATAACACACATGGTAAAAATATTAATTCACCTGTTAGCTCCTTTTCTCCAGTCTCCTTCTTCTTCCCCTGTTAATTCTGAGAGCTATGCATATATAGTCTCACGTGTTGAAGAATCCAGTTCTGTCAGAATGAGAGAGAAATAAATTCTATGGAATGCAGTAAAGATCCATTCCATTCCACCTACTCTTTTTACTCCATTCACCAACTCTCATTTGCTGCAGTGATTGCTTTAACTTAGAATTTTGAAATGTTATTAACACAAAAGAAAATATTTCTGTATCTAGGGATATTGTACATCACTAATGTAAACAGTGGCCATGAAGGATTTTATTCAGACAGAAAATTGCTTGTAATATATTTTTTTTGGCTGCTACACTTACTTTTAAAATAAAATGTGTGCAGAGCATTAAAAGTTTTGAGTGTGGATTGTTTTTAAATTATACCAATTAAGCAAATACATCTTTTTGTGAACTCAGAAATATTTATTTGGAAAGCCTCACTAAAACCTTGTCTTACCTATATATTATTTTAGTCATCAACTTTGCTTGAATGTGAATTGTTAGTACCTATAAGCCACAAACAAGAAGTTGATATTCCATCACTCTCAGAATTGAAGGAGTCATTAAACTTAACGCCAGAAGTAATAAATTATGCAGATGAAAATGAAAACCTTTCCAAAACAGGTAAGAATTAAATGGGTGTGTTCAGATATAAAAGGGCAACATTTGGAATCGTGGTGATAGAAATGTTCTGTGTCCAACTTCAGTGTTAGTATACTGATTGTGATGTTGTACAAAGTTTTGCAAGATGTTACCCTTTTACATGAAATCTCTGTATATTATTTTTATAATTCCACATGAATCTATAATTATGTCAAAATTAAAATATAATTTCAAAAGGCCTCCCAAAAATCTATGACTTGTTAGAACTTCTTAAGAATGTTTGTTACAAAAGTTCTTGTTCATTAAACCTTTTCTGAACCTTCAGATTTTTAAAAAGTTTCCTGTAAGGTTACACAGCAAAAATCTCAAAATTATTATTGATAAAACTCTTTTCTCATTGTCCTCTCTTTGTATACTTACATGCTTAAGATGTCTCAAATTAATCTATTTCAAGGTAATTATACAAATAGAGCTAAAGCACACATGGCTATATTAATTTTTTGAGTTATTTACACAGTGACAAAATGTTAACAACTTCTATGCTGACTTTAGAGACTCACAGTAAGGTTATGATTCATGGATCAGATGACTGGGAGAGTCATAATCTGGAATTTAGATGGCTTCTTCCGCGTTAAACATAGTAAATATTGTTGAAGTCTTCTAATATAATTTGAGCCCACATATTTAATGCTCCTCTTATAAATTCCAATTGAAATAATCAAAGATATATAATATTAGGAAAGAGTGAAGGGGGATTTGTGATATCCAATGAAAATAGGGATGCTTGCCATCAACATACTTGAAAGCATTCTTGCAGACAAGACTTAATCAAGGGGATTACTGCTCAGCGTGTTAAGTCAAGCAAGGTTACGAAAAGGCAACCTGAGTAAATGGATCAAATTTATACTAGAACTTGAACATCTAGCAGAGCTCAAAACCACAGGTAGCCAAAGGGCTTTTTCAGTTCAGTTCAGTTCAGTTGCTCAGTCGTGTCCGACTCTTTGCGACCCCATGAATCGCAGCACACCAGGCCTCCCTGTCCATCACCAACTCCCGGAGTTCACTCAGATTCACGTCCATCGAGTCTGTGATGCCATCCAGCCATCTCATCCTCTGTTTTCCCCTTCTCCTCCTGCCCCCAATCCCTCCCAGCATCAGAGTCTTTTCCAATGGGTCAACTCTTCACATCAGGTGGCCAAAGTACTAGAGTTTCAGCTTTAGCATCATTCCTTCCAAAGAAATCCCAGGGCTGATCTCCTTCAGAATGGACTGGTTGGATCTCCTTGCAGTCCAAGGGACTCTCAAGAGTCTTCTCCAACACCACACTTCAAAAGCATCAATTCTTCGGCGATCAGCCTTCTTCACAGTCCAACTCTCACATCCATACATGACCACAAGAAAAACCATAGCCTTGACTAGACGGACCTTAGTCGGCAAAGTAATGTCTCTGCTTTTGAAAATGCTATCTAGGTTGGACATAACTTTTCTTCCAAGGAGTAAGCGTCTTCTAATTTTATGTCTGCAGTCAACTGTGATCCACACAGTCAAAGGCTTTGGCATTATTAGTGTATAGGAATGCAAGGGATTTCTGTGTGTTGATTTTATATCCTGCAACTTTACTATATTCATCGATTAGCTCTAGTAATTTTCTGGTGGAGTCTTTAGGGTTTTCTTTGTAGAAGATCATGTCATCTGCAAACAGTGAGAGTTTTACTTCTTCTTTTCCAGTTTGGATTCCTTTTATTTCTTTTCCTGCTCTGATTGCTGTGGCCAAAACTTCCAAAACTATGTTGAATAGTAGTGGTGAAAGTGGGCACCCTTGTCCTGTTCCTGACTTTAGGGGAAATGCTTTCAATTTTTCACCATTGAGGATAATGTTTGCCATGGGTTTGTCATATATAGCTTTTATTATGTTGAGGTATGTTCCTTCTATTCCTGCTTTCTGGAGAGTTTTTATAATAAATGGATGTTGAATTTTGTCAAAGGCTTTCTCTGCATCTATTGAGATAATCATATGGCTTTTTTTTTTCAGTTTGTTAATGTGGTATATTTGATTTACAGATATTGAAGAATCCTTGCATCCCTGGGATAAAGCCCACTTGGTCATAGTATATGATCTTTTTAATGTGTTGTTGGATTTTGATTGCTAGAATTTTGTTAAGGATTTTTGCATCTATGTTCATCAGTGATATTGGCCTGTAGTTTTCTTTTTGTGGCATCTTTGTCAGGTTTTGGTATTAAGGTGATGGTGGCCTCATAGAATGAGTTTGGAAGTTTACCTTCCTCTGCAATTTTCTGGAAACCTGTGGGACACTGTAAAAGCAGTACTACGGGGAAAGTTCATAGCAATACAGGCATACCTAATGAAAACATTGATTTTAAAAGCAGTAAACAAAGTCCTCCTCAGGATCACATTATATTAATAAAAACCTAGAACTAAAGGTTATCTTAATACCCTAGTAGAACACCCATTTGGGCATGAAAATCATTGGATATTTTTATTTTCCATTTTCAGCACAGTTAGAACATGAAGATTGTTCCTCTCCTCTTATACTTATTAATGAGCAATCTACAAATGATCATTTATCACCTCCACAAAAGACTCCATCTCCAACTAAAGAAGTATCAGATTTGCATCTTTCTGATGAATATGTCTCTGTTGAAAGACCAAGAAAAGAAGAAAAAACAAGGAATGAACTAGAACTAGGTTATGGAATAATCCAAAATAAAGAAAATAAAGATCACTTGGAACTTGACAGCACAGTACCATCTACTGAAACATCTTCCTCTTCAAAAATTGAAAAAGCATCTTTTAAACACGGTAAAAAATGGGAGAATAATTTGGACCTTTTGAGCGACTTTATTATGCTGCGAAATAAGTATCCGACTTGTACCTCAAAGACTGAAGTCACAGACAACGATGGAAAAGATGGTGGGTAACTTAGTAATAATTCGGTGTAGGTGTGATGGTTTCAAGGACTAAACAGATAATTTATTATAGAAATAAAGTTCTTCAGGTAAAACCTGTTATTCTTCGAATAAACTATCATTGATTCATGACACATTGTATAAAGAGATGGATGTGAGATAAACAGGTAGAAATGTAGATATGTATTTTCCAAAAAATTTAAAAACACATTTGAACTTGCAAGAAAAGCCACTATTTGTAAAAACACTTTCTACAACTTAGTCGTACAGATTCATAGTATTCCTAACTTTTGCTGTTCTTTCTGCCATTCTTTTTTCTCTTTTAGCTCACAGTTCTACATTAATGTTTTAACTTATATTTTAATATGTACTTAAGACTCTTTCATCCATTTGATTGCTATTACTCCTTTTAACTTTACCAAGGAGTTTCTGTTTGACTTATAACTGTTTTACATTAATTGCTTATAAACATATCCAAGTAGTATGTGTCATATCATTTCACTCCTGGTAAAAAAATTATCCTAGAATTCTAATACTCTAGAATGTGTTTGACATAGGTTACCCAAGTGAAACAAGTACAAAACTATTTATGAGAGTTAGAGTATACACAGGTATAACTGTCCTGTGTACTATTAATGTACACAAGGTCTTGCCCCTGAATAAAGCAGAAGTAAAATATATACCAAAAATTAGTCTGAGGGTCCAGTGAGCTTGCTAACTAAACACCAGAATTGTGGAGAGTAGCTACCCAGCCCCAGACTATGCTGGACTGGGCTAAGATTCCCCATGATTGGGGAACTGGTTGGGATTCAAGACAGAAAAGCAGAAAAGAATGCTTGTTCCTTATGTGCAGCATGATATGAAAGCCTTTTATAGATCTATTTAAAGTTACAGTACTTTGTCAGCCAGTGCATTTACACAGTGAAAAAATTCAATGAAATTACAGGAAACTATTTAAAATCCCAGAATTTTATGACCCTTTATGTTGATATATATTTGCCCTAAAGTTTGTTTTTATGTAATGATTTGACCACCTATAACCTCCCTTGCTAGGAGACAACTCTATATGTAACAGATCTTTCTAATCAATTTGCACCATAATTCAGAGCATAATTTCTAAACATTGAAAGAATGAGAAAAATAGAAAGAATTATCTTATGAATCATAAATAGGAATTTTTATAAGATTTGTTGTTTTCAGGTTCATGAATGTTTTCAGTTTCTATTCATATTTGAGGCAAAGAAAAAAGAACTCAATCCAAAATTAGCACGGACATCCTTTTCTGGTTGTCATACTTGTGATGATATCCTATAATAAGAGATGTTGGCAACAGAGAGAGGAAGCAATAAGAAAGGAGAAAAAGATAAAGAGAATGTTTTCTTATTAAAAAGTTAGCCATTAATTAAACACGTAAAATAATACTCATGTTAGGCAGGAATGCTTCTGCACTCTTGATGTTTCCTCAGTTAGTTTTATGTTCCTGGCCTCTTTGTCCTTTAATGTGTTCTCCCCAGAGGACCTGGAATGAATTATGTGTGTTGTAAATTTGAAAAAGAGTAAGTTGGCATAAGCCTACAGGAATGAGCTCCCCACAAGTAGCAGGCCTTCTCGTCTGCTTCTCTATGTCATGCATCTTTTCCAAGCAGGCCCCCAGCCATGCAGAACCCTGGCCCGTCCAGTATAATCTGGGGTAGGGAAGGTACTCTGCCAAATTCATGTGTTTATTTAACAAGCTCACCTGACTCTCAGACCAAGCTTCTTTCTCCAACTTAGTTTTAATAACAGAGGTAATGTTTTGGTATGTATTTTTATTTCTTATTTTACCAGGGCAGGGAAGAATGTTAGAATTTATCAGACCCCCTCAAAAACTCTAATAATGATTATTTAATCATTATTAATAATCAAGCTACTTACATTATTTACTTGCAAATAATAACAATCTAGTTTAGGATATTTTACTCTATTTTTTTTCTATTGTGTATTTAAAGCTCATAGAAGAAAAGTACAGTTATTGAACATTGTGTGCCAGGCACTAAATCACTTTTTAGAGAAAAATATGATACTGTCACTGACCTTGAGAAGCTTCCAGTATAATAGAGTGTACCAGACTTGCAGATAATTTCAGTACAACGTTGTCAGTGCCAGGAGAGTATGCCGAGGGCTGAGGAAACAAAAAGGAGAGGCACTTTGCTGGCCTGGAATTAGAGTGCGCAGTTACATAAGGCCTGTTATAGAAAATGCCTGAGAGCTAAACGGTAAGTAGTATGAAATGAGTTGAACATTGACTTAGTAACTGAACAACAACAGCAAAGTAAGAAGTGATCTTATTAAGAAAGGATGGAGACAGGTAGGGTTTGGGGCCTAGGAGAGGATTAGTAGCAGAGGAGGGGTATGTGGACAGTCACAGAGAAATGAAGTAGAATGCAATGTGCCTCTTAGATACCAGGAACTGTCCTTGGTGTTTGTAACACCTGATAACAATATTCATAGTAGATATATTAATCCATATTTTAACCATGAGAAAACTGAGGCTTCATCAGAATTGGGATTGAAACACTGATTTGATGCCAAAGTTCTTTCCTTTATTACCATTCAGCTTCCTTCCCAGCACCATGTTAAGTCCATTGACCAGGATAGTTAGTTGTTCAGTTTAATACTGATGCATTTCAAAGAACTTTAACAGTTACAATCATATTACAAGAAAGCATTTTAATCAACATTAAGTTGCCCTGAACAATGCAAATTAATGTTTTCATTAGAACTTCAAAACGAAGAAAAACTTTCTTTGGCTCTTCAAGAAGAAAGCCCTATTGTTTGTAATAATAAAACCCTAGAGAAAACAAATCAGGAAAGGAGAGCAGATAATGTCATCGAAATTCCAGCATCAGGTATATATTATGCTTTTTTAAATGCCTTCAAATTAAGTAAATTTGAAAGCTCATATATTAAAATGTTTCAAGATGGTAATGTGTTTCTAAAATTTAGGTATCTAGAATATACCTTATTTTCCATGTAATTTTCTTCACTTGTTTCAGATATTTCTTCATTCAAGTCTTACTGTCGAGTTATTTCCAAACTCAAAATGCTTTATTTACTGCCTCTGCCCTCCCTGACTTGCCCTACTCTGGTCCACTAAGTATTATTTCTTTCTTCATTTAACTTGCTGATTTCCTGCATTCATCAGAGAAGAGCAAACTGCAGCTCCTCAAACTCTGACTCTTCTGCCCAGTCTGGAAAAATAAACCATTAATGGTTGCTCTCTCTGTTCTCTTACCCACCATCAGGGTGGTTCTATTGATTCCTACACTGATTAAAATGACTTGTTCTGCTGTAAAGAAAACTGTTCTTTACACTGACTCCCAAAGAACAGTCTGCTTAAGAATGTTATGCTCATTGTGAAATCAATAAGGAAATAGATGCTAGTTCTTTAGTATTATTTCATCTTTTAGTTAAAGTTCATTTATGACCTGTATATGATAATACAAATCTTTAAATACCGATCTAGTGAAAACCAAAAATAATTTGTCACTGTTATAAATGTGTTCAGCTTAAGGTTATAAACTAATAGTGGAGGGAAAAGAAAAATAGTATGTGATTCTCTTTATATGGCTCCTCATACCTGTCCTGCCAAATTAATTCAAATAAACAAGATAGCCATAACATTATACTTACTCTACAGAGGTGTTTTGTTTTGTTGTTGCTAGTTTATTTAGAATAAATATCCTGAAATAAGCTGTTATACAATCTCATGATTTTTAATTAATGGGAATTTGGATGGAGTTCAGGTTTCCAAGAAGTACCATGCATAATTGGTTTGTCAAAAAGAACATATCATCCTTACAAAAACACTGCCTTTAATGTTTTTATTTTCGCAGATAGCCAGTGCCAAGCATATTGTCTCCTGGAAGCAGCAGCTTCTCCTATCTTAGAAAAACTTGTATGCCTCTGTACTCTTCCTGCTGCTAACTGGAAATTTGCCACTGTCACTTTTGACCAAACAAGGTTCCTCTTGAAAGAACAAGAAAAAATAATAAGTGATGCTATTCATCAAGGTGAGTGCAAATAAAAGTCACACTATTTAAAAGAATATGAATTTATGGATTATTAGAAAATGCAGAAATTAGTCACAGATGGAGGCATAACTATAATCCAGCATATGGCACCCACAATCCAATGCTGGAAGATCAGCTAAGCAAGGATAAAAAGGTGAAAAATACAAGTATTCCCTGCTTTTCATGTTTGCACTATGCCACTTTGATTTTATGAAAGACCTGCATAAGTATTTGTTTTCACTAACTGAAAGAAATCAAAGAGGATGTTCATTTTTATGAAAAAAGGTGCTTATTCACTCCATTTCAGCTTATGAAAGTTTCCATAGGAATGCTTTGTTTTCAGATAGTAGGGGAAACCGGTATCTATGATATACTACCCATAACTGTTCTCCTGTTGTTCCTGATGCTCAGTGATCACTGTTTATTTTCTTTTATCTGCATTGATTAGATCAGTAGTTTTCAAACTTTTCAGCAGAACTCTTTGTTCAATGAATATTTCATGGCATCCCATTATATAAAACAGAGAAAAGCAGAGTTTCTCTGATTAACTTGTGCCTAAAATCCTGTCTTCTTGGCCTGCTTTTTCATGCAGTCTATCCAAAATCCAATCTATCCAATCAATAAGGAATTACATGGAACATATTCATTAGATAATTCACCTGTCCCTATGAGTACTGTCTTGTTGGAATCATATCTTAAGACAAATATTCTCAGGTGTCTACCTCCAGGTCAAGGTATTGCTTTGTGTTATGATCCCCCACCTTTATCTAAATGTGTTGTTCCTCAGTTGTGTCTGACTCTTTGTGACCCCATGGACTGTAGCTTACGAGGCTCCTCCGTCCATGGGATTTTCCAGGCAAGAGTACTGGAGTGGGTTGCCATTTCCTTCTCCAGGGGATCTTCCCGACCCAAGGATCAAGCCCGGGTCTCCTGCATTGCAGGCAGATGCTTTACCCTCTAAGCCACCAGGGAAGCCCCAAGCTTTATCTAGACAAACCAGCTGGCAAATTATGAGTAGTTTAATTTTCTTCTTGTTTCACAACTGGGAATCATTGACCATTTTCCCACCAGGAATAGAAATAACTGAACATTCTTTGTGAGCAACAAGAGTATGAGCTCTAAGATTAACTGTCTGGGTTGGAATACCAGCTCCATCATTTTTTCACAGATTGACCTTGGGCAGCTACTTAATATGTTAAGACTGTTTTCTCATCCATAAAATGGAAATCATAATGAACTTGTCTAATAGGGTTATTGTTATAAGTTCAGTGAAATAAACAGATTATATACAGCTTGTCACCTGATAAGCACACAATAATAAATAGCATTTATTATTTTCAAGTATTTTGATATATAGCCTAGAATTCTAATGTATATCCTGTTTTTAAATATGTTTTTGCTTACCTAGGTAAAAATGATGAAAGAGAAGTGACATTCAAGTATGCTGCTCTCTTACACCTTTTGGTAACAATTAGAGATGTCCTTTTAACCTGTAACTTGGACACAGCATTGGGTTGGTGTGAAAATTTTTTATTTCCTCTTTTCTTCTTATTAAAATGTTTACTTTTCTGAAAAAGATGCTTTGTAAGAAATTATGTAGCTTCTTTATTCTGCATTAAACATTATATACATCTTGACAAAATATAATGGATTATATATTTAATTTTCTTTATGTTCTTTAAAAGAAATTTTCTTATAAAGATGTGTATAAGAGACAGATATAATGGATTATATATTTAATTTTCTTTATGTTCTTTAAAAGAAATTTTCTTATAACAACTACCATCACCTAGAAAAACAGGTTTAGGATTCTCTATTCTAGGCATGAATTATAAACTCTTAATAGATTTGATTGTGTAATTATTATCATACCCTTGCTTTTTAATGTAAGATGACACTTTGCCATATTCATTTTAGGTCCTCATTGAATGCTTGTGACTTTGAATCTTTGCTAGATGAAATATAAATTATTAATACTAAGATCTTTTGCAATTATTTTCACTTGTGCATGTAAATTAAGATATGAATTACTTCAGTATTAAAAATCAACCTATTTTGAATGTATTGAAAATTTTAAAGGTTTTGGAAATTTTTTCTAAACTATTAAAATCCTTAAAGTATCTATCTAACTACATTACTGCTCTCTAGACCCCTTACTGCAAGCTGTTTGGACTTGTTTAGTAATGATGTATTTATTGGATTATGTTTTATAACTTAAATTTCTAGAATTCATTGGTGGTCCAATGGTTGAGACTCTGTGCTTCAGCTGCAAGGAGGCACAGGTTCACTACCTGGATGGGGGAGCTAGAATCCCACATGCACATGCCCTGCAGTAGGGCCCTCTGTACCCCCCCAAAAAAAACCATTATATATAATGTGAAAATAATTTTTTTCTGATCTGTAACCCAGACATTTTCTCTTATATATGACCCAGACAAACAGTATTCTCTAAACCAAGGTTTTGTTAAGTATTGGGCAGCAGCAAGTTATAATTGTACTCCCTCTACAATACTGGGAGTTATAATACTTGGCCAAATATTATATTAGTACAACAAACTGTGGAAAACTCTTAAAGAGATGGGAGTACCAGACCATCTTACTTGTCTCCTGAGAAACCTGTATACAAGTCAAGAAACAGGGTGCTCGGGGCTGGTGCACTGGGATGACCCTGAGGGATGGGATGGGGAGGGAGGTGGGAGAGGGGTTCAGGATGGGGAACACATGTACACCCATGGCTGATTCATGTCAATGTATAGAAAAAACACTACAATATTGTAACATAATTAGCCTCCAATTAAAATAAATTAATTAATTTTAAAAAAGACAGAGCCTTATATGGAACAACTGACTGGTTCAAAACTGGGAAAAGAGTATGACAAGGCTGTGTATTGTCACCCTGATTATTTAACTTTTATGCAGAGTACATTATGCAAATNAGAAAAAACACTACAATATTGTAACATAATTAGCCTCCAATTAAAATAAATTAATTAATTTTAAAAAAGACAGAGCCTTATATGGAACAACTGACTGGTTCAAAACTGGGAAAAGAGTATGACAAGGCTGTGTATTGTCACCCTGATTATTTAACTTTTATGCAGAGTACATTATGCAAATTGCTAGGCTGGATGAATCACAAGCTGGAGTCAAGATTGCTCAGAGAAATATCCACAACCTCAGATATGCAGATGATACCATTCTAATGGCAGAAAGTGAGCAAGAACTAAGGAACCTCTTGATGAGGGTAAAAGAGGAGATTGAAAAAGCTGGCTTGAAATTCAACATTAAAAAAACTAAGACCATGACAACTGGTCCCATCACTTCATAGGAAATAAAAGGGGGAAAAGTAGAAGCAGTGATAGATTTTGGAACCCAAGAAAGTAAAATCACTGCACATGGTGACTGCAGCCATGAAATTAAAAAGTGCTTGCTCCTTGGAAAGAAAGCTATGACAAACCTAGACAGCATATTAAAAATCAGAGACATCACTTTGCCAACAAAAGTCTGTATAGTCAAAGCTATGGTTTTTCCAGTAGTCATGTACGGATTTGAGAGTTGGTCCATAAAGAAGGTTGAGTGGTGAAGAATCGATGTTTTTGAATTGCGGTGCTGGAGAAGACTCTTAAGAGTTCCTTGGACTGCAAGGAGATCAAACCAGTCAATCCTAAAGAAAATCAGCCTTGAATGTTCATTGGAAGGACTGGTACTGAAGCTGAAGTGCCAATAACTTTAGCCAACTGATGCAAAGAGCTGACTCATTAGAAAAGACCCTAATGCTGGGAAAGATTGAGGGCAGGAGAAGAAGGGAGAGGGTGAGATGGTTAGATAGCATCACTAAATCAACGGACATAAATTTGAGCAAACTTTGGAAGATAGTGGAGAACAGAGGAGCCTGGCATACTGCAGTCCATGGAGTTGCAAAGTCGGATGTAACTTAGTGACTGAACAACAATAACCTTTAGAAAGCCCAACATGGTGCTCTCCCTTTCTTCTCCAGATAAAGCATTTGAATGTTGATGCTGGATCAAGTTGTCTTGTCTCTATTATCAGACAATGATAGCCCTAGTTTACAGGACCTGAAACTAATATAATGATATTGTGTCACATGCCCTTCTGTTTAGTCTCCTGTATTTGTTATACTTTTCAGCTTCCATAAAAGATTGTCAGTCCTACCAACAACTAGGCTAACTATTAAAGTGAAATAGTAAGACAGAATATCAGAATCTAGAATATCTGGGCTCCCAGGGAGAGTACAGTGTAGAAAGGCATGGCAACCCATTCCAGTATTCTTGCTTGGAGAATCCCCATGGACAGAGGAGCCTGGTGGGCTACAGTCCATAGGGTAGCAAAGAGTCAAACACAACTGAAGCGACTTAGCATGCAAGCACACAGGGAAAGTACAGTTGTGACTCACTCCTGCTCAGTTCAGTTCAGTCGCTCAGTCGTGTCTGACTCTCTGCGACTCCATGAACTGCAGCATGCCAGGCCTCCCTGTCCATCACCAACTCCCAGAGTTTATCCAAACCCATGTCCATTGAGTCGGTGATGCAATCCAACCATCTCATCCTCTGTCATCCCCTTCTCTTCCTGCCCTCAATCTTTCCCAGCATCAGGGTCTTTTCAAATGAGTCAGCTCTTCACATCAGGTGGCCAAAGTATTGGACTTTCAGCTTCAACATCAGTCCTTCCAATGAATACCCAGGACTGATCTCCTTTAGGATGGACTGGTTGGATCTCCTTGCAGTCCAAGGGACTCTCAAGAGTCTTCTCCAACACCACAGTTCAAAAGCATCAATTCTTCGGTGCTCAGCTTTCCTTATGGTCCAACTCTCACATCCATACATGACTACTGGAAAAACCATAGCCTTGACTAGATGGACCTTTGTTTACAATGTCTCTGCTTTTTAACATGTTGTCTAGGTTCGTCATAACTTTCTGTCCAAGGAGCAAGCATCTTCTAATTTCATGGCTGCAATCACCATCTGCAGTGATTTTGGAACCTGCTCAATACTTAGCAAAATCTTGAATTAGAGAAATAATATTTATGGAGGGTTGATTAAAGTATATTCACCTTTCAGTACTCTACATTTTGCCCTAAGATTATGAGACCATTGAGAGCTATATACTCTTGAATTTTTTTTTGTTACTCAAAGAAATGCATTTACTAAATCAAACTTTGGCATTACTATTTGGCTACCTTGAGGAATACTCATAAAAGTAAAATCTTTGTTGGAAAAATGTAACTTCTTAAACCCCAGCTACCAAGCCATGATGAATAACCTTGCTGCCTTGGATATTTTTAGTGGAAGGCTTTCTCACTCCTCTAAACCTCTCAAAATTAAAGAGCAAGTTAGGTTGACCTCCTTTCTTCTGTGAATAGTGGCAGCAGAAGAAAGGTCCATATGGTCTGGCTGCCTATCCTGGACCCAGATTCTGTATTTTCCCTCAACTTCCAGTTTGTGTGTCTCTCCCAAGCTAGCAAGGTAATGAGTTTTAAGGTTAAAGGTTTAAAGTTTCACTTCTGGGCTTTAACCCCAAAATAAATTTGGTATTGTGTAATGGGTACTGTAATAGAGATACATAGTAACCGTACAAAGGATGGTGGTGACTGTTACGCTTTCAAGGGGAACATTTTCTTGAAATGAGTAAGAGTTTGTCAAGTAAATAAAGTATGAAAAGGTATTGCTGGCAGAATTAAGAGCCCAGAAAAATGATTCAGTGAGTGTGTGACAAACAGTTCCATGTGGCTCAATTGAAGAGTACAAGGTGGAAAGCCATGAGAGCTAAGCCACAAGAAATAAGAAAGAGCCAAATCATGAAAAGCCTTTTCAGCTACAAAAAAAGACTTCAGTCACTATTCTGTAAATGATAGGGAACCACTGGAACAGGGAAACAACTGGACTAAATTTTTCTTTTGGTTACGTCTACTAGCAGTATGGAGAATCAGTGGGAAGCTTTGAGATTAGGAAGCAGAAAGAACATAAGTCAACCTCTAAATTGCCCATGTTTCTAGCTGTATTAATATAAAATTAGAATTAATATGTACACAATATAAAAATGAGAACATGAGCATTATATTTTATTTATTATTGTATTTATTGCCCAAATATTCACTAAATAGCTGATCTACATAAGTTACTCTCCCAGGTCTCTACTCTAGTAATTCACAAAATTCATTGTGCAGCAGAATCACTAGGAGAAGCCTTTAGACATAGGAACCCCTGGGACTCAATCTAGATTTCTTGAATATGAACTTTCAAGGATAGGTCTCAAGATTCTGTGTTTACAGTTACTTTTAGAGAGTTTGAATTTAGGTATTGCTGTTTTAGCAGCTACATAAATTGATTATCATATATAAATATGAATTATGAGACCTTATAGACTAATGAGGTTGTTAAGCCATATACACAAATAACCAGAAATCAAGTGCAAAAGTTGTATCGATGCCATACCAAGAAAATCTCAGTGAAATGTATTACCACAGGACTTCTTGGCAAGTAACTGTAGATTCTAGGGTTTAAGAAGAAGGCAGTAGCATTTAATAAGTTAGAAAGCAGAAAAGGATGGGGAATATTCAGGGAATTTGTAGAGTATATCCAGTGATATTGGTATTATATAGCTTAAAAATAGACATTTGGCATATATTTCTCAGCTTTGCTTAATTTTAAGAGGATCATTCCGACCCAGAGATTGAACCTGGGTCTCCTGCATTGCATTCAGATTCTTTACCATCCAAGCCACCAGGGAAGCCTGGTGTCTCTGCTATGACCCTTATTTCCCTTTTAGATTTTTACCATGGAGTTTCTAAAAGAACAAAAAGCCTTGCTTTTTTTCCTACTTTTGTTTTTAACAGGATATTTGTCAAATGCGAAAGATATCTACAAAAGTGTTTTTGGTTCCTGTTTGTACGACATTTGGCGACAACTGGAGATAGTACAGTTTATCAGAGGGAAAAAGCCTGAAACCAACTATAAGATAAGAGAATTGCAATGTAAGTTACTAAGTTGGATGCAAAGTGAACAGCAAATCAAGGTAAGTATTGAAATAAAGCAGATTACAACAATCAGCTCATATAAGAATTGTATGTAAGATAATTTTTGCATTTAACTTGAAATTATGAAATAATGTAGTATATACAATTTGGTCCCTTGACAGTTTTCTCCATAAGTAAGTTCACTGGACAGAATCAAACCCAGAAAAAGGATCATTTGTGTCATTATTCATATGTCTTGAATTTTAAGAATACTTTCATTTTTATTATACGTAGCTTTCCATGGATTGATTAGTCCTTCAAATCTCAAACATTTTGTTTTCTGCTTGTAAGTTCATGAACATATACCTAACAACAGACCTATGATAATTAATTTTTAGATATTGAGCCATAATCTTCCATAATTCTTTTTTAAAGCACTTTGTTTATTTCTTGGATTATATTGGAAATTTTTGCCCACTCTGCCTCAAGCATTGGACAAAGACTTTGCATAAATAAAGATTTAAAAGAAAATACCTTAAAAAATCTTTTCAAGCAGTAAAACATCTACCTATGGCTGACCCCATTCCAGTACTCTTGCCTGGAAAATCCCATGGATGGAGGAGCCTGGTAGGCTGCAGTCCATGGGGTCGCTGAGAGTTGGACACGACTCAGTGACTTTCATTTTCACTTTTCACTTTGCACTGGAGAAGGAAATGGCAACCCACTCCAGTGTTCTTGCCTAGAGAATCCCAGGGATGGGGGAGCCTGGTGGGCTGCCATCTATGGGGTCACACAGAGTCGGACACGACTGAAGCGACTTAGCAGCTTATGGCTGATTCTTGTTGATATTTGACAGAAAACACCAAAATTCTGTAAAGCAATTATCCTTCAATTAAAAAATAAATATTAAAAAAAAACTTTACACTAAATCTGGAAACAAATTTGGCCTTTTCCTTCATTTTCCTGTATATCCCTACTGTATCTCTATATCCCCAAACCTATGGTTATTGGATAGCATAACCAACTCAGTGGACATGAATTCGTGCAAACTGGGAGATAGTGAAGGACAGGGAAGCTGGGAGTGCGGCAGTCCACGCGGTCACAAAGAGTCAGAAACAACTTAGCCACTGAACAGCAACAAGAAATTTAAAATTGGGAGTGATAGCATCATGGCAGGACAAGATGCTCTCTTTGTCTCTCCCCTTCTATCTACAACCAGGAAAACATCCACAACTCAACAACTGGGCCTCTGCCCAACACACCAGGACACTAAAGAGTTCCACACATCTGTACATCTAAGGTGGGTGCAATGGAGCACACGGAAGGGGTAGAACTGGAGGATTAGCATAGGCAGTGCCTGCAATTGTGGTCCCTGAACCACGGCAGCCAAGCCCACAGGCCCCGAGGAGCCAGCAGCAGCAAGGGCGGCACGGCACCTGACTGCAGCCTCCACTTACGGTGGCACCCACAGCCTCAGCTAACTGGGCAGCAGGGGCAGTGAGGCCCGTGGCCCTGTCCCTCCAGCTAGCTGCAGAGCCACCCACAACTCTGACGCCCCATCATCCACCTGCAGTGGCTGAGCCCTGAAACCTGCAAATATTGGACGAGGCAGAGGCGCGCGTGACCCCGGTTCCTCCTCCTGGTCTTCCCCCTCCTCCTGCAGTGGCAGAGCATGTGACTCGGGGGATACCAGATGAGACCACCATCCTAGTACCAGAGGCAGTGAAAGCAGTAACACTGGAAACAGCAAGGCATCAACAACCCTAGAGGCACAAGCAGTGACAACAAATGCACTGGGTGACAGCTCTGACATAGACATTGCAGGGTCAGTTCAGTTCAGTTGCTCAGTCGCGTCCGACTCTTTGCGACCCCATGGACTGCAGCACACCAGGCCTCCCTGTCCATCACCAACTCTTAGAGTTTAATCAAACTCATGTCCATTGAGTCAGTGATGCCATCCAACCATCTCATCCTTTGTCATCCCCTTCTCCTCCTGCCTTCAATCTTTCCCAGCATCAGGGTCTTTTCAAATGAGTCAGTTCTTTGCACCAGGTGGCCAAAGTACTGGAGTTTCAGCTTCAGCATCAATCCTTCCAGTGAATATTCGGGACTGATTTCCTTTAGGATGGACTGGTTAGATCTCTTTGCAGTCCAAGGGACTCTCAAGAGTCTTCTCCAACACCAGGGTAACCGGTGCCAATGCTCAACCACAACCAGAGGCAGTGCAGGGTAAGGGAAACCAAAAAACTTGTGCTGTAGTGCCACCTGCTGGAAAATAAGAGAAAGACTTCTATATACAATAGAGAAATGACAGCCTCTTGAATAAGTGGCGCTAGAAAAACTGGACAGCTGCGTGCAAAAGAATGAAATTAGAACACTCCTAACACTATAGAGAATAAGATGGTTGGATTGCATCGCTAACTTAATGGACATGAGTTTGAGTAAACTCTGGGAGTTGGTGATGAACTGAACAGCTTATGCAAAAATAAACCCAAAATGGATTAAACACCTAAACGTAAGGCTGGAAACTATAAAATCTTAGAGGAAAACATAGGCAGAACATTCTGACATAAGTCACAGCAAGATCTTTTCTGATCCACCTCCTAGAGTGATGAAAATAAAAATAAATGGGATCTAATAAAACCTAGATGCTTTTACACACCTAAGGAAACTATAAATAAAAAGAAAACCCACAGAATGGGAGAAAATATTTGCAAATGAAGTGACCGACAAGGGATTAATCTCCAAAATGTATAAACAACTCATGCAGCTGAGTATTAAAAAAAAAAAAAAATCTGAGAAGAAGAAGAAATACAGAAGGTAGCAGAGTGTTTATTTAAAAAAATAACAGCTGAGGACTTCCCAAACTTGGGGAAGGAACTGGGTATACAAGTCCATGAAGCTAAGAGAATACCTAATTACCTCAATGCAAAAAGATCTTCTCCAAGATACTGTCAAAAGTCAGTGAAAAGGAATTTTAAATGCAACAGTGAGAAAAGAATGGCAACCCACAAAGGAATCCCTATTAGCTATCAGCAGATTTCTTAGCAGAAACTCCACAGACCAGGAAGGAGTAGAAAAACAGCCTCAAAATACTGAAAGATAAAAACTGGCCTCCAAGAATACTTTATCCAACAAATTTATCATTCAGGTATAAAGGAGAAATAAGGGCTTTCCCATACAAACAAAAGCTGAGGGATTTCATCAACACTAGGCCTGCCTTACAAGAAATATTGAAAGGACCTCTTCTATCAGAAACAAAAAGGCAGAAGTACACAAAACTTTGAGTAAGGTGATAAATAGACAAACAATTAGAAAATTGCAACTCTATATCAGAATAGGTTTTTAAACACTTTATATAACCTAATGGTTAAAAGGGGAAATATCAGAAAAAAACAATAGCTACTTCAATTTGGTAACAAACAGAATATAAAAAGGAATGAATTTGAGAAAACAAAAACATAAAAGGGGAAGAAAAACAGAATCCACATAAGCAAATGAAGATAAGATGCTATCAGCAGAAAAAGTACTATTTTACCTATGACAAATCTTACACAAACATCATGGTAACCACCAAGCATAAATCTAGAATGGAGACACAAAACATAAAAAAGAGGAACCTGAGAAAAACATTATAGAAAACCATCAAACCAAAATGAAACACGAAGAAGCAATGGAAACATAAAACAACCAGAAAACAAAAGACAGAATGGCAGTACTAACTCCCCATGTATCAGTAACCACCCTACGTATAAATGGAGTGAGTTCACCAGTCTAAAGACACAGTGGCTGGATGGATTTAAAAACAAGAGCAATTCAAACCTGCCTGGGTTAAATTTAACACTTACAATATGGGCAGAGGCTACTTATATAGTCATCTATATTAGAATTCTTGAAGAATGATAAGAATGCCCTGCCCCCAAATGTTTTCCTCATTGACATTTTATCTTCAGTTCAGTTGATCAGTCGTGTCCGACTCTTTGAGACCCCGTGGACTGCAGCACACCAGGCCTCCCTGTCCATCACCAACTCTTAGAGTTTAATCAAACTCATGTCCGTTGAGTCGGTGATGCCATCCAACCATCTCATCCTATGTCATCCCCTTCTCCTTCCACCTTCAAACTTTCCCAGCATCAGGGTCTTTTCCAATGAGTTACCTCTTCGCATTAGGTGGCCAAAGTATTGGAGTTTCAGCTTCAGCATCAGTCCTCCCAATGAATATTCAGGACTCATTTCCTTTAGGATGGACTGGTTGGATCTCCTTGCTATCCAAGGGACTCTCAACAGTCTTCTCCAACACCACAGTTCAAAAGCATCAATTCTTCATTGCTCAGCTTTCTTTATAGTCCAACTCTCACATCCATTAGATCTTACCAGAGTGTATTCCTTTGTGTTTAAGCACTGCTATATTTTACAATGCAAATATTTACTTTGCCAACTTATTGTCATTAGTTTCACCTAACCAGTTGCTTGCTATTTTTGTCACTGTAGCAAAAGAATATTACAAAGCATAATCATTCAGATATATATGAAATTTTTATTTTTGATCAGGTGCTGATTATAATAAGAACGGATTCAGATGGAGAAAAACATTTACTCATTAAAATCCTTAACAAAATAGAAGGTAGGGAGTTTTAAATTTTGCTTAATTTAATAACAAATGCTTGAACATATAAAAATGTATTGATCTAGCCAAGTTTTTAATTAAGATATGAGTGAAGTGAAGTCGCTCAGTCGTGTCTGACTCTTTGCGACCGCGTAGACTGTAGCCCACCAGGCTCCTCCGTCCATGGGATTCTCCAGGCAAGAATACTGGAGTGGGTTGCCATTTCCTTCTCCAGGGGATCTTCCCAACCCAGGGATCAAACCTAGGTCTCCCACATTGCAGGCAGATGCTTTAACCTCTGAGCCACCAGGGAAGCCCATATAGTATAGTCACTACCCCAGGCACCGCTGGGATACGAACCCAGGATCTCCTGTTTACTAGACAGGTGCTAAGTAACATACTATAAAATTCATACTTTACGAATTTTAGTTTCTTCATTTGTAAAAGCTGAGTTAATGAAGCCCACTCATAGGTTTGTAAATAGTCTGTATTATTAGTAACTTTAACAATAAAAGGTATCAACTGGTAATAATAATAATCCTGATAATATATATGTAAGTACATTATAGTATATTTACATTTCAGACTTACAGTCCACATTGATTTAAACACTGATTAGATCCCACCAAACTATATAAAGTATGAATTTTATAGTTGATGTATCATGCCAAAATCACAAGCTAAGTGAGGGAATTAGGATTTGAACCTAAATCTCTCTTGTTCCAGGGTTATTTTTCAACTCTTTCATACCAACTACTGCCCCCTCTGTCAACCCTTTCCATCTTGGGCTGTGGAACCCATTGCTGAAATATAAACTCTCCTTCTTCACCTCCTTGTCTTAAGTGAAACTCAACTTTCCCTAGATGATAATGCTTCCCATATGCCTTTCATATAGAAGATGATAACTTTCTCTCTGTATGTATATAAGAATGAGAAGGCCATTTTGTGCTTTCCATTATCCTTTCCAAAACTTTATTCCTCCATCTTTTGAGGCTATGCCATATTGCCATGTCATTCTCTATTACCCCACAATCATCCATGAACAGTTTTGCATCTGGCTCATGGTACTCTCTGTGTTCCTGCCTGGTCCTGCCATTGAACTAGATGTCTTTAATGTGAATGATTCATTCAACACCTTGATCTTATAGTTTTATTGGTCTTCATAACAAATATACTCATTCCTTGGCTTTGCTATCAACCTTTTAATAATGCAGAACTATCCTGCCTCTAACTTGAAACTCTCTGTCTATAGCTACCTCAGGCTCTTTCATGATCTTCAGCATTCTAAAGATTATAAACTTTCAACTCCTTTTTTCATTTCTTTCTTTTTCCATATTTGGTGATGGCCATCAATTTAAACAGTCTTGTCCTTCTATTGTACCTTCCATTTAAACTTCAGCTCTGAATCAATCAAGATTTCATCTCTCTATCCCTACACCCAAGATGTTGTGCATTATTGGAGAAAATCAAGTAGATTGGTACCACTACAAAATCAGGCTCCCTGAACTCATATGGGCTTTTAATACTTTTCAGTGATCTTTGTATATGTTCTTAGCTTCTATACCTACCATACTAATGGCTATACCATACACCCCTACTATGCCACTCATCCCCTCATTCTGAGAAGGGAATTATGCCTTCTAATGACCTTTAACTGAGTAATAATCCTCCTCAGTTCATCTTCCCCACCATCTACAAACTTACCTTCATTTTCCTATTCTTATATCTTTCCTCCTTTCTCGATAGAAGAAGTGACTCTCCACCCTTAAAAAACCAATCTTTCACTTGTGTTGTGGATCCATCACTTTCAGGAGTCTCGAACACTTTGTTCCATTGGTTATTTCCCAGCCAGCCACCTTCTCTAATAACTCTCTTAATCTTTAAGTTTTCCAGTTTTAAAAATAAAATACCACCCTCAACCTGTGTCACCCTTGATTTATTCTCTTACCTCTATAAACTGCATCCTGTGCCATCTTCTAAAATATTTCTTTGCTCTACTCCTACCAAACTAGTTATCATGCTGTTTCTGATCTCCATGCCTTCACACCTCCTGTTTCTGCTATCATTAATACTCTTCTCTCTTCTTCAGGAAGCTAACTCCTACATATCCTTTAAAAATGAGTTAAAACATTTGGTTAGGAAATCTTAATTTGAATATGTTCCCTCTCTATTCTCAGGGCAATATGTGCATCCTTCTAAGGCACTTCTTGCCATCCTGGTCTGTAATAACTGATGCTCTTGTTGGTTTTCCTCACTACAGTTTCAGCTACTAAGGATAATGACCACGTCGTGCTTTTTATTTCCAGCACCCACAAAAATGCCTGGAACATGGAAGGCACCACATAAAGATTTTCTTGAATAAGTGGATGAGCTAATGAACACCTCCCCACATGCCCTATTTAGACTAAGACTAGTGGAAAAGATTTAACTGAAATACATGCAAATATTGCGACTAATATCTGCTTCTCAGAGTAGTTACTAAACTGTTAAATTATAGTGATGTGAGAATGGAAGGTTCTTTTAAGGAGAGCCTTATATGGTGCTATTTCTGGGTGATGTTATCATGTGCAAGAATGCAAATTTTCATCCTTGGATCATATTGTTTCATTCAGTTTTCCAATAGTGGGAAAATGAGTTCATATTTACCAAATTCACAAGATCCTTACTGTTACCAAAGTGTTCAGTTCAGTCGCTCAGTCGTGTCCGACTCTTTGCTACCCCATGGACGGCAGTGTGCAAAACCTCCCTGTCCATCACCAACTTGCAGAGTTTACCCAAACTCATGTCCATTGAGTCGGTGAGGCCATCCAACCATCTCATCCTCTGTTATCCCCTTTTCCTCCTGCCTTCAATCTTTCCCAGCATCAGGGTCTTTTCCAATGAGTCAGCTCTTTGCATGAGGTGGCCAAAGTTGGAGTTTCAGCTTCAATATCAGTCCTTCAAATGAACACTCAGGACTGATTTCCTTTAGGATGGACTGGTTGGATCTCCTTGCAGCCCAAGGGATTCTCAAGAGTCTTCTCCAACACCACTGTTCAAAAGCATCAATTCTTTGGCGCTCAGCTTTCTTTATAGTCCAACTCTTACATCCATACATGGCCACTGGAAAAACCATAGCCTTGACTAGGCGGACCTTTGTTGGCAAAGTAATATCTCTGCTTTTTAATATGCTATCTAGGTTGGTCATAACTTTCCTTCCAAGGAGTAAGCGTCTTTTAATTTCACGGCTGCAGTCACCATCTGCAGTGATTTTGGAGCCCCCCAAAATAAAGTCTGACACTGTTTCCACTGTTCCCTCATCTATTTGCCATGAAGTGATGTCTTAGAGCAATACTTAACCATTGTGGAGCTGAAGCCACCACAGTTTTGTGGACAACTGGGGTAACTGGAAACTTAAAAATATACATATATATATATATATTTATTTATGGCTGCATCAGGTTTCAGTTGCAGAACATGGGTTCAGTAGTTGAGGCGTGCAGGCTTAGGTGACCCACAGCATGTGGCATCTTAGTTCTGCAACATTGGAAGGTGGATTCTTAGCCACTGGATTACCAGGGAAATCCAGAAATATTTTTTAAATTTAGGGAAGTGCTGACCAATGCTAGTATTATTAAAACAAAAGCATTGAATAACCAGAGGAATATTTTTGTAAAGAGCTGAGGAAATATTCTTGCCCCACAGAAAAGAAGCTTTAAACCTACTTAATGGGGCACCTTTTCCTTTGATGTCACGTAAAATGTATTGACAAATTATTAAAAACCTATATATATCAACTGTATGCTTTAGGCTGAACATTTCTATTTCTTTTGACATTTGGGATTACATCATTACTACTCTTACTATTTTGTTTCAACAAGGTCTACTAGCTTTGGCTCCATCCCTTCATTCTTTCTGGACTTATTGCTCCACTGATCTCCAGTAGCATATTGGGCACCTAATGACCTGGGGAGTTCCTGTTTTGATATCCTATCATTTTGCCTGTTCATACTGTTCATGGGGTTCTCAAGGCAAGAATACTGAAGTGGCTTGCCATTCCCTTCTCCAGTGGACCAAGTTCTGTCAGCCCTCTCCACCATGACCCGCCCGCCTTGGGTTGCCCTGCAGGCATGGCTTGGTTTCATTGAGTTAGACAAGGCTGTGGTCCTAGTGTGATTAGATTGACTAGTTTTCTGTGAGTATTGTTTCAGTATGTCTGCCCTCTGATGCCCTCTTGCACCACCTATCATCTTACTTGGGTTTCTCTTACCTTGGGTGTGGGGCATCTCTTCACTGCTGCTTCCAACAAGGTCTACTGACACAAAAATATTAACTCTACATATTGAAAATTTTTTTACTCTCTTTGCAATTGGCAATTATTCTCTGTATCTAGGAACTAGGCCTTTTTCTGTCTAGTATTAGAAACAAAGATGTGGGTCCATATTCCATGTGTTTGAAAGATCCTAGTAACAAGCTTAGCAAGTAACCAGCTTTGGGATCAAAGCTAGTACAAATCACTTAAAGAGATTAGGTTTTAAATAATATGACCTTACAAATTATAAATCATACCTGAATGGTCTAGTGGTTTTCCACTAGAAAACAGAGGAAAACAACAGAATGGCAAAGACGAGAGATCTCTTCAAGAAAATTAGAGATACCGAGGGAACATTTCATGCAAAGATGGGCTCAATAAAGGATAGAAATGGTATGGACCTAACAGAAGCAGATGATATTAAGAAGAGGTGGCAAGAATAC